>CM032899.1:21026130-21338630 GCA_019176425.1 Megalops atlanticus
CTGCAAAGCTTCACTCCCGTCCTTCATCAAAATGTAAATATGAACACTTGAGTTAACAGTCTGAAACTATTACTGCAGACAAACAGCACTGAGGGGAAAAAGAAATCTTCACCGAGGCAGCAGTACGGATCCGTTTCACGGCCACAGGTGAGGAGTAAACACTGGACTTGGTGCAAGGCTTGCAACTGCACACGTTCACAAAACTGACAGTGTGAGACTATGCATCATCCTCTTTTGATGAGAGGTAACTATAATGTACCAAGTATTCACTTATTAGCCAATTCAAATAGTAGTATTCTGTATAGATCTGATAATGTTGAACATATTGCTCAAGCAAACTATCACTTCAAAATCTCAAATACTATATACTATATAATAATATTTCAAATACTATAATTACTTCATCAGTTACTTCAATTAAAATGATAAGCACAGGGTTAACGTCAGCTTTGGTAAATTTTGGCTGTTTTTCTGACCCTGCCAGAGCCTGAGGAACCTGGCACTTGTAGTGTGGGTGCACCACTCAGACTGGCAGCACAGGTAGAGAGGATGACACACCGCATATGTATGTACAGTTGGAATGTCTGAGGTTGAGCCAGGGCCGGTTTGAGCGCCACTCTTTCTGCATGAGCATGTCCTTGGGCGATCAGGTGATGTGGGCAGCAATTTGGTGAGTTACCATTGGGCTCCAGTCACCAGCAGGTTCCCACAATACTGTCTCAATGCGCCTGACTCTCCCCCTGGTGGATGCAATATGAACATTACCTTTCTCCTCAGACACACACAAATGCATGGGAGGCTTTTGTGTCAGAAGCCAGAGGAGCTAGACTGCAGCCCTCCCGCCCTACTGCCCCCCCCACTGCCCCCCCAGGAGTTCAGCAGAGACAGCCTGCAGCGTGTCTGTAACGCTGCCGCTCACACTGTCATCTGCCATGTCTCCTAAAAACGAGCAGAGCTGCTTTTGTTGCCGCTATTGGACCCCGGAGAGGGGAATTCCTCCGCCTGCGTTGTCAGTCATCCTTAATGGGAGCGGAGCGGTACCTGGCCCCGGGTGCAGCAGCGCCAGCCGCATGTACAGATACGCTAATGCAGCGCCGGTGGTGGGGCGGGGGCGAGAGGCCTCCCACGGCGCGACACGCGGCGCGCGCGTTCCCCCTCGTCTGCGCGGTGATGCCGCGCCCTGAGCAGGCCAGCGGAGACGCACACGCAGCGGAGAGCCGGGGGGCTGCCGGGACGCAACGCCCGTCCTCACCGCTGCCAATCCAACCCCCGATCCAGCAGCCGCCTTCTGCTGGAGGCAGTTTCTGCAACGCCGTCCAGGCAGAACATCTGCACGGTTACCAACGCCTCCGGGAGGCAACAACAGCCGGCGGCAACAGGACCTCCACCGTCCCTGTGCCGGCACCGCAGGCATGCCCGCCACGTTAGTCACAGCGGCGGACTGACAAAACAACCCCCCCGCCCCACACCACACGCCACGGCCGCCTCAGGAACTTCATACCCCCTGCTCCTCTCCTCACTCCTTCCCATCTCTCCCTCTGTGTTTTTCCTTCCTGATGAGAGGTTTGTTTACATCTGTTTTTATGAGAAATGATCAGAACACGCTGTGTACGCTCAGACAAGATGATTCATTTGCTGCGCTGGGACAGCGTCTTTGAGGGAGAGCTTCGTTTCCCCGTTCCTGCACTTTCGCATGTGTTTGTTTGATGTATATGTAATGCATATTTTCACTCCACACTATATTTACTATTGTTTTCAAGGGTCTCATTTATCTTCTGTTACATAACATCCATTTATAACAATAAGCCAGGCTGTTAAATCACTTTACTTCAATGACAGACATGAAAAATTGAAGACTGCAAACCACAATGAAATTGCAGCAGGATCCATTGTAGAGTCATTGAAAATGGAGTTTGGAGGTAAATATTTATCCAAGTCTTGCGCTCGTCTGGGTTTGGGGGAGGAAAACACACCTGACACGCACAGCGCTCCCGCGTCACACCGGTGTGTACCGCAGATCTCTAAACTCTGGGCCTGACGGTAGCTGGGAGGAAACCCTCACTCCGCAGGGACTTCAGTCGCTCTAATGGAACATTTTTTCGCAATCAGGCCTTCACTCATAATGTCCTTTAAGTGTATCTGGCTTATTAGTTTATGAAAAGCAATGTGGCGTTGGGAAGCATTAACTGACGCCAGCTCAGACTCAGTTTTGTGGGGGGGGGGGGGTGTATGGGTGGGGGGCGGGGTAAGGGTGTCATATTTCACCCTCATTCCAGCAGGGAAGAGCATGCAATCCTTTTATGACAGCAGCACAGGCAGAGCGTGCTGTGCGCGGCACTTTAGCGAGGGCCCGGCTGCAGGGAGGGGTCGGGGTCGGAAGCTGGAGAAGTTGTTAAAAAGAGAAAGAGTGTGCTGGGATCCCAGGAGTAATCCCCCCCCTCCACGCTGTCCCTGCTCTGTTTATACACTCCTCCTCCCTCTCTCTGTCTCTCTCTCTCTCTCCACTGTTCTCCCGCACGCCCTGCCTCCCTCTCTCTCTCTCTCTGCCTCTGATCCAGCAAGCACAAACCGGCAATGCAAAGCTCTTCAAAATCCCATCTAAGTCGCAGAGCCTCCTGAAACTTACTGGGGGGAGAAAAAACACTTTTTGAAAATAACAGGTAGGCTCTCCTGTCTAGTGCAGCCAAATAAAGAGGCAGCGAGCAGACAGTCCTCCAGCTCCGTCCTGGGTATCAGCTCATCTCCAGAGCCAGGACAGTGAGGGTCCCCGGGCTCAAATGGCTGGCTTTGAAAGGTGTTTTTAGTTCACCTGCAGATAATCTGCCAATTACAATAATTACGATGATTACCATCATGCAATTCAAATATCAGTTTACCCAGAGGGATATAGATTATTCCCACAATAAATTATGGCAGCAGAATGAAATGGCTAAAAAAAATACACAATAAAGAAAGGCCAGTCTATTGAAATGGAAAGATAACACAAGTAATTTTCTGTGTTTATGATTCAGTGTGAGAGCTGCTGTTTGAGACAGATACAAGGCATACCATATTTAACAAAATGGACAGCTGTTTGAATAACAGCTTCAAATGAAGTTCCACAAATCTCCTGCTAAAGCTGCTGTTTCTGCTGTTTCACAGTGCTTCAGGTGGCTCAGGCGATTGTCGCGGCCTTATCCCTCTGCACCAAAACCCTCAGAAAACATTCCAGACACGATGCGCGGGCAAGCGGCTCGCTGCGCACGAGATGCACACACATCTCCTCCCGCTGCGCCCAAATCATCTCTGGCATTAAAAGATCTAGCAAAAATACGGATGAAAATAAAACAACAAAAAAAATGCAATTTCTCTGGCAATGAGAGAGGATTACGGGCAGCTTGTGAATCTAATCGCAGCGGATTGAGTACGCACATGATGACGATGTTCTGTAAGGGTTGGGGCCTATACGTGTGTCTGTCGTCCCCTCCTGGTGTCCCCGAGAGCCGACCCTGCTGCCTGTCTGTGTGACCCCCACAGAGACCCCAGTGTCCCCCTGACTCCCGGCCCTCCTCAGGGGGGACTGTGCCACTCGCACCTGCTAACAGCCTGCAATTCAGATAAGCGCCAGTGTCTGATGGCTCTAAACGCCGATGTCAAATTTAATTGCGGCACACTTCACTTGAAGTACAAGGGAGCTCTTTTATGTCACATTCAATCTGTGACTTGCCGGCATTTTCCCCATTCAAATCATTGTTGCACTGAGAATAACTGTTTTTTGCGCCTCTGAAATAGTACTTACCCAGACCCATTTCAATACTTCTGTCGGCTTCGTGCAATTTTCAGAGTCCTTTCACTGAGGTGCTAAGATGAACAAACACTGTCATTTCCTCCTGTGGATATGAAACACCATGACTCTCCAGTGCTGAAGGTTCCAGCCTCTACCTACCCTGCTCCTTTCCACTTGCTTTCATGAAATATTACATATCTGTGGAGTACAGTAATGTATACAACTCATGGAAATGGTGTCGGGGGCTTTACCAGGGGATTATGGGAAATGGCAGATTCTCAAGAGGTGATGGGCTGTGTGTGAGTGCGAGTGTGTGTGTGAGTGCGAGTGTGTGTGTGTGTGCGAGTGTGTGTGTGTGAGAGAAAGAGAGAGAGTGACTGTGTGTGTGACAAGGGAGGTTCTGCTTCTTTTCTTTCTCCTCTAAGCGTTCAAGTATGTGCGCTGCCAGTTGCGCAGAACTTGGCGCTTCTTTCTCCCGCCAATAAGAACCAGATGTGTCCAGACGTGTCTACCAATCGTGATCTCTGGCTGCAGCTCCCTGTGTGCGTGGGCAGGGCCCATAACGACAGCAGCCTCCGCCAGGGCAGCACGGGGCCTCCGGAGCAATCACAGCGCAAAACTCCTTTCAGTAAAGTGTAGTTTGATGTGAAGCGATTTCCGCTCTCAAATCCCCCGGGCTCCGTAACTCCGGGAGATCCAACCTGACATATAACCAAGAGATTTACTAAGTGAGGAGACAGCTTGAAAGACACCCCGTTTGCACACTTTGGTGTCACACAAAAGGAAAAGCTCCCAGTCAGAGCTTCCCGTTCCTGCATTCAGGGGGTTCTCATTTTAGCTCAGAGCCTGGGAACCGGGACAGACTCGCAGCGAAAAAGTTTGGAATAAAATTAAACATGCATAAGACAGCGCTGCTTTATTGGTTCCCACATTTCCTATCCAGTTTGAACAAGCATCGATTTCCAACTCCCCAATAAAGCTTTGTGTGTTCGAAACAGCAAAAACCCACAAAGAACTGGCTGGGACATCAAAAGTGCAGGCCCCTGTATTCAGCCAGCAGAGCGGTGCTGCCGTCATTGTGTGAGAGACGACTGTTCCGAGCCGACTCCCTACTGGCTGGACTGGCAGCTGACGTTACCTGACTCCACCAAATTACTCAGGAGCCGAGCTCCTCTTTCCCCTCCCTGCCTACTTCAGTGCGTCTGCTCTCCTTACTTCCCTCCTTTGGCTGCTGGTTTTACCCTACATCTGTTTCAAAACAAACATCCCAAAACCCTGGATGATCCCACCTCTATCGCTCCACCGAGGGCCTGTGGCTCTCACCTCAGTGCTGTACCACCGGCTAACACTGCTCTCCCCTGTCCTGCGGCAAGGCCTGGCACGTTCTCACCCGGTACCCTCAGTAACAGGCAACATAAGCAAGCAGACAATTACCTGAGCTAATGACTGTTGCAGCGGCCCAGGCAGGCACTGCGGTCCGTGTGGTGATTATGAAATATGTCTACCAAAGAACATGCACCGCTGAGCGCCAAGTGCAAACACGCACTGAGGAGACCAGTGAGTGGAGACAGACCGGCGTGGTAAAATTCTGGGTGTACCCCTGACCTCATACTGCTTCTACTTTCCCCAGGGTCCCCCCATAAAAAACTACAGTCCGAACGTGATTTAAACATAATGAGTTGCTGTTGCATAAAGGAGTTAGCCAAATGTATGAGTTCCTTTACAGCCAGATGTCAAGAGCATGTTAAGTCCCGCTGTCTCTGGGTGTGTGAAATGGTGCGTGTGCCCCTGCTGGAGGGTGTGGTTGCTGAGGCTTCCCGCCAGGGTTTGGAGCACTGCCGTAGCCTCAGATCAATAGATGGGTCAGTAGATCAATAAGCAATCTCTGTGCCTCAAGTACAAATGCAGAGGGATCAGATCCAGGATCAGTCTGGGGTGAGGTGGAGTGGGACCGGGCCGTGTGTTATGCGGGGCTACGCGGGGCCTGAGGTCAGGTGTGTTGCATTGCGTGTTAGTGATGAGGCCGCGTCACTCTCAGCATGATTTCACCCAATCTTATGCACAGGACGTGGCTGCAGGATTCGGCCAAGCTGGGGATGGAGTGGTGCCTGGAGGAGGTGCTGAGAGCGGATGTGGCTGTAACTGGGCCTCTAGGTGTGGGGTATCCCAGAGCAGCAGCCCTGGATTCGCTGGGGCCGGCCAGAGACACATCAGCAGAGATTGGAACAGGCAGAGCAGCCTTTGGCCTTTCCAGCGCGACACATAAACAGCGGGAGTGAATAGCTCGTGCTGAGTGGGAACGCGAAGCTGGCTTTAATGAATTAGAGTGCTGCCGGCTTGCGACAGGCTCTGCTACGCACGGGAAAATCCGCGCACAGCGCCCGAGCTGGAAGGGGCTCCGCTCTCCACGCCCAGCAACAATACTGTGACTAATTCCAACATTTTTCTACACAAGACTTTACATAATCAGTTTGCGTTTGGGGATCAGTTATGCCTGCATAAACAGGCATTCTGTGAATTGTGTAGATTACGAACGCGGACGTCTTGTGAGGCGTCAGCCCCCCCAGCCCCCCCCGCGTCCGCCGCCATGACTAAGCAGTTTTCCACCGCAGTCACGGGAGGGCCGCGTGACAGAAAAACAGAGACAGACGGGCCGGACAAGGCCGCGCTTCCCGTCCCCTGCCCGCGCTGGCGGCGGGGTCTCCGGCACGACGCGGGCCTTCCCGCTGACACCAGTGCGCCGGCGGGGAGGGGACCGGAGAAACGCACAGCCAGCCGTCGGTAAACGGAACAGCACGCCGTCTCTAGTGGACATCTGTTTTCACAGGTGCGCCCCCAGAATGTGATTAAAATCAAGGAACACACAACATTGTGCAGACAGCATTGTTACACCAGGACATACGAACGTGCCAGGTGGGAGAGTCTGAGCTGTTGTGTTGTTTGGCAGGCAAAGGCAAGAGGTTTTATTTGCAGGGGGAAGGCGCTGGTGTTCGCAAAGGGTCTGTTTATTTTAAGGAAAAGTAATAAAAAAATCCTCTGATAAAATATGTGGCCTCTTAATAAAACAAAGCTCTTATCAGTACAAAAAAAATGTTCCAGGACTTCAATAAAATGGCTTGCCTGCAGTCAGTTCAGATGATGAGTATTGTTCACAGAGAAAGAGTGACAGGAACAAGCCCAACTGAAAGAGTATGAACCAAAAACATATGGGAAGCCATGTCTGAGCCCGTGTCAAAGCAGGCTAACCAGAAGCCTTACATAAAAAGCCCATACACAAATTCCAGAAGTATTGCTTTCTCCTGGCCCTTCGAAAAATACAGGAAATAAGTGGGCAGAAGATTTGGCAGGAGAACTACAGCTGGTACCCAAGTCTACAATAAGCCGCGCTCCCATGGCAACAACAGGAGACTGCGTGCCTTCCTCTCGCGTTCCCCTTCATGCTTTAATGCAAAGTGACAACTCGCCCAAATTAATTTATGTGCTGAAAAAAGTGCCCGAAATGAAATTTAAGAAAATTATGTGGGGGGGGGGGGCAAGAAAAGAAAGCAATTTTTTCTCACCTAAACCTCTAGTGAGTTTTTCAAAAAAACTTTCAAAAGCCATTTCCAGAGCTCCTGCTCAGAGTCCTACAGGAGACCGACAAGAATCTTTCACAAACGAGAAGGTGATTTCATTTCACAGCCGCGACAGAGTGAGCGAGAGCCAGTCCCCGCTTCCAGAAAGAAATGGGAGACATGTGCAACATTATTTCTCTGACGATTTCTCATAAAGGACCAGCAGACAGAATTAAAAGCAAAATGTCCAATGAATCTGGGTTTATGTGCTGGCGACAACAGCCAGTGTCAGCCTGCATGGCTCGGGAAGTCTGTCTGAATTGTTTTTCATGAGAGAATCTGAGTCTGCTGAAGGCACACTCACTTTCCCGTTCCTGAAATGACAGATCAGGGGATTTATGATCACTTTGACCCAAAGATACAGACAGCAACGCGGGCCAAACATCCTCATTTGTATAACGCCACCAAGCTGTGCTGCATTCAGGGATGAATTTTTGAAATTCATATGAAGTTCCATTCCCTAATCGAAATATCATGAGCTTTGCGGTATTTTGCCTGCTAACCTGTTAAAAATGTTTTCCATCAAAAAACACCATCTGACTAAAGAATTAAGAAAAAAATAATCTGCAATAATGAGTGAGCTCAGTTTTGACTGTCTAGTTCCTTGCAAAAAACAAAATTCAACTACTGAATGGCAGGATTTGTTATTTCTATCCCTAACTTGCAAAAGTGAGTAAAATGTAACCTTGCAAAAGTGGGTAAAATGCTATCCATGAATCTTGTTGATGTTTAAACTGCAACTGAATAAGATTATGAATCTGACTATCAAAAAGTCAGAAGTAGAATATGAATGTGAAAAATGGTCTTCTGTACTGAAGAAACATGGATGAATCATTACAACCATTGGGAAAAAGGTTTGGATAGAGAGAGGAGAAAATTGAACGTGAAACTAAGTAGATTAAGTGTTTGGGTTAATCCAGCCCCCTCAGCTAGCCTATACTGCCTTTGCATAGGCCTGTGGTCAGTATAAACACAGTCCACAGCAGTGGGTGGAGTTCCCTCAGCAATACCACAGTCTGGATGTAATTCAGTTGCCATTTAACCCGGTCAACTCCTCCTTCACTCTGATTACATTCCATCTGGAAGCCACAAAAAGCAGGAGGAAGTTCAGTTCTGTGAATGGCTGCGTCTGAAACATACATATTTATGTAGACGAGTGTGTGCCCATATGTTGGGATGAGACCCAGACAGCCTGTTTTAGTCACTTCCACAGCACAGCGGAGAGATCACAGGGGGCCCTCGTCTTTGAGGGAAACTGCTTTTGTGTCGTAAGAACCGCATGTATGAGGGAGGAAATCCCTTGTGCCGAATTCCAGTCTCGACGCCTCAATATCAAAGTACGGAATCAGACGGGAGACATCTAAAGCAGCACGCTTCATGCATCCTGGAGCTAAAGCAGGCCTGCTGCTGCTGCAAAGGTGTTCTTCTTTTTTTCATTTTTAAAAATACACAACTCAATAGTTTATAGAGTAACTGCTGGGAAACTAATGGTATGCAAATGATTCTTGTACTGTATGGAAGTTGTTTTAAGCCGCAGTTTGCACTGCTAAACATTCAAATGCCTCATGCAACACGGCCCTCCCCTCCCTCATAAACCACCAACAGCTCAGAAAATGGGCTTCATTCGTTTAATGCAGTATCCTGAACAACAGAAAAGAGCGCAGAGTGTCTGTTTTCAGTGGGTTTATATGGCATGTCTCTACCTCATACTTGGCAAGTGCAGGTTTTGGGAGAAGCCTGAGGTCAGATGAAGTGCACCTCGGGCCCAGTGGAGGAGCACTGAGCGTTGGGCTCCGTCTGCAAGGCGCAAAGCGCGCTGTAAAAGATGCAATGGGATTTGACCGTATAGAGCTCAAGTGGGTTCAGCTTGTGGATCAGATCTCTCCAGTTCAAGTTTATTATAGCTCTACATTTCATATCCTGTGATAAACTTAATAAGGAAAGGTCACTTGGCGGTTGGAACGACATTTCTGCTGAACCAGGGAATATTTCTATCCAACATATTAGACAGAAATAGCGAAAAGCTGCTTTTCATTTATTTCTCCCTCTACTGAGGGGGGAAATATATCTGTAGATCTCCGGAGTCGTCCGTCTCTATTCATTTATTTATTTCTGTGTTTTTCCTGCAGCAGGAGGGCTGGTGGGCTGGCATCCGAGCTCCGCGGGCAGCTCACCACCCCGCCTGACCTTGGTACCGTGCTCCGGAGGCCGGACACCGACACGCCCGTGCCAAGGGGGGGGAGAAATCCGCCACAGTGCCAGAGTGATGCGTACAAATAACCCAACAGACAAACAGAACGCCCACGGACAGCCACGGATCTGAGCACACAAATGAACAAATAAATGGAAATAGATGAATAACCGAGCGGATGAAAACACGGCGAGATATCAGCACCTGGCAGCCCGCCGCCACCGAGACAGCTGGCACTGACACCCTCCACAGCCTCCACAAACACAGCAGCCTGGGAGTGCTCCTCAGAGACCTGCCAGGGAGAGAGAGAGAGGGGGGGGAGAGAGAGAGAGGGAGAAGGAGAGAGAGGGAGAGGGAGAGAGAGAGCGGGAGCGAGGGGGAGAGAGAGAGAGAGAGGGAGAGAGAGGGAGGGGGAGAGAGGGAGAGAGGGGGAGAGAGGGAGCGAGAGAGAGAGAGAGACAGAGAGAGAGAGAGACAGAGAGAGAGAGAGAGAGAGAGAGAGAGAGAGAGAGAGGGAGGGGGAGAGAGAGAGGGAGGGAGAGAGAGGGAGAGAGAGGGGGAGGTAAGAGGGGAAAGAGGGATTGAGAAAGAGAGAGGGAGAAAGATGGGGGTAAAAATTAGTAGAGAGGTAAGAGCTGTGGAGGGAATGAGGGAGGGAAAGGGAGAGGCATGGAGGTAATGGGGGGGAGAGAGGGGCAAGGGTAAGAGAGAGATGGAGGTAAGAGGAGAGAGAGGGAGAGAGGTAAGTAAGAGCTATAGAGGGAATGAGGGAGAGAGAGAGGAAGTGGAAAGAGTGAGAGTGAGGGAGAGGGGGAGGACAGAGAGATAGTGGGCCTCTGTCTCCCGGCTCCCCGGCTCATTAACACAGGCCCGCATGTGAGCCCCCTGACTCTGGGAGGGGCGAGCGCAGTCGGAGAGAGTGACCTCGTCTGGTGAAGGGATGAAGATTAATGCGCTCACAGGGCAGGGACCCTGGGCGTCTGGAAGCGGAAGAGGGGAGCTGCCGAAGGAGTCTGCAGGAGTCCGCTGCGGTCAGAGCACCACATGCACAGACCCCAGCTGTGCCAGTAACTCCTCAGAGCCATACATCACACTGCATCACAGACTCGGCTCAAGTGCAGCCCCTGCCCCACCACAGAGTTCAAGGAAAGAACCCACAAGGAGCAGTGCTCACACACGACTCTCTTCCCTCCCTATTACAAAGACCCATTGATTCGGCATTCTTTGAAGAGTCTGGTCTGTAGTCATTGTGCCCCCCGGAGCAAATTTTAATAAGCCGTTTTTGTTTGAAAACAAAAACATGAAACTGTGTTGCATTATTCGAGGTATAAACTGCGGTGCTCCACTTCCACGCTCTGGTGTGGTCGCTGGTGGTGGTGATGTGACAGGCACCCACCACTTCTGAAGCCCGAGGTTCAGCCACCTCTCCGCACTGCGGCCCCGCGGGGATTTACACAGCTGCCTGTGTGAACGACACCCCTCTGCCATTACAGGGGGCCATCGACAGCACGTCGTGAAGAAACCTGTGGAAGCCACATAGCGCTACCTCACCTAGCGATCAAGCGCTAAAACGTCACCTGGTAGAAGCGCTACTGAGCATGTGTGGACGGGGGGGCGTGCGAGACGGTCGGCCCCTCGCTCGCCTCGGCGCTAGGTGTGACTCCCGCCGCCGGCGTTCAACAAGGGACTGCAGCGAGCTACAGCAGCAGCCACTATCGCCGTTAAACTGTGACCTAATTAATTTCAGCTCCGCTTTCAACACTCCAACATGAAAGAACTGCAAATGGGAGAGAGAGCAGCACGGAGAAAAAAAAACACTTTTTGTCAGAGAATCATACATTTGACTATCTGTACGGGAGAGAGGGAAAAAAAAACGCAATTACCCGCACTCAGCTATGACAGCCCAGCACTTTCCTTTTCATGAAAGAGTCGGCAGAATCACAGTGTCTGTGCCCTATGGCAGCTCTCTCTCTCGTTCTCTGCGTTAATGGTCGCCTGTTTTCGCTAGGTCTTAAGTCTGGGAGAGAGAGAGGGGGCCCGGGGGGTCGGCCGCTCTCCCTCTCTGTGGATGGTGAATAGCGTAACTCCAAAGGGACTTCAAACCCCCCGCTCCACATTTCCTCCCCTGATTGCTGCTTGATATGTACACCCCTGATCTCACCCCCACACCACCCTGCACTCACTCTTCACTGAGAAACACCTCTCACCTGCTGCCACTCAAAACACAGAACGGCTTTATTATAACCGAGCAGATCAGTCCATTCTTAAACTTCTTAGGACCGTGTAGCCGAGCGTTACTCGGCGGCTGGTCGATGGACAGCTAATTATGCCACCGCTTCCAGTGCCGCAGCCTGACCAGAGGCGCAAACAAACATTCTCCGCTTAAATCTGAAAGCGGCTTATTGGGGAGATCACAACTGTCAAACGCGTGTTCTGCAGGCTGAGGCAGAATGGAGAACGGGAGTCAGGTTCTGGGCAGAGCAAATCCACATGTGAAGCAGTGGTCGAGCCGTGCGGAGATGTGGAGGCACCGGCACGGGCACTGAATGTGGGAGTCCATGCCTGAGCTGAGGAGAGCTGGGCTTAACCAGCCAGGGAGGAAAGGGAGGGATGCTCCTCTTAGATAACGTAAACAAAGGGCCCCGCCACTCTTCTCTCCCTGTATCTCATCTCGTGGCTTATCTGCACCGCTTCTCTGAAATCCTGGCATTCCATTCCGCTTCCCAGCGGCTCACAGGCGGAGAGAGTGAAGCAGAGGTCACACGTTCAGGCCAGAAAGCGCGGCGTGGGGCGAAGGTGGCAGACTGAGGCCGAAACTCTCCGATCGAGGCAGGGGTCACGCACCCAGGCCTACAGGCACAGCTAGGCAGGGGTCACACATCTGGTTCTTTTCAGAATGTTCCGGATTCCTGGCCTGGCTGTTTCACATTACTCCCAAGGTCTCCAACTGCCCAAAAACATAAAAAAGCAAACCCCACACACAATGTGGGCCTTCTTTATGTCTGGATCATGAGGCGGAAACGGCGGACAGACACTACCCGACACATTCCTGACCCTCCTGGTACAGCTTACCCCTTCCCAGGACCATGTCCCTGTGGAGGGCTTCAGATAACCCTGCCACAGAGCTGGCAGACAGCGGCCTCGCTCTCCAGGACATCCGACAGAAAGCATGTTACAGGCTGGAGCTCCAGGCCTGATGAATGAGGACATGCATGCTGTCTTGTGAATGCATTTGCTCCGCACTCGCCTCTCAGATATCACACTCGCACGGGTTTCGTCCTGCTCCAGTCAGGCCCGGAGGTCTCAGGGATCAGCAGCAGTGAGCTTACACTCCATCACAGTCTCAAGCTCAAGCTGAGACACAAATGGACCCGGCGGATTTCAGACCCTAACAAGTCTGCTTGAAGGGATTCAATTTTTATTTTAACATCCATATTTATAAACTCCAGGAAACCAAAAAAAATCCCATCAGTATAAATCAAAATACAACTTGTTGCTTTTCCAAGCTTGAATTTGAGATTCAATTTGTACAAGGTTCAGTCATGTATGTTTACAGGCACACCAAGGTCTCCAAACCACAGATGATGGCTGGTATCATTACCAGCGGTTACCATAGAGAACTGCGCTGTATCCAGTAGGCTGTGGAAAAAAACTCTTCTGTATTTTTCTTACCTGCAAACATAATTCTGTCACATGGCACAATAAAAAACATATATTTCTTTATTACTCTGTTCAGCAGATATAGATATCTTCTCAGGACAAAGAAAACTAATATAAGAAACCCATCTTCTCATGCACCAGTGAGAACAGACACAGAACCATTATTACCTTGAGCTGTCGTCTGCTCCCACTGCCATTCATTCAGAAAATAATGGATGTTTTATTATAATCAAATGAATTCAATATCTCCCCATAAATGGCCCGCTAAAAAGTCATTTCCTCTGACTGCAATATGTTCAAACGTCCATCAAGCCCGAAGCAAGAGGTGCCACATGTTTAATTCAAAGCCGATGTAATTTATACGCCACTCAGCCCCGTGGAAACACAGACGGCTACTCTAAACACGAGGTACACACAGCAATTCCGTCCTCCGCTGCGCCGTGTCACTGCCGGCGCGTGGGCGGGGTGCTTCATTCAACAGCCCAGCAGCCGCGACCTGCGGATATCCCAACTGCGGATGTGATCCCCAAAGCGTGCGCTCGCCCCCGAGACCTGCCGCTGCTCCCCTCCCCTCACCTGCTAACTCCTCACCGGCTCCCCAAAGGAAGAGGCTGGTCGCTCGCACCGAGAGGAAGGGGCACACCAGTCCCAAAATAACCCCGGAGGGTATTCAAGAATGAAATGACGGGATTATGGAGGTATTAGAAACCCGCTGTGATGGAAGATAAGGGCGGTGGTGGCTCAGTGTCCCACCGCGTGCAGGGAAATGTCAAACTGTTTGACTAATGAAAATCTGGCCTGGATTTACAGAGTCACTGAGCAGAAAATTCAAAATCAACTGTATGACTATCAGGACGGCGACACGGGAATTCGTAGATGCAGAATTAGTGCAAGAATCAGCATAATCCCAAACCAAGGTTTACCATCATCTTCTGAGGAAAAAAAAAAAGGTTCTTACACACACCTTAAAATCATGACTAATGTTAGGCTTAGGGGCTTAGGGTAGAGTCAACAACCGCCAGAGATTTGGTAATTGAAGTCCCTTGCACAGCATCAGCTGAGAGTTAAGAAATGACTTTGCTGACAGCCAAGTCTTAATTACCATGAACCGCCAATTACTGTCTATATATATTTATTTATTTCTTTGAAAATAACTGGGAATTCTAGTGGCTTAGGGCATCGGCAACAGCTGTGCTGCGGAATCCTGTGGAGAATTGATGACATAATGCACAAGCCTGTCACTGTCCAAGTTTACACATGCACTAAATCACTGATGTGATCCCAAGGCGTAAAGTTGGTTGTCATGCTCACTGCTCAGCTATACTTCCATGGGCACTTATTCCTGGCTTGTAAACTACTGTGAGCATCATACAAGTGAACCCCCACTTCCTTTTACAGCTCAATGACTTCCTGCAGTTGCCTTACAGGCTGCGATAGCCATTTCCTTCTTTTTTCCTCCCCTTCTGACACAGTTCATTCATGTTAAACTTATCTACTGCAGTCGCGGCCCACTTTTAAACAAAAGTGTGAGTGTTTTCTACGGTGATCAGAGCTGCGTGTTGAAAGCATGAAATAAAGCAGACAATCCTATCATACCGAGGGCATTTAGAGAAATGTCAAATGGCAGTCTATCAGTCAAGCCGATTCCTCAGCTCAGTTCTACAGTGTCACTCAGAGAGAGTAATTGGGCTGAAGCCTTGGCATGTAAATGCACAGCCATCAGTCTGTCCATATGAAGTGCCCTGGGGGAAAACCCCCCTCTTTATCTGGATAGTTTTAGACTCTAAGCAGATGCTTCCGGTCCTACCGAGCATTCTGGGTAGCTACTGGAGAGCTCTGCCGATGTGCTCCACTGAATCCTGCACGAATCCGGCAGATTACATTAAGATTTGTGCATCTGTACGAGCGCGCGCGTATGTCTGTATTTGACATGAAAGGGCTGCAGTGCTACTCTGGAGTTATTTCCCCTCTCTTTTTGAGAACACATTGCCCTTTAGCCAACTTTCCATAAACACAGACTAATAACTTGTGCGGCTCATGCATACAGATGGCTGATTAGCGGGGCGAAGGGGGAGCCGCAGTATCCCCCGAAGCCAAACAAGCACAACAGAGTGCTGCCCCAGGAAATCGGTCAGTCTGACTCCCCTTCATCACACCGCCTCGCCCACATTTACGCAGCCATAAACCCCGCTAAAACCCCACACCATTCAACAGCCATTTTCAAACGTTTAATCACAGGCCCAGCACTGCTGCTAACCTGAAAGGCCCTCGCAATAACTTCACCACAGTGGAATGAATACAAAACATAATTATGGTCAATTCTCCCGGACAATCGGTCCAAAGTAATTCTGCTGTAAATTACCTGAACCTACGAGTGTTCCCAGCCTACCACAGCCCTGTACCCCCTGATCAGAACAGGCCTCTGGCTTTTGCCCTTTCGGTGACTGACACACGCTTCTCAGAGCTGCATCTCGGTGACCTGAAAGCAGTCGGAATAAGTGAGCTCAGGCACCACGGTAGAGCAGACATTGACCTTTCCCACCAGAGCACTGTAACTCCTCCTGTAGTCGATTTGGAGAAATGAGACTGTCTGGCCTGTTCTTCAGCTCCACTCATTCCCTGCTCTGTGCAGCTGCACTGCGCCGGGTTCGCTTCAGTCCACGTGACTGTGGCAGTGCGGGTTTACAGTCAGCGGCCATTAGGCATTCGGTATGCAAACAAATCAAACGTGCCAGGGACCGAGAGCGTGTTTGAAAGACCCTTCGCACTGCAGAGACAGCGAGCAGTGAGATGGCGCATGCGCTGGGTGGAGTTTATTTGCAGGAGCTGAAAGCAGGCCGTGGGCGGCCCCGCAGGCCGGATCCTCTCACACAGTGACCTGGCAGAGGCCTGGAACCCAGCCGGCCTCAACAGCTTGGAAACACGCAGGGGGTGATGGGATACTGGAGGCCTGGAGCACCAGTAATGAGGGAGGAGGGGAGGGAACGGGAGTGCTATATCAGTACACTCGGAGGACAGGGAGGGTACAGCTTTCCTCAAACCAGGCCAAAATGTGGATGTGATACGCTCTCATCCACACCACATGCCAGAGCTCATTTCCTTACACCTAATAGAACGAGAAGTTTTGAATTCGTCAAATCTCACATTGCACTAGAGGGCAAAACAACAATTCTGAAAGCCCTTGCCAGACATGAACTGGCTGAGGCAGTACTGTGGTAACAGTACACTATATGGCTTGGGGTTATATGGCTGTAGGTACAGCCTAGAGAAAAGCATAATGTGCATTTTCTTGTGTAAGTTTTTGCCTACTGCATTTATTTAACTGTTGGAAGCAAGCACACACTCATTTCATACAAATAATGTTTATCTTTCACAAAACACTGCTGTTACTGTTGAAAATAATTAATTTAAATAGTTCATTTCTGACCGCTTGAATTGTAGGAATTAACTCTCAGTGGCATTTACCAGCCATTTCCTTTAGGAACAGGGAGATCTCTTTGTGATCACATGAGCTGCACACCAATGAATAATTATTCCTGAAATTTCATATTTATATGGCAAGCTGCTTCTGTATTATATATGACAGAGGGATTTTTGATGTCAGGCTGAGCAGTTCTGCAATTAACCTGAACCAACTAAGTGTCATGGTGACTATAACGCCCTGGGCAATGCCCCAGATAACAGCCGTATTCTTTAGAAATTGTTTTAAAATGTATTTTTCCCGTTTAGAATAATGAGTGCCTCAGCTCTCAGAGGAAATCACTAACAGCAAATTGAGATAGGATTTGCTGCGTCCCTTCAGATCGACTTTGAGAATAATATTTTAGGATGTGACCTTACATTTTCTCACGACCTGTCTCATTAGCACCTCTTATCCAGCTGGGCTTCCTGAAGCCACCAGATACATTCAGCTAAACAGTACCCTTAAGTCTATAAAATGACAGTGTGTATTCATGTTGCCAGCAAAGAAAACATCCTCTGTATGCTAATATACATTTATTTTCGATTCACACAGTAAGTCATTTGTTTTACCATTCTTCCTGTCAAATGAGTCTGAAAACATTTGTGGTTGGGCCTAAGCAAACAAGCCGCACCCATGTGCAACAGACTCCCAGTGCTGTAATGCAAAACTCCCAGCAGCCTCAGACTGTTCTTCACCCCGCGAGGGCCACGCCCAATCAGAGAGGAGGAGAAGCGGAGGAGCGTTTCCCTGGGGATGGAGCTCTCCACCCCTCTGATGTACATCACCGACACCTCCCCCTGGGCCGGGCCAGGCTGGCCACACGGCTGGACTCTGAGCCGATCAATACTTTATCTGCATTAGGGCCCCATGGCTTTGAAGTGAGGGAGATGTATGACAGAAAAAGCCGTGTGCTGCCGATTGTGTCAACACTTCAGGTGCTGGCTTCAGGTGCCTCTTGCTTAATACCGGTGGAAATGGACCATGCTTGGAGCTGGACCCCCTGCCCGGTTTAGGAGAGGAGGGAAGAGGGCCCCTCCAGGACCCAGCTGGCTCTGTAGGCTGTGACTCAGATCCAGAGCCCAGCGTGGTGACCATCAAGTACCCTTCAGCTACAATGATCAACAGTCACTCCGTTACAAATTCCACTCTTTTAAGAGACTCTCAGAAGTGCAGGCAAAGAGCTCAACAGATTTGTATAAACAGCCTGTCTGTATTGCAGCAGATAAAAAAACAAATATTTGCCTTTGATATCATTCGACAAATTCTTTTTTCCCTTAAAGCTTGGCCAGAATGAAACACAATTCCCGATTAGCTTTCCATGAAGAGCAACATTAAAGAACTTGAGCAATGATGCATTTCCAGACATTGCAACACATTATACTCAAAAAGAAGTGAGAGGCAGATCCCTTAATTTGAGGACGGGAAACTTTTAAATTACTCTTGTGCGTCTCCCTTGACATGCAATTATCTGGAAATGCCAAAGATTTAGCAAATGATGTATAAAATTTTCACTGAACGGTCAGAAGCCAGAGGGGCCGGGGTGTTTAAGGATCCAACTGTGATGAATTATATTAAACTGGACATTTTAAGAGGCTACCAGCGTGCAGCACAAAGTAGAGGAAGCTGTGAGTCAACAACAGCAAACAAATGACAATAGTGACATCACAATGATGTTAAAGGGGACCATTTATAAGATACAGTGATGACATGCCAGAGAAAGGAGACATGAAACAGGCACTCTGTGCCCAGGGATGGAGAGGGACCTGGAGTCCGGATAGAGGAGAGAGCCAGTTTGTCTCCTTCTGCCTGGCGAAACAGGTCATTCCTCACTGCTGATGACCAGCAGTTCACCAACGCCCCTTTGTGCTACCCTAGTCCCCAACCACACACACAACCAGAGGTTGTGACAACAAAACAATCCCAGCCAGGAGCAGCTTAACGAGGAACGGGAGGGGGTCCGGCTAATTACGACAGCCCCCCACCCCCACATCTAAACACGCTGTCCAGTCTGTGCTGGAGACGTGAGGCTGGAAGCAGGTTTACACTGGCTGCTGTCCAACAGGAGTGTGGAAATCGCTCCAAACTCACACTGTGACGGGGGGGATGGGGTGACAGAGCAAGAGAGTGAGACAGAGAAAAGGGGGGTGTGAGAGGGAGAGAGACAGAGAGAGAGGCTGTGCAGACAGGAAGAGGGTGTGGGGGTGGGGAGGAAGAGAACAGGTGGCGTAATCCCTGTCTCTGGAGTAGAGCAGGCCGCTGCTGGTCACTTCAATCGAAATCTGAGTTTGAGCCTCAAGCAAACTCTGGCAATTAGCGGCACACTGCTCCTGACCCCCAGTCTCATTACGCAGAGCGGTGAGCACACAGCCAAGCAACAGACAGCAGGGCTGACCGGGAGCCGACCGGCCGCCGACCGGGACCCGACCGGGACCCGACCGGGAGCCGACCGGGACCCGACCATGTCTCACAGCTGACAGCAGCAGGTGCGGTAGTCACACACTTAAAGTCAAAATTTTTCTTATGAGTTGACCCACCTATAACTTGAGCACGTTAATCCACCTTTTGGAGGGTTTAGTGCCACTGGCCTTACAGGTTTGGCCATGCACAGGCCTCTCCAGGGGGGAATTTCACTTCATTTCAATTCCCCTCCGACAGGCTGCAGTGAGACCCTGAGAGAGCAGACCCTAGACCTACTTCCATCATAGCGGCTTCCAGGCCCTGTCAGGTTTAAGCCTGGAGACCCACTGTTGAGGTTTGGAAGACTTTAATTAGTCAAAGCATAAGTGTATTCGTACATTATACAGAGAAAAACAACTGATTGAATTTCAAGGGTTGGTGGGGGGGGGTGTTTGTTTGAAGATCCGTGTAAGAGGTTCAGCACAATGAACCCGCTCACAGCTGGTGTGTGCGTGTCTGTGTGTGTGTATTCGCTCAGGACAAAACACATCTCACGGTTTGTGTGTGTGTCTGTATGCGCGCACTCTTGGGACATCACACATCTCATGGCTGCTGATAACCTCCGTGCACATCATCTCCCAAAAGGGGGGGGGGGCGGGGGTGTATGTGTGTGAGGGTTTTGTGTTCTTCACAGACTGCTGCATTCAATCAATCTGAAGTGCCATGCATGCGCATTGACTGTGCAGCTTTCTGCCTATTAGAACTGTGTATGCTTGTGTTTGGGCAAGAACAGACACGGCCAGCTTGTATTTAAAAAGAAAACGGAGGGTAAATATCAATTGTTCATTTTAGATACGGACTGGAAAGTTCACAGAAATCAGGGAGGTTTGAAAGGACAGGCGGCGAACCGGCCCCTCCAGCTCATTTAGGTGCTAGTGGCTTATTGATCGCCGTGACATCGCAGCTCAGGGCCATTCATCACTGGCCACTCAAGACCTTAGATTACTCCTCTGATAGTCCCCATCGCAAGGTAGCCCTGTGACTACATCCATTATCTCACACAATGAGCCCCGGTCTGCCAAACTCCAAACAACACTGGGCCTGACAGCGCAGCTCTGGGGGGCGGGGGTGTCAGACCCATTCTGCAGGTACAGTGTGAAAGCCATTGTTTCCACTTCCTGCAACAGCACCATTTCCACAGCTGTTTTACAGTAGATAGCCACCACAGTCCGAGTCCCGGCTCTGCAAACTGCTGAATGGGGTGTTTTGTGAGGAGCTCAGACTGTTTGGGGGGGGGTAGAGACAGAGAGATGGGGGGCCAGAGAGAGAGAGAGAGAAAGAGAGAGAGAGAGACAGAGAGAGAGAAAGGGAAAGGGAGAGGGAGGTAGAGAAGGGGAGCAGAGAGAAAGGTAGAGAGAGAGAGAGGGAGAGAGAGGGAGAGAGGGAGAGAGGGAGAAAGAGGGAGAAAGAGGGAGAGAGGGAGAGAGAGAGAGAGAGAGAGAGATGGAGAGAGAGAGAGAGAGAGAAGGGGGCAGAGTGAGAGAGGAAGAGAGTGAGAGAGCCCCAGCAGAGCAATTATTTGAAGTCTGGAGAAGGTGTTGATCCACCCCTCACTAAGGGCATCCCCCAGGCTCAGCACAGCCAAGCCTCACTCCTGCTTAAATCATCAAACCCCAGCATCAACAACTTCCACAGAGAGAGGCATAGTTTTACCCGCACAGGAACATAAACTCTTCCCCTCACTCTCACTCACTTCCCCCGTTTCCTGCTTCACATCACAGGTGGAGCCAGCAGACTCCAGGCAGAGTGGGAAACTGCTCCTGGGGTGCTAAAAGGTTGTGGTTAATTACAAACCTGGGTTCGTTCTGAACCATCTTGCCATGTTAAAAAAAAAAAACCCAGACGGGCCAAGACGCGAGAGCCAAACGCCTAGCATCTCACGTTCAGCCTTTAGATTGCTTCTGAAAGCGACTCTTCAGTCTTTCTGTTTATCTTCCCAGCGGACCGTTCTCATTCCAAACTGGAGCGGAGAAAGATGTGCAAACAGATAAGGAAAATTAAATTAAGAAAAAAAAAGTTCTTTCGCACTAGCATGCACCATTGATTTCCAATTCTCTTGGAGACATTTAATGAGCTTAAATACGGACTCATTTGACACGAAAAGACTCTGAAGTGTTTCCCTGAGAGAGAAAATCGGTCTGTGGCAGGAAGGGGAGGAGGAACTGAGAAAGCTCTGCATGAGTGCAGGAATTCAGCGGAAGAGACTTTTGATGGACGATCTGTGGGACCCCACAATTCAGACCGTGTCTGCAGAACGAGAGAGGGGGGGCCCCCGTGAGAACACCCCGTTCTGACAGAGCTGTGATGTGGTGACCTCAGGAGTCAGGTCAACCCCTTCGCTCTTCATGTCATATATACACATACTGAAAGAGGCGAAAGGCAGACGGTCCCACCGTTTCAGCCAGGGTGTATTAATAGTTTCCCAGCTCACTTGGGTTTGGATGAAATAACCTCAGAGCTCCCTACACGACCGCAGTTGAGGTCTGTACAGAATGTCAGATTCTGTCCGTTTTCCCAGAATCATAATGTTTAGGCAATCTGACAGTGCCTCAAAGTGGGGAGTGAATGAGAACCCAGGGGATGCGAACAGACCTTTAAAAAGCAATCCTGCAGAAGCTGCTCAGTCTCTCTGAAGTCATAATACATTCCCAGGTCAAATGTCCCAGAGTACAGGGGCCCTCCCATCCCACGGTCTCCCTCACAACGCAGGACCTTGGGCAGAGTGCAGTGTGCTGGACTGCCTCACAGCGAGGGGAAAATGGCCGCTCCGGGGCCCGGCTTCCGACTGCAGCACGTGCGTTTGCAGGAGGGGCCCTGCGGCGGCGGCCCCCGGGCGGCCCTGCGGACAGGCGGGGGTTAAACGCTCCATCTCCGGCCCCGGCTGCCGCGCTCTTCCCGGAACACCTCAGCGGAGGCGGATGTTTTGGGATGTGGAGGTTTCTGGAGCAGTGATGTGTGACTTGCAGACCGGTTGGCTTTTTTTTTTTATTTCAGGAAAAAGAGCTGGCAGACAAGCCTGTAATCCCCTCTGATTAATTACAGAGCGCAGCGAGGAGAGTGCTGCGGCCGGACCGCTGGGGAATGCCCCGTCTCCAACTGTCTGGGGGGCTGCGGAGCGTGATGAAAGCACACTACAGACTCCGCAGGAATGCGCTTCCCCCTGATCCCAGGTCAGTGCAAACCTCCATCTGCCTGGCAGATGCCCTTATACGGTGTGACTAACACAGCCTACATATTGCATGTTATGACATTTCTTATTAAATATTTGAGCAACTCAGGTTAACGTTTATTGTCATTCAGCAGACGCTTATCCAGAGCAACTTAGATATGTAAAACTGTAACCTGTTATCCATTTATAGAGTTTTGCATGTTATCCATTTAAACAGCTGGATCTTTACTGGGGCAATTGTGGGTTAAGTACCTTGCCCAAAGTTACAGCAGCAGCGCCTTAGCAGGCAATCAAACCTGCAGCCATTCGATTGCGAGCCCTGCTCCTTACCACTGTGCTACACTGCCGCCGCCCGCTCAGAAAGCACTGCAGTAGTGCCCAAACAGGGAATTTAACTCCATCCTCTGGGCGTAAGCCCAGTGCCTAAACCACTGTGTCCTACTGCTGCTGTTAGCATGTGTGGGACAGCGTAGCAGAGAGAAAAGCATTCCATCTGCTCAGCCTGCCCGTGGACGGCCTGGGAAACAACAGGCCGACACTGAAAGCGCTCAGTGGTTTTTTTTTCGGACACGGTGGAGGGTTTTCTTTGGGCAGAGCAGCGGGGTTGTGTCTGTCAGACGCTGGCCTTTCAGACTGCCGCTCCCGCGGTCCATTAGCAGCGCGGCGTAATCAGCGATGCAGGAAAGCACACAAGCACGCGGCGCTGAGACCATCGCCTGCTTCTGCCATTAATCCAGGAACACCTTCCTGTGGGACGGAATTAACACTCAATACCGCAGAAAAACACAGGAAACCCGTCAAATACACGCCTACTGTACCAGGCTGCACCGACATCATGTTCTACCACACTTCCCTGACAGAAAAAACACTCAGCTAACAAGAACATACCAATACTAATTTGACACTGCATTAATTTCCTAAGTTCCCATAACCACAGTAGAGTTACCATGGTGTAGATTCTATTCCAGGGCTCGGGCCTATGCGGAAGCCAAAGTAGCAATGTGCAATGTAAACACACATGCCTCAGAGCTCAGAAAACACAAGCTGTCAACAGGGTCCTGGTTGTCATTTGAAGTGTGTTTGCATTGTGGGAGACAGACAGGAGACTTTAGCTTAGTTTAGCAGCGCGATGATCTTTAGTATTGACCGTCTGTCAATTCGGACCAGAGCAGCAAGCTGTGAGGCCGATCGTTACTGCCGACGGGACATTCCGATGCGGTGACCTTGAAGAGATCGGGGTCGGCACACCGCCGCGCACCTCGCTCTCTGAAGGAGAGCGCAGCCGACTCCGGCGCCTTATCTCCTCCTCTGGCTCGCGGCGAGGCGGCGGCGGCGGAGCGGGCTTCACGCCGCCTGTTCTGGCCCCGAAAAGCAGACCGTATTCCACAGGGACCGGGGAAGGAGTTAATGAGCGCGAGAACGAGAGCGTGACAGGAAGTAGATTCTTTCTGCTGAGCGCCATCTGGAAACGAAGAGGTAGATAAACAGTGACAGGAGCCGCCCTCCCTCCTCCTGAAACACACCACAGCCCCGGCTGCTAACGCCAAGCGCTGTCAGGGATTGGGGCTTATCAATCACCCACCAGATACAAACCGGACATGCCAGACACACGGGAGAAAGGCACGCCGTTTCAGGCCATGACGACGGAGACGAGAGGGACGACGGCGGGGCTCTTTCAGTCCAGCCTCGCGTCTAATCTGGTCAGGCTTCGGAAAACTCCAAAATTTCCCAAAGCAAGAGAAGGAAAACACCCAGCTCACCCTCCCTCTCCCGGCCCTGAAGATTAGCGTATCTGATTAGAGCCGCTCTGATGTGCTTCATACTGAGCCTGGAGACAAATGCCTGGTTAGCGGGTAGTACTCCAACTCCCTCTCCCTCGCGAGGAAAGGAGTGGGAAACGATCGCACTGTATCACTGCCCACCTCCAGGACTTAACATGCAGCTCGAGCAGCAAACGTGGCAGAGCCATCTGCTTCCACTTGGTGAAGTTAAATTAGCAGGGCCTTAGGGTGCAGGGAAACACAGGGGGGTGCAGAGAGAGGCAGAGAAACAGAACTACACAGAGAGATACAGAGGGATGCAGAGAGAAAGAACTATACACAGAAACAGAGGGACGCAGAGAGAGAGACAGAGGAACAGAACTACAGAGACACGGAGGGACACTGAGAGCGATGGACACACCCAGAGGAACACAGAGACACACAGAGGGACACTGAAAGAAACACAGTGGAACATAAAGATAAACAAAGGGACACAGAGAGACACAGAAACACAGAGGAACAGAGAGACGCAGAGAGAGACAGAGACGCGACGCTGGCGGATGCCCCTTGGGGGAATAAAGATGTGCACCTGCACAGCATCTTTGCTCTTCTGCTCCAATGGGCTGAGCTGCTCCGTCCTGATGAAGCGGGGGAATCAGGTGGCCCATCCGAGGGAGAGGGGGAGGGAGAGGGGAGGGGGCGTTTGACAAATGAGTCTCGTCAGGTAACATGCAAAGACGGGACAGGAGGAAAGCGAGGGGGTGGCTGTCGGCTCGTATCGGATCATTGACAAAACCCATGTCCTGACTGTAAATTGCTCAGGTCAAACGAAGCGCCCAGGGAGAATTCTGATTGAAAAGACAATTGAGGACCGTCAGCAGTGCGAAGCAGCCCAGTCAGAAGCAGCGCTGCCGGCAAAACTGCAATGTAGACCATCCAAAACTAAGAAATTCAGGGCAAATATCAGATCGGCTCCGCGTGCCAAGAGCAAGAGGCCTGGAATACATCAGATAGCCAGAAATCTGAGTTGAAAATATTCAAACTTTCTTCAAGGTTTTGCCAGGCTTTTCAGGGGATGGGTGTGGGGTGTTCGGAGATGGAGTCCAATGCCATAATCAAGTTTTAAGATAAATGAATTTGCCCTCTTTTCTCAAGACCTCGATGAACAATCATTGTCCGGATCTTATTAAATGCCTCAGATTTCAGCACAGTCCCCAGGCTGGCCAAAACTAATTAAAGCACAGCAGATGGGTTTCAGAAACAGCCTGCCACAGGCATTCGCTAACTGGGCCCCCTAAGCAGATACAGTGAGTGTAAACTGCAATCTGGGGGAGATGGAACACAGCAAAGTCCCAGGCACAAAGAAAACAGATCTCAACAGCACTGCGACAGTACCAGCGTTTGCTCAACAAGCTTTAAGGTCAACATGGGCTCCTCTCTGAAGATGAAAAAAATACTATACAATTTAACACGCACTGTACACCCAAAAGGAATCTAATGTTATATTAATTGATATTTTCTCATACAACCCAATAGGTGTGTGAAAAATGAACCACAGGGAAAATGCTCAGTTGTGCATACTAATTTGTCATCATGTCAATTGAAACTGTTGATGGCAGATATATAAAGGCTTAGTAAGTCTAATCAGACACATTCCCTTGGTTTTATTCTCACAGAGCTACCTGAGGTACCCCCTGAATACTAATTCTGCTTCTGTAGTTCAGCAGCAATGGGAGCAGTATTGATGCCTAAGCCACAGGTGGCTAAAGAGAGACAGATTCCCCATTACTGAACTTTCTGAAAAGCAGCGGATTTTACAGGTTGCAGGCACTCCATGTAGGTCACACTCCTGAAACAGCATGCAGTTGGTATTTCACAGTGTGCACTGTTTTCTTTTTGTTCCGTTGGTTCAATAATATCGCATGAGTCTGTGAGTCTGTAGCTGCCACGGCTCTGGCTGACATTGTGTTTAATCGAGCCTCTCTCCTCTCAGACCGAGAGCAGAAACTCAGAAGCACGTCTGTTTATTAGAGCCGGAGCATAAATTTCCCTCCATAACCCTGCAAGACAACATGCTCCACCGAGACCTGCCAGACGCATGTACGTGCACTTAAGATAAATATGTACCAGAGAGCTGAATTCAGACAGCTGAGAGGAAACACAGCCGTGCACACCGCGTCCCACACACACAGCCACTGGCCAGATGTGGCCTTCCCAGACTAACACAGCCTCTGGAGGTCAAAGGTCACCTGTCACATCACAGTTATGACACACGTTCTGTACACGGCAGTCACTCACAGTGTCTACAACACTATGATCACCCGTGTTGACAAGCCAAACACATACGACTACGCAAGCATTCAGGTTCATACCAAGAAAGCAAAGGCTTGGTGTGTCTGAAATCCCTGTGTGACTGTGCCAGACCCGCCATGGAGCCAGAGTTCAGGCTTTATACGAAAATAGGTCGGGGGGACGTTATAAACACACTCGCCTGGCTTGGCTGATTCTGCATCCTTCAGAAAACAAATTTAACTTCAGAGACTGGGAGATGGCAAACACGCAGAAAAGTCATTTACATTTTGTAGATTTCTTAAGCAAAAAACCGTCTGTTGCTGAACAGATTCTCAGAGTCTGCTGTACCAATCAGACAGCAGGTGCCAGCTGACCATTTCTGGCTGGGCTTCTGAAATGACTGATAGTGTAATCCAAAAATCTCTTCCAAATTCAGCAATCCATTTATGCATCTGACCGTTCACTAGTGTAATCCAGATTAAGAACCTTTCTGAAGGGCACAAGAGCAATTTTCCATCAGGGGTGTGAACTGGATCAGGAGTATGAACTAAATATGGGGTGTGAATTAGATTTGGGGTATGAGTTAGGTCTGGCTGACTCTCTCCTGATTCTGTAAAGTTGGCAACTGCAAGTTGGCAGGCCTCTTCACACAGGGACAGATCACGAAATGGATTCCTACCTCTCCAGGGTACAGAATACTAAATGGATTCCTACCTCTCCAGGGTACAGAATACTAAATGGATTCCTACCTCTCCAGGGTACAGAATACTAAATGGATTCCTCCCTTGGTAGGGTACATATGACTGAAAGGATTCATACCGTGGTAGGGTACATATCATAGCGGTAGGGAGCGGGACTCATAAACGAAAGGTTGCCGGTTCGATTCCCCGCTGGGGCACTGTTGTTGTACCCTTGGGCAAGGTACCTAACCCAGAATTGCCTCAGTAAATATCCAGCTGTATAAATGGGTAACACGTAAAAAATTGTAACCTATGTAAGTCGGTCTGGATAAGAGTGTCGGCTAAATTCCAGTAATTTAATGTAATGTAATGCAAGCAACATGACAGACATCATACAAAACTGGAGGACTGTGTAGAAAGGATGAAGTTGCTTGGTGACAGTGAAGACAGTGTAGATGATGTCATTAGCTAAAAGGACTGCGCAAATACAACACATGCCATCAACCTGACAGCGCGTGCTGATTGCAGAGAAAACAACAGATAATGACAATCTGACTCACTGCAAAGGACAGTGTGAACATTAACAGGTGCAGCCAGCCTATTTGATCTGGGCAACAATGTTTTCTTAATACACATTCCTGTACCTGTCTTAGTTGTGTTTTGCATGGCCATAAGGTTTTCCATCCAGCCAAGTCAGGTACATGAGGGTAATTTAACATTTTTAAGCAGCTGGCTCACAGATCACCAGAAATGACTGACAGCAGAATCACACTTACTGCATTGCAGAGTTTACAGTGCAGATCTCCAGGATGGCAGAAGCTCACTTTGTACAGTGTTTTCTCACATGCAGCCAGCTGTTAACTACAGCAGGCATTCAATGCCAGAGACTAGCATCCCAGGGTGGGGAGGCTGACATTCTTATCACAGAACTCCACAAGGTGACTGTCAGTGCGCTGCAGGTTATCACACTAATGGATACTTACTGATCCACATCTTTCCCAGTGTTTCTCAAACCCTCATGATCAGTGATACAGCACAGCCACTGAAGCTAAGCAGACAGCATTGCTCACGTGGCCCTAAAATTAGAGGATTTAACACATTTAATGCCAAGCATAAACATGACTTTAATTTACCCATCGAATCCAGGAGATTTCAGCATCGTGTGTGTGTGTGTGTGTGTGTGTGTGTGTGTGTGTGTGTGTGTGTGTGTGTGTGTGTGTGTGTGTGTGTGTGTGTGTGTGTGTGTGTGTGTAGGATGTAGGGCAATCCTGAGGTTACATGTTAAATCAATATGGGAACCTTGTGCAAATATTTTTGTTTGTGGTCACACAATGGTGCAGGGGCAGAGTTCAGAAGGCAAGAAAACACAGATGAGTACCACCTTTAACACAACAGCGTTGAGTTTGCAGTTTGGGTCACATCCTACGTTCCTCCTTCCTGCTTCGGCCAGCTGCGGTTGAGAAGGTAGTACCGCTCGTTGTCCCACGCTGGCCACCCAGTACATGCCAAAATGTGACGCATGCCAAAAACAACAAGTGCTCACACGGGTGAGCATGACTCACTCGACAGTGATCAAAAAGCCATTCTCCTCTTAATTAAGCAGCTGTACACAGGGAGCAAACACATTTTTAATTGGTTCCTTCGCAAGCATTCTCAAATTCCTGTCAGCAACTTTGTGAAAAATGAAAATATTGGCATGAAACCGGCTGCCTTTCATCTTTCTCCTTTTTTGGCAACGTTAATGACAACATATTTAGAGGAAAAATTAAAAGGATAGAAACGCAGCACATAAGGCTTCAACAAAACTATTTCAAAAAGTTTTTTGAAGGAAAATGTACAGCAAAGGTACGGAATACCTCTCACCTGAAGCTTCCAACATGACACAGTTCCCTTGCATTCACAGCATGGGAGCGAATTATGTACGCCTTTGATGAAAACATTCACACACACACACACACACACACACACACACACACACAACAGACAAAAATCAGGTCTTCATCTGAGTAGGCCAAAGCTGAGTGATTACTTTAGTGGAGAAAACATGTCTAAGCTCCATTCTCAGGCAATCAGGAGCAGAGAGGCCACTGTGGAGAGAAACCGGAGTGTGTCTGCCGATTGCCCTCCAGGGTAGGGCAACATTAGTCATTTCAGGGAGCAGCAGTGGCTGTACAAATGCCACTGAATGGCATTGATAAGACCCCCCTTTAACCTCTATACTCTGCGTTTAGTTACAAGTGTAATGCCAGACACAAAAAACGCTGTCTTCATGTGGTTTTCAAAGGCCTTAAAACTGCGTATTTACAGAACAGTAAACCATACTGAATGAGAATGTGGGAAGCCTAATGGAAAAAACTCCTGAATTAAAACCAACAGATAATTACAATGCACCAATACCAACCACCTTTAATCATTAATTAAACCCTTGATTGGTAATAGAGCTACACAACTGGTTTCAGTTAATGCACACTCTGCAGTGCTCTTTAAATAAGCAAGTCTCCAGTTACTCAATTCATTACAAAATGTATAGAGTTTTTTGGAGGAGCCTTAATCCATCCTCAAGAGAGGACAGAAAGCAGTAGCAGCCACACCTGAAAGTCTTTTTTCTTCTTTTTTTTTTAAATAAAAAGGGACAAATTTCAGAAGCCTGTGAGCCTGTGGGATTCGGTCACTGCAATGGCTTGAGCCTAAAAGAACGTGCCCGCACATTCTGGGTAATGTTTAACTTTTGTGAGCCAGCCTACTAATTTACAGTCGCACCAGGTACAGCAGAAGCAGTTGTTAGCTGAAGTCCACACAGGGGTTGAACAGCGCCAGGCCTGTCATTTGCATTGCATCTGTGAGACGACCTCCAGTCACCAACCTCCAACAGAGAAAGAGATGAGCATCTCCCGGGCCAGGAGAAGGGCCCAGAAGCTACAACAAAAGGCTGCTCAGTCTCCGCTGAGCACTTCACAGAGCCGCCACTGCACAGATACAGGCCAATCCCGCCACAATCGCTCCTCCACCGGGGCTGGGAACCCAGGGCTATGTGCTGCTGATTACAGACAATGCCTCCTGCCTTTCTGGACCAGGCAACGCTGCTTACTTTCACATCAAAAAGCCCTGTTTATCTGAAAAAAGTCCAGCGTCTGGGACAGGCTTTTTAAGTGAAATCCTCGCAGCGGCCGCTGAGACCGAGAGGAGAGATAACCAGGACTGATTGTGAAAGCACAGCATGATCCATGCGAAGGTGCATTCCGCCACGAAGTTTCACCTTCACCAGAGGCCTGCGGATCAGTGGAAAAACAACAAAAACTTCTGGCACCACAACAAACCCCCCTCCTCGACGAGTGCCCGAGAGCGGACTGGCGTTTGAGTGATGTGGTAAGCAGCACTCTGGGCAGGGCGTACTGAACTGCGTTGGGAGAGGGGGGGAGGGGGGGAGGGGGCTCCTCTGTCCTGTTGACCGTGACCTGTGGTGGTGCTGGCGACCAGGGCCGCTCGGCACGGTGGTCCCGCTCCCCCCAAACAGCACCGGGGCCCTGCTAATCACACACATCAGCCGCTTCCCCTGCGCGCGTTTCAGGACCTCTAATGAGATTCTGCTTTTGATTCCCACCGCCTGCGGGGGAGAGAGTACACACATTTCTCAGCCCAAGGACACGACTCCCACCTTGTTAAGGGGAGTCAGGGAGGAGGCGCAGGTGAGATTGGATCCAGACATGCTTGCCCGCTGATAGAATTAAATTATTGATCAGCTGACAGATTGTGTTATGAGGAATTCATGGATCCATGGTGCTGGCCAGTCCCCGAAGTCAGGGGGGCGCTGGCCTTCCAGAGTCTGGATTATATTCCTGGAAGAGTGCACTTTGATGAGAAGAAAAAACAAGGACCAGAATCGATCATCCTGGCTACACAACACAAGCAGGAGGAGATTTGTATTTACTTTATTTCACTCAGACTGATCTGTAATTAAAACTGTTCAGTAACAGTCTCGCTCTCATTTTGCATGCAGGGCGACAGGCTGATTGGTCATTGAAAATAATCTAGCAGGAGACAAGCAGCCATCAATGGAAACCATAAATTTTCCTCCATTACCATGACTTACAGAAAGGGATTGGGAAATTATATTAACTACATTAGTACTGGTTGTTCTGCCATATAAAAATAATTGCCTGAAGACAAATGTTGTATTTTTAGTTGGCCACTCCCTAGAGCAGTTTAACCCATAAGCACACTCAACACTCCCCTCGCAATATTAAAACTGGTGCAAGGGAAAGAAAAGAACATTTCACATGTTATTGCCTCTCCAAGGCCTAACCCAATTCTTACAGGCCCCTCCCCCTGGAGGTGCATGTCTATGATTGACAGCTTCCCACTGCAGAAGGCGTATCGGTCACTATGGGGATATGTACTGGTCACCATCTGAAAGGGGAGCTTATCAGAGGCTGTAGTCATCAGCAGAGGCCACACCTATAATTCTCGCACAGAGTGAAGTGCATAGTGCATTTGTGTGCTTAAATATTGCTTCAGACCTTGCTTACTTGATTTCTGCTTTTGTCGATTTCATCTCCCGTTTATCATATTCTGAGCCTCTAGAGAAATGCTGGCTAAGTTTTCATGAATGCACTTAAGGCACCTCAGATGGCTATCCGAGCCTATTCGCCAACGCCCACCCGCCATGAACATATATGCTTCTGAACCCCCAAGGGGCCTTCTCAGGAGTCAGCTACAGAGAAGCCCATCTTTTCAGTTCACTTTGGAAGATGGCAATTCAACGAAAACAAAAATGCTGCCATTATTTTTTCAGCATCCCCTTTCAAAGACTTCCACCAACAGTGTTTTTAGCCAGGGGAAAAAAACACAGCCATTCAAAACAAACAGCGGCATCATAAACCAGTGTTTGGCCACATTTTCTGGGCGAGTCAGACATACAGCTATGGTCTACATAAAGTGAGAAAAGACGTGAGAAAAATGGTGAGAGTAGACTGGGACTTTCCATTACCCTGAAAATAAACTAATTCCACATGACTAATTACCCACAAAACACAGAAGAATGCACAAAGGGCACATAAAGCTTTCAGACAAAGAGGTGCAGCTATGGAGTGGAACAGCACCACTGCACTCTTGCTGTCTGAACTGGGGGGGGGAATCAGGGAGAGGAATCAGTGGCCTTCCAACTCCACTCCCTGCACACCCACTGACCTCAGACAAACGGAAATACCATTCTGAACTCAAAGTAGCCCATTTTCATTTACTGTAGTCCTGGGCTGGAACTTTCCAGCAATAAATATTACGGCCTGTTTACCTTCAGCATCAGTAAATAGACAGTAAATATGCCAGGCGTTTCTTATTTCCCAGATCTCCCTCAATCTGTCACTGGACTAGCACGCCCTGGACTTCCATCTCCCATCCAAAAAGAGAGGGAGAAAGCTGGATAGCGGTGTGATTCGGAGATCCAATTTGGCAGCGCGTTTGTTGTAAACATTGTGACTGCTGTGGCATACGCTGGCTGCGGCGAGTCGAGAGTGAGCGACAAGGTTTCTATAATAACGTTCCCTGACCCCCCAGTCGCGGCCCTTTTCAGCTAATCACAGTAATTAAAAGTCTGAGCAGCACAGAGACCAATGTCACGGCTCCGACGAGCCAGCATGGAAGTACAAAACGAACTAAAAAGCAGAAAGAGCCAAGAGCACAGCTGCTGCTCACACATACCCTATTCATGCAAATATACAGTCATTGTGCTCTGGGAATGCCGTGCAGACTGTGACATCACTCATTACAGAGTCACCTGACATTTTGGTTTGTCTGAAAGCTGCGGTATGATTCAGTGTTGCTAATCATTTGGCTGCAGGGGGAATTCTGGGAAAAGGGTTGGGCTTTAAACCAGGCAGAAAGGGACGAGGAAACAAACCATGCTGAAATTTAACCTAAAGAAGGAAAGAGACACAAAACTGTGACACACCCACCACACACACACACACACACACACACACACACACATCTCATCCAAGGATAAACTTTCAGCACGGTCACATGAGGTGCTGATATTTGACACCTGAGAAGTCTGGGGCTTTTGTAATGATCCGCGGGTATGGATGAGTCAGCTGGGATGAATGCATGACATCACTCCTTTACCAGAACAAGAGACGGTAGCTATCGGCGCACAAAGACACCCAAGACACACACTTCCTGACACATTCAAACATGCGTATTTGTGAAGCTGAGACAGGTTGGGGCCTCAGGCAGTGGTTTGAGGGGGTGGAGCTCCATATCCATGGATGGGTCCTGGCAGAAGGGAGGTTTCTCCCAGTCCGTGCCAGTGGCAGCACACACAGAGGAGGGAGGAACTCACCTTTAAACCGATGATGGTCCCCAGCCTTGTTTTCAGGATTAACAGGCTTGCCCGTTTTAATAAGGATCATCCATCTGCAGCTGGCTCTTTTTGACTTAATTATGCCTAACGTGTCTGCGCTGCCTTGCACTGCAACCGATTTAATTGGCATGCTTGCTGATCACACAAAACCGCCAGAAGCGGCTTCGTAGCAATTATGGAATAAAGGTGCATTCTCTGTTGCCCCTAGCTGTGGCTCCCTGCTTGGGTGGACTGCACCTCCTTCCAGGCCCTGCATGGGCATTGCTGGGATTCCAGGGCTTCAGTGTGTCTCTCACTGCGAGGCCTGGGGGAGACAGACGACCTTCCTGCTGGTGAGTAAATAATCAGCCGCCTATCTGTGTTGTTCTTACCTTCAGGACACGCTCCCTCGGGGCCCACCCCAGCTGACCCCTACAGAACTTTAAAACTGCCTCTCTGTGAGAAAGCTGCACTGCTCCGTCAAAGGAAAACAGGACCCGACTGGGAATGCACTCTTCAGAGGCCTCTACTCTGCACTTGGAGCGACACCGCTGTAATTTACTATAAGTAAACACATGAGAAACAAATAATGTTGACCCAGTAACAGTTTGCCAAGCCTTAATTGCATGTTGCTCTCAAAGACGGAAAGTAACACTTCCATGGGCCCGAGCAGATGTTCAGGGAACACATTCACTGACTGGCTGTGACAATTACAGACAGTTGCAGGTGAGATTACAGCAACATCACATTACTCTGAAGTTGCTGTAAGCGAAAATGCTCTCCATAAACCTTGATAAGCGATCTATTGCTACAATTCCCATTTGAGTCTTTTTATGTTTATCTCTTGCATTTATTCAGCCCCTTTGTATTTATATTACAGTGTGCATGCAGTGTGCGCATCCACACACACACACACACACACACACACACACACACACACACACACACACACACACGCACCATGTATGAACCTGACTACACCGCCTACACCCTTCCCATGATTCCAGACATGCTCCTTGCGTTTGTAGCAGGAGAGGGATCTGAAAGCAGACACTGGGCGTGGCTCTGTGAGCGCTGGCGTGTCCTGCCCTGGCCCCTTCCCTTCTCCTTCATGCTCTGGCTGCCAGTTCGGCCCTCTCAGGTTGGACTGACCTTCATCACCAGCTGCTGCCACGGCGATGACCCCTCCTGCATCTGTCACTGCCCAGCCCCAGCCCCCCCCGCTAACAGCAGACCTGGCTGCAGCCCAGTTTCAATTCCAAATTAATAACCCAAAACACGGGCTGAAGGGAATCGGTATCCTACTGATGCTGCTCCATTAACACAAAGCAGCAGTGCTGAATATTAGCGGCATTGTGGTAAGGATAATTAAAAATAATCCCAGAGTGAGGAAATCGCACTGTTCGAGGATTAAGGGTAACGTCGCTCCTGCTCGTAGGATGAGTTATGCTAACAAGCGTGTGAGTGCAGATTTAAAATAGCTGCAAATGAAAGGAAATTATAAGGGAAAACGCTCGTGTTCAAAAACAATAACACTGAGAATACCCGTCAGGCAACATCAGGCGGAATGTTGTTCTTCAGAAGTCGATAACCGTAACACGGCTTCCATAACTGAATAATCACTTTCCACAAAAGTCATGAATCAGCCCTCTCTCAGTTCTCAACAAAACTTTTTTTAATTGTGGGGGGGAAAAACGTGTGCAATATTTGCAATATTACATTTATGGAGTATCCTGCCGTGGCCTTCTGTTTACTTTATCAGAATTAAACTTAACGCTCTCTGTCAATTTTGGACCGAACGACTTGGCGTGAGGAACAGTTTAAATAGGTAGCACTTGACCGGCATTAGAGTGGCCTGAAATTAAAGTTCCCAACACTGCCTTTGAGCTTAGAAGAGCTTTAAAAATCTGTTTTGCCCCATCCAGGAAATCTAAATAAACAAACTGTGTGCAATCCTCAGAGCATGTAAATCTACTCCAGATTACGCAAATCGCCACGAAACAGACACAGTGAGGACAGAGGCAGCAGGTCAAGCCGCCGGCTCAAACACGAGGTGCTTAAACACGCCCGTGGGCATCTCTAACCCCCGCGTTACGCGGCGCGGCTGTGCCGTGAGAGCGTGTGAGTGAATAACGGGCCGTTTCCCCTGCAGGTGTGACAGAGCGAGGGGCCGGAGGACCGTGGCCCCCCCACATGCAGGCCTGAGTGCAGGGGAACAGGAGCAGCAGCGTGGGGGGGAGACAGGGTGGGGTACCAGGGCCAGGCTCTCCCGGGATCAGCCCTGCCGCCTCGGCTGTGCGGACAGCTGCTCTGTCTCGGATGTGAGAATGACTGTGATCTCACCTTGCAGGCCTGTTGCACCATGGTGGCTTCTGTGGCTCCTCTGGGTGGGAGGGGCAGGGGGTGTGAGCACGGCTGCTATGGTAGCTAACTCACCACCGAGCCACAGCACAACACAGTCACACGACAGCAAAACACGGTCACACGACAGCAAAATACTGTTTCACAACAAGAAAACACAGTCACACAACAGCACAACATGGTCACACTACAGCAAAATACAGCCACACGACAGCAAAACACGGTCTCACAACAGCAAAACACAGCCACACAAGAGAACAAGGTGTCATAACAGTCACATGACAGGAAAACATGGTCAAAAAACCCCAGAACAGAGTCTCACACCTACAAAATGCGGTTTCATAAAACAACACACAGTCACACAGCCCCAGATCACAGTCGCACAACTCTAAAATGCAGTAACACAACACCACAACGTGCTCACACAACCCCAAAATGCAGTCACACAAGGCTGTATACCTCCCTCTCCTTGAGGACAATCCCCATTTTGGTTGAGACATTCTGCCCAGAACCAAGCTGCAATGCAAGGCCACCCCTGAACCCCTGAACCCCTGAACCCCATACTCATCACCCCTCAACCAGTCAACACCTCACTCCTGCCAAAACCCCTGAATGGTCATGACCAAGAGAGCAGTCACTTCACCTAAACAATGACTCATCTCACCCTTCCCGAAACGAAGCACAACACAGAGTACCAGCTGGAGAGTAAGGCCTCTCTGAGCCCTACCCCTCCCCCTCCCCCCCAACCTTCGGTCCCAAAAACAGTGAGTCACCCCTGGACTCCCACAGGGCTAAAGCCCCCCTGCTGACCAGACAGCCAGAGTGGGGGAGCTCTCGGTGACTGCCAAGGGGTTGAGGAGGGGGCAGTTTAGGGTTATTGCTCATATATTGGGATGAGAAGCAGAGAGATGGCCCCCAATAAGGGGTGCACGCTTCACCTCACCTTAAACCCTCAGAACCCGGGGCCAGCTTAACCGGGGGTGCTGCAGGTCTCCCACACCGAGCGCCACAGCAGAAAGACCCAGAAAGATTTTGCTCACAAAGAAACATTTCTGGTAAATAGTTAACAGCAGGGAAAATCCTATCTGCCTTAATTATGCATGTCCACACACAGCAGCTTATTTACCGACCCACTTCTGAACTACAATAATGTGAGCTGTGTGGAAACCCCTGGAGGGTGAAGACTGCAATGTTAAAATGAAAGTTAGCTGAAAACCAAGGGGGAAGTTCCCAGGAATTGCAATGCAGAAATCATATGGGCTCAAACAGGTTAGCACCTCAATGAGTCAAAAGCATCACAAAGTTCAGTTTCCTAACACCACCTATGACTTATTACGGCAGGAAGTCCAAGCCTGAGGGCTGTGTGAGTTGTAATGGATAGATATTGAATCCTAGGTCCTCTTATCCGCTCTGTATAAGAGGCTAATCTATCAACTGTAGTCTTATCAACCAACGAACATGCACCGGAATAGCATATGCCTAAATCAACTACATTGAAAGCCTGTTGTTTACCCTATACATTCTGGCTAATCTATGAATGAAAGGGAAATATCCTATTTCAAAACCGACACAAAAAAAGCATCCGTGAAGAGATGAGGGTGTATTTTCTTTTACGGTGTACACGAGGAGAAGATAAATCAATGACAATGGTTACTACGCTGATAAGGAAGCAACTCTGCCTCTATTTACTCAGCGAGACAGATAAACGCTGAATGGTGGGCCGCTGTATGGAAAGGGGTCTGGTTTTAGGTTGCCTGTGCGCGCCCCATGAACAGATGGCTCTTTTTTAGAAACCTGGCCTAGTTGAGGCTGGAGTTTGCATCCCTTCACCCAGGCAGAGAGCTGCACTAATCCTATACCCTGTCACTGCTATGACAGGAATGTTTTGTTTAATGTTATTTAAGCGAGGGTAATCCTCTGGGATGCAAATTCCCATTTACAGTGCGTTTGTATGTGGGGGGCTGGAGAGGCACGGGAGGGAAAAACACAACTGGGAAAGGCTGTGAACTGATCCAGGAACAGGAGTACACACTGACAGCCCAGATCAAGAGATTCAGGGCAAAGATGAATACTGATTCAGGAACAGGGGTATGTACTAACAGCACAGATAGGGCACAGATGAATACTGAGCCACGGACAGGGGTATGCATTGACAGCACAGATAGAGAGATTCAGGGCATGCATGAGTACTGACCCAGGGACAGCTGTATGCACTGACAGCATAGATCGAGAGATTCGGGGTGCACATGAATACTGATCCAGGGACAGGGGTACACACTGACAACGCAGATCGAGAGATTCAGGGCACAGATGAATAGAAGCACTGTTTCCAGTCAAGAGACAGACAGTCAAGAGACATGAAAAGTATACTCCCTCGTATTGGTGACTTCACATGCACATTCAGAGGCATATTCAGCTCCCTGTGTCATGGCAGATGGGTCAAGGTGCTGGCTGTAGAGCTGAGCTCTGATCATCCAGACCCAACCCTGGCAAACTATGAGTGATGTGATCATGTTTCATGTATACAAATTACTGCCGTGTACCTATCCTGTTTGTTAGATGTACTGAAAACTGAATACTGGTGTCCTATAACAGTTAAGGACACAAATTTGTCCTTAGCAATGTTTTGCCATTACAACTATCATTGCTGGGCAAAACACAAACTCCGGCAAAATGTCAAAAGGTTGGAATAGTTCAGATACCCACAAGCTCAACGGCTAAAACGCAATAATCCAAGTCTTTGGAAACGTTTCAGCTCAGTTTCAGATCAAGAATACAAAGCAAACGCAAATCATTGACTGTCACTTTAATATTCTACACGTCGGAGGATACTGGTCCTCGCAAAAACAAGTTTCACATGCAAATATTTTTGTTGGAAATTCATTCTCGCAATTTCTCTTGTGCTTTGTTTTGAGTGCACAACATGTCAGAGATCTCAGTCTACGCGCCGTACTAAGACTGAAGCATGCCAATACAAAACCAGAACCCGCTTGGATCCATGAATACAGCTACACCCATGTGCACAATTTAAGCGTAAATATACTAAACTGTTAGCTGGATCACAATTCATTTAAACAAGCGCCTTATCACTGTTCTACGACTATTGCTTTTAACCTGATCAACCGAGATGTAGGCGTTCTACATCTGAATGTCTCTGCATACTAACTACACGAGTTGAAAATATAAAAGACCCCTTCTTTTCACCACATCTCGTTCGAAACACTATTGTCAATAAGCATACGTTTTGATTGAAACAAAAATCTTTTTCGAAGCAAAGTTTTCTCAAGTGTCACGACGAAAGTAAAACGTAGGGTCAGACATAAGCACCATTCGAAATGTACAAGCAAAAGTCTACCGAGGCAGCGGCGCGGTATTCCACGGAAGTATCGTGTAACCTATAATTCATCGTACCTACGTATACATCCGTGTATCACAATTACAGTGTTTAACGAAACCATCTGCGGTCAAACGCTGTTTGAAACAATTCGTTTTCTACGTAGAACCGACAGTGCATCTGAATCAGAAAACAGCCGTTCAACTCGCTGCTGTTGGGTCGCCTGCCGAAGCAACTAAAACCAGAATCGTTTCAACTCACCTTGGAAGCACTTGGGAGCACAATCGAGTTGTCCAGATTTTGTTTCCCTCGAAAATAAAAACAAAAAATAAACGCCGGATACACAATAATAAAAAAGTTCACATCTTACTCTTCCAAGAGCCAGTGAGAGTAGCTAAAAAAGCACCATTCCATGGAAACGCAGATGGACAATCCTAAGAAAAGCGACAAGGACAACTTAAAAAATCCCACATAACACACCAAAGTCTTTCTCCACGCCCAGGTACCGGATCACATGATGAAGCCAGGTGTGTTTCGTCGCAAACTGTGGCTTAGCTGAAGACACACCTGTGAGAGCAGCTCACATCCGCTTTGAGTAACATTTGAAACAGGAAATTCAGAAAAAAAAAACACGGAGGAGAGCGAGACGCCGAACGAAAGACGGAGAGAATGGGGTATTCTCCTCCCCCTTTCCAGTACAAAGCCTGACTCTAGAGGGGATCAGTTTACACCAAGGGCAGGGAACCAAATAACAAAACAACAGGAAAACACCAGAGAACAACTTACATCTCTGCCCGCCCCTCCGGAGCGAAAACAAGAATTTGGGGCTTCAGATCACGCCGCCAGTGTGATTCGCAATAGCATCACAATACTATATGCTTGTTTAATGTAGATCTTGGACTGATTTCATTTTAATCCATTGCAGATTAACGCCGACGCAGAGATTAGGGCCGCTTCATTTGAATAAAAATCTATTCTTATGTATTGGTGCAGATAACAGTGACTTCTTCATTGTTGTCTATTTTATGATTGTCAAGGAGATAACGCAAACCCTCCAAAATACGCTAGAAATGCCTGGGACAGGAACGAGTGTGCAATCGCTGTACTACAATGATGCAATGAGTCGAAATAATAATTATTTTTTTCTTCACGGGACAGTAATGGCTGCCATGATGTTAAGACACGTGCGTAGCAGGTATTACAAAAAGTGGTACGAAGAGTATGATGTGACATGTATATATTTCTTCCAAGAACATTGTAACATCAGTAACTGTGCGCGAGCACTTTAACATTGTTACGATTTCAGAATATTTGCTTTCCGGAAAAAACAAGTATCTTAGGAAATGTCAGAAAATCAAACAAACGTTGATCTTGTATTGATTATCAAATACCAGTGTTACGCGCCACAGATACCTAAATATTCAAGCGTTTGCGTTTTCAAATGTTTTACAAATGGCATATTGTTAGACAAATGATTTTCGTTTTGCTAAATAATTTTTCATAAAAAATCATATTATGGCGGTCATAATGAAGCCGTTTTCATTTTTATTGAATACTTTTATCTTCCATTACTCCTCAGAGTTGAGTGGTCACGTAGTGACTCCTGCAGGATTCCATGGGATGTTTTTTTTTTTTTTTTTGTGAAAACTCTTTCACTCACCATGGGAAGCACACATAGAACTGCAAGTCACGTTTTATTTTTCACCGCAGTGTGTTTAGCACCTTGAAATGATGCCACTGCCAATAACACATTTGTTGCGAATGGACTGAAACATTTCAATACCGAGAGGGTGAAGCCATTTGATAAGGCTCTAATGGGGACGTTTTTTTGGCAGTAGATGAAATGGCAGGCAGCACATTAGACGAAAGCCTGGTCAAAATACAATCTGTAAACTCTTTGGTTAAGTGTATTTATCTGAGAAAACTATATTCACATTGCATCTTCAATACATCAGAAAATCTATCCGCACAGAAAATAGCCACTCAAAATTGGCCCCGTCAGCACTTGCAGGTGAAGTCATTATAGCCATTCTGCTCCACAGCAACTGTGAAATTTGAAAGATGATAGAACTGGTAGAAAACGTTGTGTGGGAAACGTTCTCAGACTGAGCGCAGTGTGCACACCAAGAGCATCAGAGAGACCCACCGAGTCCGTTCTGCTCGTGCCGCCGTGACCGTGCCAAATGCGTCTTTTGTGCGTTCCCTCGCCGCGCCGGCTCGGCAGTTTGCGGAAGTGTGCGCTACACTCCCGTCTCCGCCCGCAATCATCAGACAAAGCTATAAATCTCTGACCTCGATAGAATCACATTTACAGCGTGTCTTTGAAGAGATGCTCTTATCCAGAGTTAAAAAGAGAATATATAAAAAGGCATGTAAAAAGATCACACGAACAACAGCACACGCAGAAAATAAGACAGGCCAACTCTGAGCACGGGTGAGTCCACCACAGCGTTGAATAAATTATAGGTGCTACAGCAAAACATTCAAACAACAGCTGCGATGATGCTCTTTTTACATACTCAAGAAAAGATTTAAGTGTTATGACTAGGTCTAAACTTTTATTTTGTTCGTTGTTTCATCCTTGGTTCCACAATGCATCGGAAAGGTACCGCAAGTTGACACTGGGTCACAGTCGTGGCTTTAAGCCTGCAACCCCCTGATCATGTGATCTGGGAGCACTGCCTCTGTGAGGGGGTGAGTCAGAACTTCAGCGGGCCTGTTCGTGTCGAGCTGAATCCAGATCAGCCGCTACAATTATATCAGATGCAGTCTCCCCACGCGTGCCTGTGACACTCGCACACATGTCTGCAAACAAAATGTAGGGTAGGTGGCATTGAGCTCGCGACAGGGACCCCGCGCGCGTGTTATTGCGAACGGGACGGCGGCCCTGAATGATTTATGAGAATGCAGATGAGACTGCCTGGAAAAGTGCAGTCCATGCCCCGGCGACCCGGTGGGACAGTGGGGCCGTGAGTCAGAACCTCACTGCTGATGGTGCTATATGAGAGAGAGAGAGAGAAAGAGAGAGAGAGGGAGAGAGAGAGAGAGATGGGGGAGAGACAGATAGAGAGGGAGAGACAGAGAGAGAGTGAGAGAGACAGCAAGAGAGAGAGGGAGAGACAGAGAGAAGGAGAGAGAGAGAGAGCAAGAGAGAGAGAGAGACGGCCTTCACACTTCTCCTCTCTGACTGATGAGATCAAGGAGAAAGTAGGCCACCCCAGGCCAGCAAACACTCAGACAGACATGGAGAAATTCACTGAAACCAATTACAGCCCCCAGAGAAGAAGGGCTGCAATTTGCGCCTGAGACCCCGATGCAAGATTCGCACAGAAAAGTCGGGCATTGTCATTCTTTGCAATGGAACTGGAGTAATTGTTCTGGGCCTCAAAAGCGCAGACAGGAACATGTTTACTGAATGAGCAGGATAACTGCTCTGACTGTATCAAAGGGAAAGATTGGCCACACCATGAAAGGGATCATTGTAGATGGATTTCATTGTTGGAAAAGATAAACCGATATTGATCATCTGCAACAGGCCATTCTACGCTGTTTACATTACTCGAAAAACAAGAATTGATTGAACACTCCAACACGGTGCCATCAGAAGAGAGAATGTCAGTTGGAAAGTCATTTTATTGCATCATTTCCTCAGGACAATTGCATTTGTGGTTATCTTCGGGTGCAGGAGCAGGCATGGGAAATGTCCTCGAGTCAAAGCCCAGTGTGTGCTAGTTGTACTGTGTAGCTGCAGTGCCCCCTACTGGTGCAGAACTGTGGTGCTTATACAGTAGTCCATAAAAAGGCCCAAATCACTCACCGTGTTCAGTGAGTGTGAGCCTGTTGAGGCACAATGCATTGTTTTCTTGTATTAGTTACCTGGGCTATGAACACTGTGTTGCTGGGTCTTGCCTTGCAGAGTAAAGGGTAACAGTGGATCATGGAGTTTTAGCAGAAAAGAGATTGATAATCTTAACCATCAGCATATAAAATGGCAGCAAAGACCTCAAACATGGTTGCACTTTGCAATGTAATGTTTAGTCCAAAATGAGCTACAGCTATTTATATCTCTTAACAGATGAGTGTCCCCAGATGTAACATGGAGTCCAAAACAAGCAACAGCTATTTCTGTCTTTTAATAAGTGCATCCTCCCAACATGCGGCATCTTGGGGAAGCAGACAGAATAACAGACAGACTGAGAGCTTGATGTGCTCAGGAAACTGTCACCAGGGGAGAGAGACAAAGAGAGACAATGTGCTCAGGAGACAGAGGGGAGTTATTTTAAGCATAAAGAAAAATGAGATTTGCATCGGCTCCTGACCCAGAAGAGCCCACCACTGCCTGTCAGCATGACTTATTGCACTCAGAGCCCGTCTCTGAAGATAAAAGGAATAATATGAGCTGCCTCTTAGCAACCAGTGATGTATCTATATGTAAAGCACAGCGATGAATACTTCATTATCCCATAGGGAAATTTTTCCTGCCGTAAATGATATATACCCCAGAACAGAGTGGCAGCTAGTGCGAACCGAACGCAAACTGGACACAATTGTAGGCTGTGAAAAGAGGAAGGCTGGCAGGAGTGGGGACAGACATGAGCTGGTGCACGCATTTATGTACCTATACGTGTGTGTGTGTGTGTGTGTAATAGCATGTTAGAGGAGTTTAGTCAGCTTTTGGCTATCCTGTGCAGCATTGGAGCTGGGAATGAACACCCTGAGCAGATTGTCATTGTCACATCTCCCATGGTTAATGCTGGCATCCCTTGGACTCCCTGTGCAGGCTCAAATCAGGGTTTACTCAGCTTGCCTGTTTATGTCACCCTCACTCACTCTGATCGGTGCTTCAGAGAGGCCGAGGCTCACTGGATCTCTGTTCTCTGGGTGAGTCTTTGGGAGCAGGGGTGTGGTGAAGTTCAGATTCCATTATCCCACCGGAAATCTCAGCGTCCACCTGCTTTTCAGAGAGGTTCCCACAACTCAGAATATTCAGTCAAAGATATTCTCACTGATTTCCTGTGTTCTGCATTAAGGGTGAAAAATCCAGCTCTGCGCAGTAAGGCATGAGTTTTGGATCATCCAAACCTCTAATTATTTAATTCAAAAAATCATCAGCTTTCATTTAAAATCTAAATTACTATGTGCTCAAGGTTTTCAGTACTAAAAAACAGGAAGCAACATATCCACACATAAAAGACTTGAGGAGCAAATAACAGAGCTGAGATGTGAAGATTAAGGGCAGGAGTGAGAGAGGGTATGGAGCGGGGAGCTGTGTCTGAAGCCGGTGCAGGTGTGTGCTGTGTGCGCAGGCAGGTGAGAGATTGCCTGGTCCTGACCGTGGGGATAAAGACCAGCGTTCAGGCTGAAAGGGTGGAGAGGATGGCTGAGAGCAGAGAGCATGTGTTAGCCCAGGCTCAGATCGCGAGGCTGGGTATTATCTGGGCCGGCCGCCGCTCCAGCTTGAACCGGTGCCATTGTTCCGCCATCTGCCGCGCGCTATTTTTAACCCGCAGCCCGACGCCGAGCAACACCACGTAAGGGGCCTTTTATAGCGCCTCTCGCATCCCGATAAACAGCGTCTCAGCGATGTCACACGGCCGCGTGACCCGAGCTCCTGCTGTCAGCTGCTGAGCGCAGCGGGGGCGCCGGCGAGGTGTCTGTGACCTGCAGAGTGTGCACAGCGGGAGAGAGAGGCAGAATACATATCACAGAAACACATGCAAAAACAACCAAAAAACCAGAGCCTCTGTGGGGCCTGTAGAGATGCGGCAAGCATCCTCAGACTGGGATTACCCCTGGGGCACTGAGAGCAGTCTCAAAACCTGTCCCAGAGAGCTATGCAGAGTAAGCCCCCGCCCTGCTGAGATATTCTGGGGAAGGCACGCTTTGCACCAGGCCTCCTGGGTAATCTCACGGGGGGGAATCTGGGTCGTGTGATGCAGGAGCGGAGAGGAACATTAGTGGCACAACCGAGCAGAGATTACAGTGCAAAACATCATGTGATCCATTCATTTGCATACCTGTTCCTGCTGTCCTGCTCACGCAATGAGACCCATGTCCCAGGCTCCGGCAGGAGTGCATCCCTCACTGCACCGACACCCAGCCTGCGTCTGCCCGCTCCCCCACCCCCCGGCCCCCACACCCCCACACACCCCACACCCCCCACACCCCCCTCACATCTCAAACATGCTGCTCCTCTTAACCGCCCGCAATTAAAACAGTAAAACACCGGTAATAACCACCAATTTCACGTTCAATATCAGAGAGTTGCATTATGCTCATTTCCCATCCACTTTGAATCCACAGGGGATCTAATTACTTCCCTAATGTAAGCTCATCCATTACTCTTCCTGCCAGTGAAACTGAAACAACCAATTTTCACAATGACATTACAAGCTATGGACAGCAGATATCTCTTATATTATTCATATATTATTTTATGTCTGTTTCCACGTGTATAGAACTGACAGTAAAAGTTCACATGTGCGGGTCCCCATATGCAGAGAGGTGAGCAGTAAACTCAGAGCATCCTTGTCTATACTGTAAATCCTAATAAAGCCACAGTCAGTCCTGAAGGTTCCCCTCTTGCACTTACATATTCCTGGAGCTGCATGCCACGTTTATTTATGTAACTCTCAAAGGAAGAGGAGTGTAAGTTGAGGAAATAAATTACCGAGTAGGAGGTGTTTATAAAGCACACAGCTCTGAGTCACTGCCTCCCTGGGGGTCAGGTGTTCCCGCCGTAGAGACGGAATTATTCCATCTCTGTGCCTACCATTACCTGTGGCTTCTCAGGAGATGACAGGACGATTGCATTGATCCCATTGAATTATACATTACCCAGATCTGACAACACCGTGATTTAAAGAAGACAGAAATGAGGAAGCAGAGATAGGAAATGAAGATAAAGCATTTGATCTTTTCACAAAATCCAGGATTAATTTGGTGCATCAGTTCAGTATCATCAAAATTCAATTAAATCCCATCAACCGTGAAGATCAGTCATATTCCAATTAAAGTTATCTCTGTGTTCCCCGGGGGCAGTTATTTAAAATATGAGCCATGTCACGTTAAAGGTGGCCAATCTATCTGTTAATTCACTCCCATTACATGCCAATTAATTGCATTTTGCTAAATCATGTCGAGAAATTCTAATTGATGCAGTGCTGTTCTAAAATATTAAATGTGCAAATGCAACCCATATTTTTCACAGTCAGACAGATCTGTCTGTTTTATGATCATTAGTCCCTGCCTAATTCTCATAATCTTCTTAATCACAATGCTCATGGATCTAAACAGAGCGTGTGTATAGCTGATTGGCACTGAATAATAGGTCTTAGAGAGCAGCACAATTCAATGAAAAGTAATGATTTTTTAAAGAACTTGTATACCCTGCCTCTCACACAACCTTTATGTGTAAAAATTTACACTTTTAAACTTCGTGGCAGTGATATCAATGGTCCATGATACGTATGCTGGGAAATTTCAGCTGTATCTGTGATTAATTTCTCCGAGCACATGGGGGCATGTACATGTGTTTGTGTGACTATATGCACATGCAGACTTTTTCAATAATACACGTTTCTTATATTTTCAGACTACCAAGTGACCTCCATGAAGTCAGAGGGATATCAAGAAAAGTGAACAGTCTGATGAGGTACAGAAAATGAATTTATTTATTAATCATTTTGGTTATTTCTTAAAATGCTTCACCAATAGTTTTAAGATGAGGGAGTTATAATATAGAATTGATATTATAGTGCAGAGGATGTGGTTTGTTAGAATGATTTGTTCTTCTTCGGAAATCCAGTCTCTGCTTGAATGATTGACAAGCTGCCGTTGACTTGACGCAGCATGAAGTAGATGGCCCCCCCTCCGAGTCCTGTCCGTCACTGTGGCGAGTATTTTTCATAATGCTCATGGCTGCTTCAGCTGTCAATCAATCATTCTGTGAACCCACACGAGCACAGCAGTGCTGTAGGGATTCTGAAGTCAGTCTCTCCTGCATCGCGTGAAGGATGGCACCACACTGTCATCCTCTGTATTTCAGTTTGCTTTGCCTCTGCATTAATCCTTACTGCAATATCAGTGCACCGCACACATGATCTTATTAATGCCAAAGTCTGTGAGATGATCCTTTTAAAACCTCAAAGTAAGTCCAACAGCTGCGAAAGCAAACAAGAATGAGCTTTGTACCTTGAACTGGGAAACTTGTTTCAGATGATGAATATAAAAGTCCAGAAGGTGGTACTAATGAGTCGCTTTTGCCCTTTTGAATGCTTTCACATGCAAGATATTCTGCATCAGGCTCATTGAGATACATGACCTTTGACTGCTTGAGTCTGGTGCATAACCCCAGGCTTAGCTCACCGGGATATTGTTCCACCATACAGAGTGATATATAACTCCTGCCGCTCTCATTTCAGACTTACATTTACATTTACATTTACATTTACGTTTAGGTCATTTGGCAGACGCTTTTATCCAAAGCGACTTACAAGTTCATGGGTGTGACTAAGCTTCTGGACCCCACCTCATGTAAGAGGTAGCCCATACCACCCCACTTACCTGCCCAAGGTACCATGTTTCATACCTACCCATTTAATCAGACTGATCTTGTGCTTGTTATTAAACTAAAGCATGAGGGTACTAACAGCACCATGCAGCACAGTGCACTATATTCACTCTTCTGTAGTTAGTGAAAAGCTCAGGGAGTGAGTCTATGATAGTGTATGAGTGAGTACAGGCATGTCCTGGCTCCTCCTCTCACACCCTTGGAGGATTATATAGTTCAGTGTTGTAGAGGTAGAATGCCACGCCAGGCCAGGTCATGTTAATGTAACATGTTTACAGAGAAGAATTCCTTCAGAATGTCACTAGCCAAGCAGTATATTCTCCAAGATGAGTGGATCCATGCAGAGAGAGAAGGGGGAGCACAGTAGTAATGAAGCTACAGCAGTGACTGAGGTAAGCAAACAGCAAACAGCACCCCCATCTGGTAATGACACAAACCCCTGCTGGAATGAGGTGTTATGGAAGAGGCAAAAGTGCCATGTAGACATATCATCCCATCCACCCACACATCTCCCAGAAACACGAGCCCACAGGCCTTTCATTCTGCACATGCCCTCAGTAGGAGGGAGACACTGCCACCTAGAGGAGCAAGGGTTGGACTGCAACTAGATACACACCCGCAAATAATCCACAAATACAGGGAAATATTCATCACTTTATTACTTTTTCAGTTAATCAAAACAATAGTAAAGTTAAGTAGGTGCAGTGACACTCATATGGCAGCAAACACAAAAGATGTTTAGTTTACAGGCAAAGGGTACATTATAATACAAATCCCATGATAATACAGTGAAGGAACAATTAATGGTAATTCAGCAAAGCAGATCACAAGGTATCAGTAAATCTACCCCCTCCCCCGTTACTGTAGGTAAAGCTAATGACCTCAGCATACTGGCAAAGCATTCTGCAGGTTCAGGTTCAGGGTCAGTGAAGTGTGAGGTTTCATAGCTGAGTGTCTTCCTTATACTCAGCATAGTAGCCCTTAGTGTATGTCAGATATTGTGAGAAGAATATGGTCAGATGTACCTGGGCTGAACAAGGGATAAAAAATCCCATGCAGCCCAGTGTGAGTGAAGATGTGTTTGTTTTTATCAACATTATGAAATGAAACGGTGGTCTTGTCACAGTCTAAGAAGACTCCCAACCTTTTTAATTTCACCCCCTTGGAAACAGGAGTTGGAGGGTCAGTATTGGCAGAATAACCTGTCTTTTCTTCATAAGAAATAACCCAGAAGCCCCTCTCTGGGCTTAATGGAGCACTACTATTTCTATTAGCAGACTTTGTCACCACTCCAACACACCAGGACATTTTCATCATCCCAGATGCAAGGTCCCCTAGCTCCACCTCCCAGTAGTGCTGCCCGTTTGAGAAGCTCTGTTTACCCAGGACACATGGGTGAGGAAAGAATCTCTTAGAGCCTGCGTTTAGCCCAGGCATTTGTTGTAAAGAATACTCCACTTTCTTTGTACTAGAAATCTTCAGATTAATGTGAGCTGTGTCACAGTCCAGTATGATTTTCTCTGGAAGAAAGAATAAGTACATGACTGAGTTAGTCCATATACAGCAATGATATCAAAACTACCCCTTGAATATTCACCAATAGCAATTGATCAGTATGGAGACTAATAGATATGCTCTGGCATCACATGGCCCAAATTCCCCCCTGTGAGATTACCCAGGAGGCCCGGTGCACAGTGTGCCTTCCCCAGAATATCTCCGCAGGGCGGGGGCCTACTCTGCATAGCTCTCTGGGACACGTTTGCAGACTGCTGTCAGTGCCCTGGGGGTAATCCCAGTCTGAGGATGATTGTTGCATCTCTACCTATATTTTACCTGCTTTTTTTCTCATGTCCTCCAAATCTGGAAACAGAAGAAAAAAACAATACTGACTTATTAAATTCTTAAGGTTTATAAAATTAAAATACATGACATAAGATGCATCTGAGTGTTTTTTTTTACCTCGTTTCTGGACTTCTGTGTCCATATCTGATGAAAATGAACAGAAGATTACACCTCTGTTTTTCTAGCTGTGTCTCATCATTCTTGTTGTTTGTCCTAAATTAGCCCATTGTCCTGACCAATCACTGAAATCTTGTACCTTATAGCTCAGAACCACATTGAGTAAAAGTGAATGTGAAATTCAAGACCGAACCCAGAGCGTTCAGTCTCCAGGTCCACACTGGGTGAGAAGATGTAAAAGCTAAACTGCAGCTAATCTGTAAGCTGTAATTTCTTAATTCTGTTGTCAATTTCCTGTAACTTTTCAACTGAATATTCATGTTAATGACCCTGTCAGGTGGTATAGTAAACAGACTTGCAGCATTTGATCGAACACACACACACCTCTGTCTCTGTTCAAATCGTTCCCTTGAAAGTACTGCTTCTTTCCTCTGTACTGTGACCGTCAGCAGTATTTTAGTAAATCAATCCCATACAATGAAACGAAATCACAGTGAGAGAAACTATTCAGTCTTACCTTTAGCCATGAGCTCTTTCATCTCTGCCAGGTAAAAAGAGCACAAATTTATAAAGATGCAAATCAGTGATGCAACTGATGCCACGTGTCATGTGGAGTTTGACTGACAGAAGAAAAACAGCGATTTCATCTTACCTTCAGGTGATACATCTCCTTCCGCTGTGAAGGAAACAATATTTAAGACTTATTTAATTGATTCTATTGATTCCACAGGTTGTCATGGCAACAGAGCAACGATTACCCTCTTGAGGTTTAATATGGAGTGTCCTTACCTGATCTTACAGCATTTCCTTTTGACTCTTTACGGCCTGAAAAAGAAACACACCATTCTTAGATCACTCGTAACAAGATAGTCACACAGTTACTTCAAGGCAAATCTCTCTGTAATTGCTAACAAGATAAAATTTGGTTGTGGTTTGATGTAAGTATAACAAACATTGATGTGACATAGAGCTGATATTTTAAACAAGGAATCAACTAACATGACAGTCTGTAAAGTCATTCATAATGCATTACTCCTGTGAATTGTGACTAGATGTGCATGTCAGTGTGTGACAGTTACCTCTCCTCCTGGATCGGACCAACAGCACGGTGATGATGATGATGGCAGAAAGAAGTATGAGGACCAGAAGAGAGATGAAGGCTGCCATCCATCCTTTGCATTGGTCATTTGAGAGAAGCCAGAAGTTATTATGAATACAGTGTTGCACTGTTTTAAAACACATGGTGGCACAGAGTCCACAGCACAGTTCATGGAGGACTACAGAATGGCTGACTTTCTGTGAAGTGTCTGTTGCTGGTTTCACATGAGCACATGCCACTCACCTGAAGGAGCATGTATGTGCGTAAGCACCCTGCCCTCCCTCGAGTCCCCCTGAGACAGAGACACACTGCAGGAGAGCCACTCAGAGTCAGAGGGAGAGTACAGCAGCCAGCCAGTCACTGACACCAAGCCTTGGGCATCTGAGACACACACACAGTCAGACAGACAGACACACAGTCAGACAGACAGACAGACAGACACACAGTCAGACAGACAGACAGACAGACAGACAGGAGCCTGATGGTCAGACCAATTACAGCATATTATTGGGCAATATACTCCTTACTTGCTCTCAAACTTTTACCAGCAGACTTCTTCCATACTGAAGTTATTATGCCCAAAAGTGTGTTGAAATAACCTGTGGAGTAGTAGACGCCCTGCTGGTCCTTCACTTCTGTCCCCTTGCTGTCTCTCCAGGTCAGTGTGGGTTTGGGGAACCAGCCCTCCGACACACAGGTAACATTCACCTGTGGCTGTGCTCCGCCTCTGTCTCCATTGCTGGGCTGCACTGACAGAACCAGGGGGGAACCCACCAGATCTAAAAGAGGACGACAGACTTATTATCATGGGTTTACTAAATTCCAAATTTAGCAGGTAGCACAGAGGAGCACAATGTACCCAATCTATCACACTGAGGAAAATACAGACATTTGGCTCATTGGAGAACCAAAACTTTACACTACATCACATTACAGTTACTATTTAGAGTGACTTACATACCTCACAACTTTAATTATCCATTAACAAAACTGGATATTTAGTGAGGCAGAATAAGATACACATGTCATTTAAAACACCAAGACAACAGATCACAATGTAAAATTGACCCCAATAAACAGAAAAGACAAAGCTAATATAATTTATGAAACATGTTAAAATTATTTTCGCATTTTGCTAAAATATGAATGTTTTTTTTTCAAAATATGCATGATTACATCTACAATTTGAACAAGGAGAAAATATTTTTAAATTTTATTTTAAAAATACAAAACAAATTTCGACATATGTTTTAAAGATGCAGTTTTTTGGCAGGGAAAAACACAGATAGAAGCCAGACTCACTGTTCAGGTGGAGAGACACCTGTCCCTTTTCATACCACTGGTCACTGCTAACATAGCACACATACTCCCCAGGGTCTGCTGCTGTGATGTTCCTCAAACGGAGGGACAAGTTGCCCCTTGCTAGCGCTTCTGTCCCATGTTCCAGGCTCACCCGGTCCCGGTACCGGGGGTCCAGAGAGCTGGTCTGGAGCTGATGCTCCTTGTAGTGCAGTAGAGGCATGTTGAACTTTTGGGGGCGGTACCAGCGCAGCTCCAGGTCACGAGCATCCATGGAGGGTGTGACTGTACAGGGCAGAACGACTGCGTCTCCCAGCCACACAGAGATGGGCTCAGAGGGCACTGACACTGAAAAATGCCCTGGGAGAAGAAAAAAAGGCAGCCAATGATAAAAGAGCAAAAGCAGCTGCCAGAGGAAAAACTGTCTGGCACACAAACTCCAATACATGGAGTATCTTGTGGTATACAGAGAAACATATTGTACACTGTAAAGGCAGCAGTAAATATTGGACAGGCTGACTGACAGAGATAGGACGCTACAGGATTCCCACCTACAACAATGACTGACAAACAGACAAACAGCGCAAGAGACAGAGAGACAGTGCTAGCGGTTTATCTGCTGCAACAGTTAACAGGCAGAGAGACCAGGCAGAGAAACTATACTCCTGTACAGCAGCCAGACAGGAGAGACTCACCTGTTGTGGCATCAGACAGAGGAGCGGTGACAGCTGCCAGCAGACACAGCCACACTGAGGATCAGAGAAAGGCGTCATCAGTGCTCACAGAAGTGTAACATCTCTCAAAAGATGAAAGTGGCCAATCAGCTTCTGTGTGTCTGGGAGATGGGGGGACCTCAGAGGACCTGAGTAAAGCCATAGCTCTGAGGCCCTGACAATAATTAGCACACCTGAGTATAAAGCAGAAAGGACAGAGAAATGCAAACTTCCCTGTCACAGGAACAAGGGAACTGAGGCAATAATGTGCCTGCTCTTTGTACCTTTAAAACAATGTCAGTACATAATAGTGCAAACAGAAAACACAGCAACAGTGCATTGAGACAGACTGGGGTCATATGGAGTCAATGCTGCCATGTATTGTTTTTAACATTGCTGGTTCTATTGATATACACTGTCCTATCAAATGCCAGGAAACAGGTAGTTATGAGTAAAACATGTCTTTGTTCAAAGAAATTAACAGCAGGTTGATCCACCTTTGGCCTTAATGACTGCTTTAGTGCATCGCAGAGGACTGTCTGATTCCTGCTAGAAAGCTGGTGGCATTGTGCCTCCATTAAAGTGTTAGTAGGCTCCATTACTGAAGAGAGCCATCTTGGCCCTGCCCCTATTCTGCATTTCAGCTTTTTCTGGCAGGTTGAGGTCTTGGCTCCACTTTACCTACAAAGGTTCTGAATATAAAACACTAGCGCCCCCTCCTCCACATGTCTGTCCACCTCTGTAAACATATGCAACAACCCCACACTGGTGTCAGAATTGTTATGTCTTGTTATGTCTAAGGGATCATCTAACCGTGTTTTCTAAATATTAGAATCTGATTTCACCGGACTGCTTGCAGTTTCTATATCATAAGCCTGTAAATGCTATAGACAAGTGTCTGTCTTCCATTGCAGATGTGGTTTCTCTGTACTCAATACACAAGACTGCAGGGATTCAGAGAACGAGAGATGGAGGGAGAGGAGGAATGCAGAGAACAGAAAGAGAGGTAGAGGGAATGGATTCCTATCAGAGGAACAGAGGCAACAAAGAGAGGGGAGTGAAATGGGTCCTTATTGCAGGAACACGGAAGGCAGACAGATGGGCAGCTGAAATGGATTTCCATAACAAACTTTTATGAACAAAGCAATTATTTCAGGAGGATTTATATTATCATAATCTGTCATTATAAGTGATATCACAACCGATCAGTTATCATCTCTGAAAAACAAAGTTTGCTTCGAAATTATATAAAACAAACAGCGTGTATAAGGACTTTGTACCTGAAAGCGTTGTCTTCATTCTGCAGCTGCTGTCTGGTCAGAAATCTCTGGTAACAATCAGTTGACTGTAAAGGTAAAAATTATTTTACCTCTTCATACTGAAATAGATCTGACATTAATCTTTCTATGTTTTTATTTTGCATTCCTGTTAGTTCCATTGGTCCATCACTGCCCTGGTAACTCCTTTCAATTTCACTCCAGTATCACAGCAAAAGTGAAAAAAAACAGTGTTAATGGGTTTGGTTTACTGATAATGTTAATGGTTAACTGTTTTATGACCTGAAGCAGGATGAACATGAATGTGCACATTGTTTTTTTTCTGAACTCACATGCTTATCTGTACAATGGTAAAAATTTCAACATGCTAAAAGAGAACACTGGTAAACCCTGAAACATTACCTGATGTCATGAAAACTCCCAAAACATATAAGCATATATTTATGGGATAACAGGATAACTTTATTAAAATTAATGAAGGCACATTATGAAATAAACTTACACATGCTTACATCCTGATAAAATCTCCAGCTGAGAAGTGGTTATTTGAGAGCTGAGTTTGTGTAGGTTCACCTGAAATACCTTAAACCTTTACCATACAGAGTCAGCTGAATGTTTAAGAAGCTGTGCTCTAATGTTTGGCCCTCACATTTAAAAACCTGACCATGGAAAGCTGAAAACATGTGAACTTTCAGATCATTTGCAGTGTACAGGCAGGGGGCAGTAAAGCGCTTCAGTTTCCATCTGAAGCAGCACTAACACATGTGGACAACTCAGACTTTTTTTTTTTAAGTTTGTTAAACTTTCACCCAAACCATAACTCTCCCTCCTTTTCTCTCACTGTCTCTTCACTGTGTCTCTATATAGGTGCTTTCTGGATGAAAATGCCCTGTTTCCATTGTGTGAAATTATGGGCCGATTAGCACACCATACTGTCCCATTAGGAAGCAGCCGTAACACTGGTGATCCAGCAGGTCAGGCATGGAGGCGGGAGGTTTCAGGTGGGCTGTGGATATTGGTAAAATGAGGAGCAGCGTTTGCTCTGGCTGACTGTGAACAGGAATGGGCTGGACAGCAGAGGGCTGTTGGGTGTTTGTGTTTGTCGGGGCTGTTGGGTGTTTGTGTTTGTCGGGGCTGTTGGGTGTTTGTGTTTGTCGGGGCTGTTGGGTGTTTGTGTTTGTCGGGGCTGTTGGGTGTTTGTGTTTGTCGGGGCTGTTGGGTGTTTGTGTTTGTCGGGGCTGTTGGGTGTTTGTGTTTGTCGGGGCTGTTGGGTGTTTGTGTTTGTCGGGGGCTGTTGGGTGTTTGTGTTTGTCGGGGCTGTTGGGTGTTTGTGCTTGTCGGGGCTGTTGGGTGTTTGTGTTTGTCGGGGCTGTTGGGTGTTTGTGTTTGTCGGGGCTGTTGGGTGTTTGTGTTTGTCGGGGCTGTTGGGTGTTTGTGTTTGTCGGGGCTGTTGGGTGTTTGTGTTTGTCGGGGCTGTTGGGTGTTTGTGCTTGTCGGGGCTGTTGGGTGTTTGTGTTTGTCGGGGCTGTTGGGTGTTTGTGTTTGTCGGGGCTGTTGGGTGTTTGTGTTTGTCGGGGCTGTTGGGTGTTTGTGTTTGTCGGGCTGTTGGGTGTTTGTGTTTGTCGGGGCTGTTGGGTGTTTGTGCTTGTCGGGGCTGTTGGGTGTTTGTGTTTGTCGGGGCTGTTGGGTGTTTGTGTTTGTCGGGGCTGTTGGGTGTTTGTGCTTGTCAGGGGCAGGGTTACAGCTCTCCTTTCCTGTGCTGTGGCCCTCCTCAACTTTCTCACACAGGGAGCCAGCAAACATCCCAGCCCTGCGGCAAGGTCGCCACGGAAACCAGCAGCAGCCACTCACCCCGGAAGGACATCCGGGCCGAGACTCGGTGCACTGGCCGGTCCCGTCGGGCCGCTCCCCGCTCGCGTGAGGAGACACATCTGGCAGCACGACCCCCCCACAGCGGTGAGACCCACTCCATCTCAGACGCAGGGTGAAACCGTGCAGAACCCAGGTGCTGACAAGTGCGGTGATCCCCCATTTAAAAGGCCAGGCAATTTCACTCAGCCCCAGCATAACGTGTGCGTACATACTGGGTAAATTGGTGCCGGTGGGCTCCAGAAACCATAAAGCTGTCTTCTTCGCAACGTCACGTTATTTCTGCTGGGTTTGCTCGCGGAGCGACTGCTCGTAACTCCTTGCGATTCAATTTTTCCCTCGCGCTGTTGACGTGCGCTGCCTGGTTACAGTCCGTGCGGGGATCAGTGATTTTCCGTCCCAGTCCCTGCGCAAGAGGAACTTGGACCTTTCTCAAAGAGCTGCCTCCACCCCCTCCACCCCTGCTCCCGCCCCCTGCACCTCCGCCCGGTCCCAGCACCTATCTGCAGGCTCCACGCCTGGCTGGGAGCCCCTTTGATGGGTCACACATGTGCGACTTCCTCTGAGCGCTGGGATCGGGGCCGTCTCGCCGTCCCCTGGGAGGCCATGGGGATGTGAACCTCCACACACTGTCACCACCATCACACACTCCTGCCTGCTTCCTGCCAGCGGCCGAGCAGACATCCCACACACCCCCGCTTCCCCCGCACGCGCACACACACACACACACATACACAGACACACACACACACACACATACACAGACACACACACACACACACTCACTCACTCACACACACACACTCACACACACACACACACACACATAGACACACACACACACACACACACACACACACATACACAGACACACACACACACACACACACACACACTCACACACACACACACACTCACACACACATACACACACACATACACACACACACACTCCGTGTCCACTCAGGGTCCGCTGGGTGCCTCCTCTCAGCCTCACCCCAGGCTGTGTTCTGGGACTCCCTGGGAGAGATGATGTCCCTCTCAGGCCTGTATCCATCCAACAACCGCTGGCTGCCTTCTCACAGCTCCTGCACTGTTCAAAATCTCACCACAAACCCCAGGGCCAATGAGGAAGGTGAGTGGTGCACGGTGGCACAGGTGTATCAGTGACAGTTAGAGATGTGGTGTGAGTACAGGAGACCCACTTTTTTCATTCCAAAAACCTGATTCATAAAAACCTTGTGCATAAGAGTATAAGACCTGAGTAACAAAACCATCATAATATTGTGACAACACCACGAAATGATCATGCTAAAAAAGTGGGGGATTTTTAGAGCAAAAGTAGCCTGCAATACCCTATAACAGTTAAAATTAAGCTTGATCAACATGACTAATATAATTGCCAGACACATCTGAAAATCAAAGTCTTCCCTTGCTCCTCTCTAAAGCACTTTGTAACTGAAGTCCAGTTCTTCAATCCAGAGTTTAATGTGACAGATGTGTGTTGGAGCATCTTGTCCACGTGACAGACAGTGAGGTGTTGAGCTAAAGATGTCGTGGAGGGTGTGGGGTGGGCGTGTCTGGGGTCAGCGGGACCTGGGTGTGGGGTGGGCGTGTCTGGGGTCAGTGGGACCTGGGTGTGGGGTGGGCGTGTCTGGGGTCAGCGGGACCTGGGTGTGGTGTGGGCGTGGGGTCTGGGGTCTGGGTGTGGGGACCTGGGGTCAGCGGGACCTGGGTGTGGGGTGGGCGTGTCTGGGGTCAGTGGGACCTGGGTGTGGGTGTGGGCGTGTCTGGAGTCAGCGGGACCTGGGTGTGGGGTGGTGGACAGCTGCCACTGCAGGCTCATTCCTGCTCAGGGATAGATCAGCTTTCACCCACAACCCATCCATCAGCACACACACACACACACCCACAACCCATCCATCAACACACACACACACACACACAACCCATCCATCAACACACACACTCACTCATACACCCACACCCACAACCCATCCATCAACACACACACACACACACACACACACACACACACACTCACACACACACACACACACACACACACACACAACCCATCCATCAGCACACACACACACACACACACCCACAACCCATCCATCAACAGACACACACACACTCACACACACACACACACACACACACACACACACAACCCATCCATCAACACACACACTCACAAATACACCCACACCCACAACCCATCCATCAACACACACACACACACACACACACACACACTCATACACACACACCCACAACCCATCCATCAACACACACACACACACACACACACACACACACACACACACAACCCATCCATCAACACACACACTCACTCATACACCCACACCCACAACCCATCCATCAACACACACACACACACACACACACACACACACACACACAACCCATCCATCAACACACACACACACACACACACTCACACACACACACCCACACCCACAACACATCCATCAGCACACACACACACACACACACACACACACCCACAACCCATCCATCAACACACACACACACACACTCACACGCACAAACACACACACACCCACAACATCTCCATCAGCGCACACACACACACACACACACACACACACACTCACACGCACAAACACACACACCCACAACATATCCATCAGCGCACACACACACACACACCCACACAACACACACACACAAACACACACACACACACACACACACACACACACACATCCACACAACACACACACACAAATACACACCCGCAACACATCCATCAGCACACACACACACACACACACACACACACACACACACACACACAAACATACACACAAGCACAAATATACACACATGCACAGGCACACTCATATACAAATAAACATCCACACATAATATTATATATACACAGACATACACTAGCTCACATAAACATACAAACATATATATACACACAGACATACACTAGCTCACATAAACATCCCAACACACATATGTAAATACACACACACGCACTGACTCTTGCAAAACCAAACTTTTCTCAGATCAGTTCAATCCCATGGAATCACTTTGCATCATACAGACATTTACTCTGCTCTTCCACAGGACCTGGATTAGAACATGTGTTTTACAGTAAGATGCATAAGACTGAGTAATACAAAAATATCAACAGCACATGATTAAAACATTCAATAAAATCATGTATGAAAATTATATTCCATACACATTCAGAATTTCCTTACTCATGCAGAAAAATACACTTAAACTTACATTTCAGTACTTCACCATAACTATAAGTTATATTTACCAGTGATAAAACCATAACATGAAAAGCTTAAAAGGGGTCAGCCGAAAGAAATTTTATTACTGCGGATTCTGTTCATCCACTGATTTGGTGGTCAGTCTCTTTACTGTTTTTCACCTGTTCAGCAGGTTATGCAGCTCCAGTGGAGTCCCACCCAGAATGCACAGCAGGTGAAACCCCCCTTTCCTGCCCACTGCACCCCACTGCTGCCCCAGCTGCCCCGGCTCGCTGGGCCGTGTGAGAGCAGCTACGCTCTCCTGTGGGAAGCGCAAACAGAGCGTGAGTGTCCTGCAAAGCCGCGCCTCGCTCCCACAGGGCACACTCTCACATCTGATATCGGTTTCCGCTGCTAAAAGACGTGAATTAGGGATCCTGTTCTCGCCCGGTTCCCAGGGGTTCACTCCTCTCCCCTCTACTTTAAAGCTCATCAACGGCAAATTAAAACAAACAGGGGTGCTGGAGCGGCTGGGCCCAGTCCCCACGCTGCCTTTTAGCAGGGAGAGGATAAATAAACACAGCTCCCCAGCTGGACCTGTGTTTATGAGGCTCTCAGGGGCAGGGGGGCAGGACAGTGCCCTCTGTCCTCACCGAGCTGTTTCTCTCACGGGGCAGGGGTGCAGGAGCGGCCGCATATCTGCGTGAGGCAGGCCGCGGGGGTCCGTGGGGGACGGGGGGGCCACAGGGGGCCACAGGTCCGCCATCTCTCTGAGAGGTAATGCCTGTGCAGGAAGTACGGTCACTTTCGCACGCTGTCACTCTTGGTGACTCTTCGTGATGTCACTGTCTCCTTTTGTTTTGGGAGGGGAACGTGGGAAAATTTTTTAAGCGTTTAGAGAGGGTACTGATTAGAGAATGAGGATCTACAGTCCGTGGGCTGAAGACAAAAGGAGTAATTGGATATCACAAAGATCAAGTGTAAAAAGCAAAAATAAAATAAACAGAAAAAAGGATACACATTTCTGTTTTCAAACCTTTTTGAAAAGAAATGACATAAAAAAAAAGTTTATTGTGGCACGGAGGAAGGCGGGGAGCTCTCTAGAAGGCTGTTCGGGCATATGTAGGCCGAAAATAAAAACTAGAAAAAAAAACAATCCCACAATCCCCTGTGACTGTTGAGGCACAACCTCTGAGGTTGCCAGGGTTTGGGAAGGGCCATGGGAATGCTGGTTTCCTGACTGCGTCCAGCTGGCTGAGGGTCAGTGTGAAGGGGTAAAGGGGTTCTGATATGTACCGGCATCAGGTTACCGGTGAATGCCTGCACTGACCGCCCCCACGCTGGCACACTGCTGCGCCTCACTGTGTCAGAACCCGCTGCTCAGCCTGCTCTGCGAGATAACACACACACACTCTCACGGGCCTGTGTGTGCACGGCCCTCATACAGAGCTGTGCGCTGTTTAGTTTGGGGCCGATTTTTTGGGTGCCCTGTAGTTTGAAAGGGATTGTAAACAGGGAACGTCCAGGCTGGCCACATTGATACAGTGTGCAAGGGTCCCGACATAATCAGAGGAGACACTGCTTCATTTCATCAGAGGTATGCTCATTTATAAATGGAAAAACAGAATTCATTGAACATAATGACTTCTAATCAAAGACATTTACAATGTGAACACCAGCATGCATTTACAATCGGGTCACATCTCCGTGTATGTCAGCTGAGTTTTTCTGTACATGTAAATGTGGTGAAATGTAAACATTAATCCCTTCATGAAGTCGACCCCACCCCCACCCCCAGGCTGCAGTGCAAGAAACGCTGCTTTGTGATTATGTCACCAAATCTACGGCGTCCCATTTACAGCGTCCCGGCAATGTCTCTATTTTTCTTTACCAAGTTAGGAAAAAATATAACACGCATGTTATGTTTATTATCCCACAGTTCGCAAAATACAGGAGACATACGTGAATAAACTATACTTTCATCTAGATAGCCTCGGCTGCGCATGGCCAATCAAATGGTGATTTTTGAGAATAATCTGGCGACTGCCTTGGAGAGTTGGCAACGCGGAAGAACAGCTCTGGTCAGGGCTAATGTTCTGCCGACGCACGCACATTCTAGCGCTATTATCACCCCTGAAATACATCCAGTGCACCTCTGTAGCAAGGAGGAGCATCTTACCTATCTATGACCAGTAAAGCCAAGTATAATAAATGTCAGAATACCGTTTCGTTTGCCATTAATGTGTCCTTCATTCGTAATCACGAATGACAGATACATAATCATCTCAAATTAAGATTAGATGAAAGAGACGAAATAGGAACAAATCAACATCCACCCAGATACCAGCACACAGTCCATTACAGCACATTCCATGGCATGTCGGAAAGCTTGAGATCTCACGAAAGCCCAGCTTTACGTCTCCGCTGTGTTGGACGCCATGGTCCAGTGCTGATGGTCTTTTGTGTACGCTGCAGTCTCGAAGGATCTTGAATCGCGGTGCGCATTCTCGCGTCCGTATTCTCCACCATTGTTAACCAATGTTACGCCAAATTAAACTGTGAGCTGCAGCGCTCGTACCGGTGCCGTGGAGCGTGTGGAAGCGTAGGAATGGCCGATGAAAGAGGGAGAACTCGTGCACATCGGTAAGTGTGTCACTGAATCCGGAGCGTTTGCGATGCTGTGCATTGGCATTTAGAAAAAAACGATTGAATTAGCACATGGATCTTCTGTTGATGTGCTCTCCATCTTGGAGTGCTGTACCGAAGCATCGCTCACAGTGATGCATGCAGGATACTACAGCCTACCGCCCATTCATCGAAATGTCAAAGCTGTATTATCAATGCATACACACTACACACTGCTGTTTTTACATTGACTTAATGAAATTACGGCAGAGTGATTTGAAACATATGTTACGTGCCAGTAGCGCAGTAGCTGCAATGCAAACTGCTGATTAAGATACCGATTTGATTTTGTAAATGGACCTATTTTGCGCACGCTGCACAGAAACCAGAACTTTGTGGAAAGTGCGGCGATTGAGATAAAATTATACCTAAATTTACCTAAAGTGTTTTCCATTCCGGTCAGTGCACCTGACCATTGCTGAAATAATACTTTAAAATGGACATAGTGCCACATGTAATATTTATTAAAATAAAATTTAAAAATAAAGAATTTATGTTAATTATTAGGCGTGAGTTGGGGTTATGGTGTTAATAATAGGTGTGGCAGAGACAGTTATTATTATTATTGTTGTTGTTGTTGTTATAAGGTGATTACACTGCTTCTCCCCTCTGCAGCGGACCTTTGGCCGGCTGAGACGGCCCTTGCAGTGTGGAAGTTTTGTCCCTGCAGACTTGGACAAGTTTGGAAATCCGATAGGAGGCAGCAGTATGTGGTGCTGATGAGCCGCGGCTAAAAATAATCGCTTTCCACTATACTCTGTCTGATTACACTCTGTAAAACCCGGCGCCAGGAATGGAGCTGTGTCAATAACCACAGTTTTTAGAGGTAAGACGGTTTTGGATATGAGTTTCTTTACTTCTGTTGTTGCTTTAGTTTGTTGTACGTGGAGACCGGTCGGTTGAGTCGGTTTGATCGGATTGGGACTGACGTTATGCCGGTAGTGGTATCCTGCAACCAGTGTCGTTATAAGTTCTCAGGTCTGGCAAGACAACGTAGTTAGAACAAATTCTGGTTTAAAAATATTCTTTGATTAATATCAACATTTTCAGGAAATAATCGCACCATCCGTATATTCACCTCTGTTTCGTAAACCAAGAATTCTTAGTATGTGAGCACTATGAACACGCAAGGGACATGGATATATTTCTTTCTGTGACTGTTCATCGTGTCAGGATTAGTTGTAGCTGCACGTCATGTCGCTTATTAAACAGAAACCTTTCTGTCTGGTGTGGATAAACATTTGTCTTAAATATCAGAAAATGATATACTAAACATCTTTGCCCGAACACTGGTTACAGGAAGCGCAGATTATGAGAATTAATAACGCAAACTCAAGTGATAAAACAGTTAAACAGGCAAGGGCATTTTGCTGTAGAGGCAGCAGTGTTGTAGACAGACAAGCCTGACCAGTGCAGCTCCGTAGCTGTGGAGGTTAATAATGTCAACGAAGGTTAGAAAAGCCAAGGACAAACAATACTCTGGATATTACTGTGATCCACACATGGAAGTGAGAAGACAGCCTTAAAGGAAAAGTTAACATAATAATCATTTATATATATTTTTGTCCTTGATACCAGTTGCTAGTTGCAGTGTGTCTCTCCTAATAACAGCTTGATAGAATGACTAGATTTATTCAACTGAGGCTTTCTGTTTTGGATTCAGGTTGATGTTACCACTGATGTGACTTTTCTCAGTGTGTCTTAATTGGAGTTGGGTGCACTCACAAGAGAGATATCACACCTGTCTGTAGGATCATTTGACGATACACTTAACAGCTGGCCTTGGTCTAAGCTTACCACTCGTTTTATGTGCAATCCATTTACCATTCCTAACTTGCATAATCAGAAAACCATTTTAATATGCTTGTGGGAACAGTCATGGGGCTGTACACACGACTCACACCTCAAACTGTCTGTTTATGTGCTCAGATCTGTGACCACTATGCAAAAGCGGGGAAGCGGCTGGGCTTTGTGTGTTCACAGCACAGTAACACGACAGTGGACCGTGATTATGATGATAACGTGCTGACCAATGATGCTCAGTTGTTGCGTTTCAGCCCCTCCTCCAGGTTTCTCAGGACCAATCAGCCGCCATGGCCCTTTCCTTCTGCGGCAGTGACAGGAACAACTCCTACAGCGTGGCGGAGGGAGTCCTGAACAACAGCTGCTTTGTGGACGCCCTCAACCTAGTTCCCCATGTCTTCCTCCTCTTCATCACCTTCCCCATCCTCTTCATCGGTGTGTGAAACCTCTCCCTCAGTCTCTGTAATATCTCTGTCTGCATGTCCACATCAGAACTATCTTACAAGGCAAATGGGGTGATCTTTGCAAATTTCATTATATTCTACTTATGGTCAAAACACACCTGAAAGGACAGTTAAACCAGAGAGCTAGACCACTGATGCCCTTGGCTGAGCAGAGCATGTTATGGTTCCAGATGATGCAAGGTGGTACCTTTATCCAGTTTTACATGTGAATAGATTGAAAATTAAATTACTGCACTACAGTACTTCAGAGAGCACATCTTAACAAAAAAGGCTAGGAACAAAGACAGAATGTTACAGCTGAAGTCCCTATGATAATTCTGCTCCATTGTATCACAGTAGGCTATATTGAGTTCTATTGTCTTAACACATTTCGTTTCTTTTTAAGACTTCTAAATAAAACATTTTGTGTTTTGCAGATGAATAACTTAGGCAAGGTCTTTGAGGTTCTCCTTTTGCTTACATTGTACAGCTACAGCCAGCTGTGATCACAAAACACAATGAAATCCTCAAGATTTGGTGAATATCAACAGTACAGGATGAATATATATTTTATTTTATGGAGAATTGCCAGCTCTTTGGAGAGTTATCCTTTTCACGTGGTGTTGTCTGAAGCTTGTTTAATCACCAGAATAACAGGAAAATAGTTCATCGTCATGGCTTCGTCTGTGGCATTGCCTTTTCTGTGTCTTCTTCATTGCATAATTCATGTGAGGTCTCTGCAGAGTTATGAGAGCGTAATCTAGTTTGCGCAGTTGCGTCAAGTGAAAGTGAGCATTGGGTTTGTCTCAGATTCTATGGGAAGAATTCCTGCTCGTGTCCCACGTTGCAGTCCCCCAGGACCTCTTAATTGACATTTCCTGGTGAAGGCTTTCATGATGTTTAGATGAGCACTGTGAGAAAGCCGGGGGACATTTCCTCCCTTCTCTTACTGCTTCCTTAGCGTGTCTGCGCTCTGAGTGGAAATCCCTGTGAATGGGAACACAGTTTCAGCTTTATTTGCAAACTCATCAAAACAGGAACAGCATAATTGATGGGAGAAGCAACTGAGTGTGATGGAGCAGCACAAAGGTTATTCCTGAGAAGAGACTTCTCTAGCGGCTTGACTGTCACTGGCTTTGAAGAGCACCATGGTTGCGCATGCACACAGATATACGAGTTCAGTGATGCCACATCAGATCCCTCAGTGTGCCTCCCCTGAGTTTTGCTGTTTGCCTCCTGGAGGCTCTGTAGCAGGGGGGGTGTTTAACAGGTGTCTGGCCTTCCCAGGGTGGGGCAGTCAGAGCTCCAAGGTTCAGATCCACCACAACACCTGGCTGCACTTCCCCGGACACAACATGCGGTGGATTCTGACCTTCACCCTGCTGTTTGTGCACGTGTGCGAGATCGCCGAGGGCATCGTCTCCAACGGGTGGGCTTCCCAGCATGCTCAGGGCCCCAGGCCCAGCGCAGAGAATCACACCGCCGCAAAACATCTGTGACCCCAGAGATAGAATGCTCAGCAAACACTACTTAAAGAAAGTACTGTCTTTCTTTTAGCATGGCTGCGGTTGGGTTCAATTTTAATGTCTGTTTTAGAGCTTTCATTTGGCAATGAGCTCGGATGTGATACTGTAATAACTACTTGGTTGCATGATGATGTTTTATTAATCCTTTGCTTAAAATTCTCCACATTTCTGCTCTCAGTTCTGACAGCACTTCACCTTCTGAATATGTACTCTGCAGCTCTTCTTTATGAATGATTTAGAAATCAAAGATCAAGCTAAAACTCATTTATATCCATTGCTCAATACTAATTATTTTGTGTACTCTAGAATTGCATCCTGAGATATTTTCTCTCGTCTCATGAGACTGTCAAATATTTCCTGTGGATCAGAGCTTTACAAGGACATTCTGAAATGTAAAGTGTAAAACACACAACATGGAGTCAGCCTCATTTGAGCTTCCTGTGTTTTCAGGCACATGAAAACCAACCACCTTCACCTCTTCATGCCAGCACTCATGGGCTTCATCGCTGCCACTACATCGGTGGTGTACTACCACAATATCGAAACATCCAACTTCCCCAAGTTACTGCTGGGTAAGTTCAACAGGCAAACTGCTTTGGGGTGACAGTTCTTTTTTCCTCTGCCCAAGCACAATGAAATGATATTGATGAGGAAGAAAGCGCTTGTCTTGGAAGATTTGCTAAACTGATTCTCGAAACCTTCTGCAGCGTTGTTTATTTACTGGGTCCTGGCCTTCATCACCAAGACCATCAAGCTGGTGAAGTATGCAGAGTTCAAGGTGGGCATCCAGCACCTGAGATTCTGCATCACGGCCCTGCTGGTGGTTCTGTACGGGCTGCTCATGGCTGTGGAGATCAATGTCATCAGAGTGAGGGTGAGAACTTCCTGTTTCCTGCTTCCTGTTTCAGCATCGCTCCACCATTGCAATCTCATTTGCTATTGCACACCTGTTATGATTGACATCCGAGATGACTGACATCTTAGGCTTCATGGTATGGAGTTAAGGGGACAGAGAACGTCAAGGAAACAATGTTTTAATAACGTAGCGAACAGTTAGATGATGAATTCCATACTCACATTTCCAGAAACTGCAACATAAGCTCAGAACAAACAGTCGGTTTCTGTAGCCTCCTTCAGAAAGTTGAACATTGCAATATCGAGTCCTGATCTCAGCTTGTGAAGGCCAGCTGTGTCCGGCTGTGTCCAGGCTGTCTCTGAGCTGTCCTCTCGTCCCTGTGTGCCCCACAGAAGTACGTTTTCTTCGCCAGCCCTCAGAAGGTGAAGCCCCCGGAGGACCTGCAGGACCTGGGGGTGCGCTTCCTGCAGCCCTTCGTCAACCTGCTGTCCAAGGCCACCTACTGGTGGATGAACCCCCTGATCATCGGCGCCCACAAGAGGCCCATCGAGCTGAAGAAGATCGGCAAGCTGCCCATCGCCATGCGGGCCCTGACCAACTACCTGCGGCTGAAGGATGCCTACGAAGAGCAGAGGGTGAGCCTGTGTTTCTGATGCAGGCCAAGCCTTACACATAATATAATATAATATAATGTAATATAATATAATATAATAAAATATAATATAATATAATACAGTAGAATAGACTAAGACTATTAGCTAAAATGTAAAAGGTTACTCCATTTACATTGCATTTCACATTTTGTCGCTTAGCAGATGCTCTTATCCACAGCGACATACAAGATGAGTACATTTAGCAATACCTTTGCTAAAGGTAGACACCCTTATGCACAGTGATGAACAAGATGAGAACGTGTGACGTTAAATTTACACCATTTCCATTTACTGTTTACTCCATTAGTGTAAGGTCCTTAATTTTTCTGAATGTGTAGTGCATTGGTAAGAATGATCATGACTGGTGTAGAGTGCCAGGCTCAGTCATAGACCCCTCCTCCTGTGTCCTCGTTGGCTGAGAGCAGGCCACAGATGACCCAGAGAAGGCCCCCTCCATCTGGAAGTCCATGTACCGCGCCTTCGGCCGGCCCATACTCCTCAGCAGCACCTTCCGCTACCTGGCCGACCTGCTGGGCTTCGCCGGGCCGCTCTGCATCTCCGGCATCGTCAACCGGCTGGAGAACAAGAGCGGGAACGAGACCATGGCCATCGTGGAGGACCACGACAAGGTGCGTGCATGGGCCACAGACAGGGAGCGTCAGCTCAGCAGAGGGTCTGGTCCCTTTAACATAGCTGCAGCTACCGCCAAGCTGATGATGTCACCTCATCAGAACAGGCTGAGCAATAGAATTCCCTATTGCCACATTAAAATTAAAATGTTATGCTATTGTATGGGGAAAAATTATGCAAGTGCAAAGGGGTATTTCTATGCTTTCCACGGTTACTGTGTTGTTCTTTAGCTGTGTAAAAATCCACAGAATAAGTCTATAGACACTCAGAAAAGTTAACTGCATCTATGTCAACTAAGGACAGGCTCCCCAAATGTGAATAATAGCCCACTTCTGTATCTGTGCTGTTTATTTGGTACGTTATATTCTAATGGTCAGCTGTAGGTGGTAAAGAATATGTAGGAACACGTGACTATTCACTGTCCCACTTTTGGCACCTGAACCCAGCCACACATCTCCAAAGGGCTTGTACCTTCTTATGTCTTTGTATCTGCCCTGTTATATATCTGAGAATGGCGGCTGGCGAATGCGGTAAAGGCTAATGCCACTTGACATCCATGTGGATTTGGACTGAGGCTCCTGTCCTGTTCCCAGCTGTCATCGTCCCCAGCCTGCAGTCGCAGTACCTTAGCTCACCGCTAACTCCCTCCCTGGAGTTAATCAGTCTCAGTGTTAGTGTGGACCTCACAGCGCTACAGTAGGGTGGTCTCGTCTCTCCGTGAGTCACTTCCACTGTGACTTCACCAAGGCGTTGACACACAGCGCTGTCTCACCCGGCATCATCGTTATTAGACTAAACACAATACGCAGATTAATGCCGACGCAGACGTCACACAGTCTCAAGTGTTACGCCAGCACCGTCTCACGAGACGGCATTTATATATATAATTATATATAATTATGAATTGTTTTGCACACAGGAACAATGGAACAATATTTCAATAATATTTCCAGTGAAGGGAAATAGACAAGCCCTACAAATTAATATTTAGGGACATGGAAACTGAAATAAGTTGAGTATAAACTGAAATAAAAAGCCGGCTGTGTGAATACCCTGCAGTTTGAGGGCGGGGGTGCCACGTGTGTACTCCGTATCTGAGTGAGACGCACCTGTGCTCAGCCTGCCTGGCACACGCTGTGTTTCGCACCCGGGTTTTTCCCACGGCTGGCTGCGCGGGGCCCTGTAAACAGTCTGAGAGGCAGAGAGAGAGCAGAGCCGCATATCTGCCTGACATGGAAAATTCTCCGCTCACATCACACTCTCGGCCTCCCCTGCTCACGCCACTGTCTGGGGAACATCACAGCCTGCTTCTTGCGGGCCTGCTAATCCTCCTCTGCCCTGCTGCAGCCAGCCCCGCTCCTCACGGTGCAGTTAGCGCGGTCTCAAACGCAGCGGCCCGCTCTCTCCTCTTGGTTTATGTCAGGCCATGTACTTCGGGGTCTACTTCCTGTCCTCCAACGAGCTGCTCCAGAACACCTCGGTCCTGGCGGTGCTGCTCTTCCTGGCACTGGTCCTCCAGCGGACGTTCCTGCAGGCTTCCTATTACGTCACCATAGAAACCGGCATCAACCTGAGAGGGGCCCTGCTGGTGAGTCCTCCCTGCCCAGACTGCGGAAACACAGAGCAGGCAGATGCTGGCCACCCTCTCCAGCCTGCCCCAGGCTCATCCTTTATTCCCATAGCCTGGAGCCAGAGACACTAATGTGAGGAAGCACACATATCCCAGCCCTGGGGTGAACGAGCAGGCATTCTGGCATGTCAGGGTTGAGTGTAAAATCGGTATAATAAAGTTATTGCCTTTGCTGTAGGCGATATAGACCCAGTGTCAACGGCCTTTCTGTATTTAGCATTACCTGCCTGTTTCATGTTTCATTTAGACTGCATAAGATATTTATTAAAATGATAAAAACATGCTGACTGCCGTGAGATGAATTGTAATAAAGCGCAGAATGTAATAGAACTGTTGGACAGCAGAAGATGTGATGCTGGGGGTGTGTGTTAAACGGGTCCGTTCCCTCGTTCCTCTCGCAGGCCATGATCTACAACAAGATCCTGCGTCTGTCCACATCCAACATGTCCATGGGGGAGATGACCCTGGGGCAGATCAACAACCTGGTCGCCATTGAGACCAACCAGCTGATGTGGTTCCTCTTCCTGTGCCCAAACCTGTGGGCCATGCCAGTGCAGGTGCCCTCACTGCGGCCGTCACAGTAACAGCCTCCTGTTTCCATCCAGCTCTGTCCTCCGGCCTGCAGTCCTAAACACAGTTTATGAGGGGAGCTGTGATCACTTTATACATGCCCATCGTGCTGGTTTGGCGGCTCTGTAAGAGTAGAGCTCGTTGGAGGAGAGAGGATGTGTGGCGGAGTGCTAACTGCAGCTGTTGCAGTACCCTTCTCAGCCTTTAGGTTTTCATTCACTGGCCCATGCGGCTGAACGCAGTATGAAGAACCCATGAGAGTGGCTTTCATCACTTAAAGCAAGCCTATGTGGTAAATGGCTGAGAAGATGAGAACTAGAAGGCCGTCACTGTTATGTGCTTTATGTGGCTGTGTGAGAGTACAGCTCAGGCGAGGAGAGAGGGGTGTGTGACGTGTGACGGCGTGTCTCCTGCCCTCCTCAGATCATCATGGGGGTGATCCTGCTGTACTACCTGCTGGGGTACAGTGCGCTGATCGGGGCGTCCGTCATTGTGCTGCTGGCCCCCGTGCAGTACTTCATCGCCACCAAGCTGGCCGACACGCAGAAGAGCACTCTGGTGAGCGCTCCGCTTCGGGGGTGATGGGGCTGTTTCGGGGGGAACGGCTGCCTCACCGCTCTCCCTCTCTCACCCCTGTCCCAGGACTACTCCACGGACCGGCTGAAGAAGACCACGGAGATCCTGAAGGGCATCAAGCTGCTGAAGCTGTATGCCTGGGAGGACATCTTCTGCGACAGCGTGGAGGAGACCCGCACCAAGGAGCTCAAGAGCCTCAAGACCTTCGCCCTCTACACCTCCATGTCGAGTGAGAGGCCTCTCTGAGACACAGGGCGGGCAGCACGGCTCCACGGCTGCTTTATAAGCATGAGTAACGCTCTCTCTCTCTCTCTCTCTGTTCCCACAGTTTTCATGAACGCCGCCATCCCCATTGCTGCAGTGTTAGCGGTAAGGCCATCTCTGTAATGCCATTGGTCACCCTGTTCCTGCTGTAGAGAATGATACGTTTTTAACTGTCACAGTGAATATGATGTTCAAACTCATTTGGCCATTTGAGCTGTAAACTGTGTAAGATGTATGATTTGAAGAAATAAGGTGTTTAGTCTTTTTTTTTGAGACTAAGGGTTTTTTAATTAGCAGAATGGACGAGGTTATCATATGTCATCAGTGGCTTGCTGATTTGAACCAGTCATACTGCTTTGCTGTGGAGGGCAGTTTTGATTGGGTCAGACAGGTCAGTGATTGACAGCAGCTTTATTATCATAAGAATCCTGAAGCCTCCCTGTCTCATCGCTGGTTTTGGGCGTTCCTCTTTTGTCCTGTGCGCAGACGTTCGTGGCCCACGCTTACATCAGCGACACCAGGCTCAGCCCGTCTGAGGCCTTCGCGTCTCTGGCCCTCTTCCACATCCTGGTGACGCCACTCTTTCTGCTCTCCACTGTGGTCCGCTTCGCCGTTAAGGCTCTGGTCAGGTGGGAACACCTCACCCTTCCTCCCGATTGAGTTACGCTACCATTACACTTGTATCAGTGCTCCACTGAGACTCTTTATTACACAGTAATACTCTCATGGGACACATTTGCTTAATGTGCTGGGTGCTGTAAAGTGAGATATTTTTCTGAATCAGTGTTGATGAATATGAATATGGGAGTTCCTGTGGACCCATGCGGTGTGAGAGGGTGTTGCTGGCGGCCCTGCTGAGTGTGTGTGTGTGTGTGTGTGTGTGTGTGTGTGTGTGTGTTACTGACGCTGTGTGTGCATGTGTGTGTGTGTGTGTTACTGACGCTGTGTGTGTGTGTGTGTTACTGACGCTGTGTGTGCATGTGTGTGTGTGTGTGTGTGTTACTGACGCTGTGTGTGTGTTACTGACGCTGTGTGTGTGTGTGTGTGTTACTGACGCTGTGTGTGTGTGTGTGTGTTACTGACGCTGTGTGTGTGTGTGTGTGTGTGTGTGTGTGTTACTGATGCTGTGTGTGTGTGTGTGTGTGTGTGTGTGTTACTGACGCTGTGTGTGTGTGTGTGTGTGTTACTGACTGTGTGTGTGTGTGTGTGTGTGTGTGTGTGTGTGTGTGTGTGTGTTACTGACGCTGTGTGTGCATGTGTGTGTGTGTGTGTGTGTGTGTGTCATTGACGTTGTGTGTGTGTGTGTGTTACTGACACTATGTGTGTGTGTGTGTGTGTCTCCAGCGTGCAGAAATTGGGTGAGTTCCTGCAGAGTGATGAGATTGGTGATGACAGCTGGAGAAATGGAGACATGTCCGTGTCCCTGGAGTCCTGCAGGAAACACCCTGGGGCCGTGAGTACACAGTGACAGGCAGCGACACCCCGCACTACGCAGCGACACCCTGCACTACACAGCGACACCCCGCACTACGCAGCGACACCCTGCACTACACAGCGACACCCTGCACTACGCAGCGACACCCTGCACTACACAGCGACACTACGCAGTCCCCTCCTAATCCCTGTGCAGACGCAGCGAGTTTAGTGTCCCTGTGTCACACCCGTGCACACAGTCACAGCTACAACACCGACCCAGTGCAGGACCTGTCCCCTAACCCCCCATAACTACAGCTAACGTTCCTCCCCTGACCCAGTGCAGGACCTGTCCCCTAACCCCCCATAACTACAGCTAACGTTCCTCCCCTGACCCAGTGACTAACCCCAGTACAGCAGGACCAGTGCAGGACCCCCTAACCCCCATAACTACAGCTAACGTTCCTCCCCTGACCCAGTGCAGGACCTGTCCCCTAACCCCCCATAACTACAGCTAACGTTCCTCTTTGTCCCATTCCCTGAACTGCGCCACAGTTCACACACGACCAGATCTGAATAAGCACGGCCCATCTGCGAGACTGTGACGCTCTGGCTTTTTCTCTTTTCAAGCCAATTGGGTCAGAAGCTTTGCAGAATCCTTATCAGCCATTATGCGTCCTTCTTGCTTTTAGCATCAGGAATGTTCCTGGACCCAACTAAGGGCAATAAATCTGAAAACTGAGTGCTGGTTGAACTGGGATGCAGTGTGCTCCAGTGTTTCAAAAGGGAAAAAATGATGTTATTTTAAGCTTTTATCAGGGCTGAAATATGTGCCAGAAAACTTTAACTAAATGAAATAAAATAAAAATAAATCCTCTTGTGGAGTTCTCACATCTGGCTCATGTGGGCTGGTTTCTGGACTTTTTCACAGTGGAGCTCTGCTTCACGTCTCTTTCATGCTTGTCTGAAAGTTTAGTGCCCCGGCCTCGCGCTGGGTATTTTAATAAACTAATTTCAGCTGCGTTTCTGTCCAGAGCTGCAGAGCGCTGCTTTAAACCCGTACAGCAGAGGCAAAGTGGGAGCGCACTGCAATGGGTCTGTGGGGAGAGGCTGCAGTCTGGTCCTGAGTGATTCTCAGCTGGAGAGGGCTGTGGGATGGGGATGGGGGTGGGGGTGGGTGGAGGGAGGCGGGGGTGGATGCCCTGTGGTGGATTCTCCTCTTGGATACCGATCCCGGCTGGAGATTCGTTCTCAGGGTCCCCCCCAGCGTCCGGGGCCTGGCCTCCCGCTCTCACATGCTCTCTCTCCCCTTCTCTCCTCTCTGACGCTGTGCAGACCAAGGCCATAAACAGGAAGCAGCCCCTGCGTTACCAGCTCGACAGCTACGAGCAGCCGGCTCGCAGGCAGCTGCGGCCCACCGAGACGGAGGACGTCGCAGTCAAGGTCAGAGGTCACCACCGCGGCGGTCTCAGCCGGCCCGATTCTCAGGCCCCCGTGCGCTCCTCGCGAACGCACACGCACGCACACACATGCACACACACGCGCGCCCGCAGACCCTCTCTCCCACTGCCAGAGTTCACGGGGAACGCGGCCGAAGGGGTCTGCTTGTTCTCACCAAACCGGGTGCCTCTGGGGCCGGCGCTCCGCTCTGTCACGTCCTCCCTGCCTGCTGGGTTTAGCCCGGATGACAACGCGTCCACCAGCTTTATTTGTTCTGTTCTTGTCAGTACACTGCATTTTCGTTTCATAATATTTTGTTTCCACTAAGTAGCATACGCAAGGGTTTTGGAGTTAGTTCATTAATGACCCTCATCCACAAAAATATATACTCAATTTTCCTGGGAAAAGACGCATCAGTGCAGTGGCATTAGATATTCCGTTTACCCTAATCCCTGGTCTGGGGTGGCCGTGCCGCTCCCGTGAACGCTGCTGCCCTCGGCTAATGAGGACGACCGCGCCGCGATGGCTCGGTGGAAGTCTGACCGTGACCGTCACCTCTCTGTTCCATTGTCACATCCGCTCTCTGGTGACATTTGCTGCCTTTATTTACAAACTTTACTCCACACTCGCATTTTCTCATCAGAGCAGACATCTGTTCTTGATTTCTGAGCTTTTTTTTCCCGTAAGAACGGCAGTGGGAAGTGATGTATTAATAAACCCTGGAAACTCTGCAATACCCAGATCGTGGTAAACAGCATGATTGGAGGGACTAAATTTATTATGGCCTAAAGTGAACAATTACTGACCAGAAACAGAGGACAATTCCACAAACAAAAAACTCCATCAAAACAACGGCCTAGAATTTTCTAAAGAGAAATACAGTCTCGTTGCTGGCTTTGGGAATGCTGTATATGCGGTTGAGTTGAAGGTTGATATATTTTTGCAGCTGAGTGCTGTAACCCATAGAGCTATTCATCTGTCATGCTGGACACGGTTATTTTCCCTCAGTGATTGGGGACCCTGTACACACCTATGGGAGGCCGTCATGGTGGCTGTGTTTTTTCTGCTGCTAAGTGAACCGTGGAAGCCTCCATCGCTGAACATTCCCATGCATGCCGGGTCTGATGGCTGTCCTCTTCCTCACAGGTGACCAACGGGTCCTTCACCTGGGGAAGCAACCTGTCGACGTTGTCAGACATCAACATCCGCATTCCCACAGGTAAGACAGTGTGGTGGAGGGGGCATGCAGAGGAGAGTGCAGGCAGCATTGTGTATCTGTTCAGCTCACTGCTTTTGTTCTTTGACCTTGTGACAACTGATTTATTAGACATGCCAGCTATTCGCTGTGTGCGTTGTGATTGGACGGCCTTGACGGGATGCTATGTAACAGCTGAGGAGCATAACTTGCACTGTCCTCTGAATGAGTGGATGTTTTTTCCTAATGCATGTGATGAAATTCCACATGAACCTTCATTAGGCTCAGACTGTGGATTCAGGGAGCTGAGCAGAAGGCATTTGCTCCTGTTCCCGTCCCCACACACGCGCCTGATCTCCCTCGCCCTCCCCCCAGGTCAGCTGACCATGATCGTGGGTCAGGTGGGCTGTGGGAAGTCCTCCCTCCTGCTGGCCATGCTGGGAGAGATGCAGACCCTGAGCGGCAGGGTCCACTGGAGCAAGTGAGTGCTGCTCAAACTCTACACCCCCTACACCACACTGCGGCCAAACGAGACTCCGGCCTAACTGTCTCTCTGAGCCGGTGACGCTGAGATCTCCTCACTGCAGCAAGACATCACCTAGAGTAACCGGTTCTCTGAGCCCAAAGCAGGAGGCTGATTGAGCTTTCAGAACACAGGATAGAATACTCTACAGTGTCCATTCCCCCTTGGCCATCTGAATACGGTCGCTGTCGTAGAAAGTCAATGGGATACTTTTGAGGGAGCTCTGACACAAACTGCTCTCTGGGTTTTTTTTTGGTGTACGGGTAATGAAGACAAGTGAACACTCTCTTTGCGACTTTGATGTGTTTTTTTCCTGACATCACAAATGCTAATCAAAGCTGGAGGAGCGGGAAAGCTCTCTACCATCAGGAACATTCTCCTCCTCCGTCATCCCATCCTCGCTGTGCGTCTGTGGTGTTTGTGTGTCAGTGATGTCCTGTCAGTGGGTTGTGGTGGAGTCTTGCTTTTCATCTGTCCAGCCTCTGCTCTGCTGGCTGTTAAAATTCCCCGCAGTGAGCCTTCACTGTTACCGCTCCATGGAAGTCATGTGACTGATCATGTGACTTGCTGATCTCAGCTTCTGCTTGGCTTATGCAGTCTCCATGGTGAAAGAGAACAGCTTCAGCCACATTAACCATTAACCCATGGGCTTCATGTCACTCACTCTATCAGCGCCGGCCATCTTAATCAGCCAGCGTCATCTCCATGCTGCCATCTGAAGGCTTCCATCTCTGTGTCTCATGGCCATCTCTGAGTGAACCCTGGAGATGACTCTCTGATTAGCATTCAGAAGCACCATGACCACTATAAACCCCTATTATCTGTATGTCTCTGACAGTGACAAATTTGATGTTTTTTTTCTGGCAGTTACTTGTCTGGGAAACGTTCCAAGCGTATTATTCAGTGTCCCCACAGATAATGCATTTGTTTCAGCTAAATGGTTTTTCTCTCATTGTGGCAAATCTTCATGTGTAAGTGTTTGGGCTAATGGTCTGCAGTGACAGTGTGTCTAATGCAATTGTCTTTTTATATTAAATAGAATTGAAACATTGCTTCATTGCTCCCAAATGCGCTTCAGCGCTCGCAAGTGCGGCGCTGGGCTCAGTTCAGTTCTGTGGCCAGCATGGCCTCCTCAGTTTAGACAGCCCACCTTGCTCTGTCAGTCAGTGCTGCTGCTTCTGCAATACACTGCTGTTGTCCTTTACAGCTGAGCTCTCTAATGATAGTGACGATGCACTGGAATTTCCTGCACTCTCGTGCATCGCTGGCGTCTGCGTAACGCAGTCGCGCAGTTGACCTGTCACTTCTGAGAAGCCCTGCTGCGTATTCTCCCCGGCTTACGCAACAGGGCTGGCGGAGCGCTCGAGACGGCACACTGTAACACTGACGTCTCAGTTTTAGAGTGGAGCGTCCTCACTGCTCTGCCCAGTTTCAGAGCTGAATGTGAAGCCTGCCGAGGTGATGGTGGCAGAACCCTCTGTCCCCCACAGTGGCAGCAAGCCCTGCTGCTGTTCTGTGCACCAGCATGTCATTAGAGAGCAAAAATGCCCCTTCACACTGCTCATACTAACCCAGGCAATGTGTGTGTGTGTGTGTGTGTGTGTGTGTGTGTGTGCGCGTGTGTGTGTGTGCGTGTGTGTGTGTGTGTGTGCACGTGTGTGTGGTTGTGTATGCGTGTGTGTGTGTGTGTGTGTGTGTGCGTGTGTGCATGTGTGTGTGCGCGCGCGCGCGTGTGTGTGTGTGTGTGTGTGTATGCGTGTGTTCTGTTTCTCTGTGTTCTCTTGTTGAATCAGACTGCCGGAGTGTGAGATGTTCCAAGAGGGAAATATAAGGTACTCTCTCCTCGGTTTTCTGCTCATCTCATCCTGTCAGTCCACCCAGCAGTACAGCACCTGAGGAAACAGTAACACAGTAACTCCATCCAGGCAGGGATGGCCCCACACAGCTGCAGTTTAGCTGCACTCATCTGTCAAACTGAAGGTGTTGAGAGACAAATGAATGCACACATAGATATGCTTGCTTTTTTGATCAACACGTATGTGCATCTCAACCTGTTCACTGATATACATGGTAGAAAGAAAGCACATGCCAGCAAAAATGAACACTGCAGACAATAAGGTTGAGCTTTTGGCCGGTGCGTCACGGCAACGGGCCGGTGACGTGTGTGCAAAGTGTCTCTGTGTGGCGCGCTCTAACGTGTTGACGTGACTTGCAGCGCACATGAGGAGCTATCTTTGGAAGCCGGCAGGAGGTACAGCGCTTCATCTCTCAGGCCTCTCCCCCGCCCTCTCTCTCTCTGCAGTAACCGTGCTCCATGTGTTTGTGTTACTCAGCAGTGGGGTTGGAAGTGTTCATGTGCATACATGCTGGGAGTCTCACTTTTTCCCCACAATTCATTCTGAGTGCAGATTTCATTGGTTTGTGGTTCGATCATTACTGATAGTATCATTACTGTCTTGGCCTTCAGTAGCGGATGCTAAACCAGAGTGATTTATTTGTTAACACGTTCTGTAACCTTCATGTTCAGCGGGAACAATTAACATTTAGTACCCAAGGGTGAAAAAAACAGTGTTCCCATGGTGATTTTAACCCTTAACCTCCTAGTCCCACATCCCACTCTCTAACCACTGCTCCATACCGCTGCCCAACAGAGTCTGTTTACATCTCTGCACTCCATTAACTTTGTGTGGTAGTCATGGAAGACATCTTCCAGCAAGTCTGGAATACTTCCAACACAGATAATCCCCTGTACCCCAACTCAGCTTGAGTGGCCCCCGGTCGTGACGTAGACTCTCGGCATTGTGTTGCCTTGTTGACGTGTGCGGCCCGCCATTAACGTGTGCTTGGTTCCTCTCATCGGCCCACCCCTCTTGTCCTGTCAACATGGTTTGACGTCTTCCTCGGATCAGCTCTTGTGTCTCTTTCTCAGACCCCTCTCCCTCCCTCTTTCCCTCACGCCTCAGTAAAAACAGGTACTCTGTGGCCTACGCAACGCAGAAGTCCTGGCTGCTGAATGCCACTGTGGAGGAGAACATCACCTTTGGCAGTCCTTTCAACAAGCAGAGGTTGGCCCACTCTAGTGCAAACCCACCATTAGAAAACATTCTCTGCAATCGTTTCTCTGCTATGTCTGAGGTTTACTTTGGGTGACCGTTAAATGACATTGCAGCATTTGTGATAACGCAGCGAAGAAGCAGTATCTGTTGCTTGATACACAGTCATTCCTCCACAGATACAAGGCTGTCATAGATGCCTGCTCCCTGCAGCCAGATATCGACCTCTTGCCATTCGGGGACCAGACTGAAATCGGAGAGAGGGTAGGAAAAAAAAACATTTCTCTCCTCTTAGTCACGGGCCTAGATCTGTGACCTCAGAAATAAAATGCTTTTTCAACCTAACCAGATTAGGACCCATTAATGAATTGCAGTGCAGTCCACCCTGTCATTCATACACTGTACATTCTGTGGCAAGCATCCAATCGATATACTCTTTAGGCTAATCAGTCAAGCTATGACTCTGTGCAGTCTGTGTAATACACCCTCTGTATGTTTTAAGAGTACATTAGGAGTCCTGCCAGGGCGGTGCTGGACTCGTGTTACTTACGAGTGTGTGTCTTTCAGGGGATCAACCTGAGTGGAGGCCAGAGACAGAGGATCTGCGTGGCCCGAGCTCTCTATCAGAACACCAACATCGTGTTCCTGGTGAGGGCCTGCCGTTCGTCCACAGAGGAAGGAGGGAGCCATTCATTCACAGCTCCTTCAGTGGGAATGCCATGGCTTCTCTTCCCTCCTCCGTCCGTGTTTCACAGAGTGCAGTGTTACGCGAGACTCGGCACGTCAGTGATTGGTTGTTGTGACAGTTCAGCAGGGGGGTGGGGGACAGTGAGAAGGCGCGTGCTGGGAGGGGTCAGAGGTCAGAGGGGGACACTATGTGTGTGTGTGTGTGTGTGTGTGTGTGTCTTTGGGGGGGGGGGGTGAGCAAGGGAAGGGGAAGGCTCCCAGCAGGTGGGAGGGATGGGTGTCCCAGGCCAAGGCTAAGGGGCCTCATCTCTGTCACGGCCCTCCTGCCAGAAAGCGTCAGGCCAGGAGCGTCCCCCGCCATCTCCTCCTGTATCGCGGCGGCATGGCGGTGTCGGTTTCCCGCTGCTGGAAAGCCTGACATCACTCGCCCCTCTGTCATTTGTTTTTCCTCCCCAGATCATTTCCTGTGGCCGCAGCCGGTTTTAACTCGATTTTTATTTTTATTTTACACGTAGGCCCAACACGGGCCCTCAGGCGTCATTCATACCTTCGGCAGCATTTTGGCGCAATCGCAACGCGCCAGAAATACAGTTATCTCTCCTGTCAGAAGATGCTAAACGATACGCCGAGTTTAAGCAGCAAAAAGTGACAGGGTGTTTTATTCCAGCACGCCAGCTGCCCATGGCCGTTCTCAGCGGTGAGTAGCGGAAACTCCCTCCGGTCCACGCTCTGATCGCTGGTGACTGTCCCTCCCTCCACAGGACGACCCGTTCTCAGCCCTGGACATCCACCTGAGCGACCACCTCATGCAGGAGGGCATCCTGAAATTCCTCCAGGACGATAAGAGGACAGTGGTGCTGGTGACCCATAAACTGCAGTACCTGATCCATGCTGACTGGGTGAGCATCCTGCAGGCCCTCTGCTTGGCCCAGGGTTCGAGAGAGGGAAAAGCATTATGTGGGCTCAGGTTCAGGCTCAGGCTATCCCTTAATCCACCTGTCCTTACTTTTAGTCAAAAGCATTACCTGTTATTGGGTTACACAGTGGTATGAGTCTGTATGAACAGGCACATGTAAGTGTAGGTATCACCCAATACATCCTTACACCTCATGGTGGCTTCTGACTCTGCTGGATTTCAGATCATTGCCATGAAGGACGGCTCAGTGCTGAGAGAGGGAACCCTGAAGGACATCCAGAACAATGATGTGGAGCTGTATGAGCACTGGAAGACCCTGATGAACAGGCAGGACCAGGAGCTGGAGAAGGTCAGTCCTGCACCCCAGTGTAGCTGCTATATATCATGCGTGGCTCTCTGGTGTTTAGCACATTGGCTTGCTGTACGGAGGAGTTTTGTTGTACTTCAAGACTATTTTTTTAAAGTTTGGTTACTCCCTGTGTTGTAGGACACTGAAGTGGATAGTCAGACAACACTGGAGAGGAAGACTTTAAGAAGAGCCTTCTATTCTAGAGAGGCTAAAAACCAGATTGATGATGAGGATGAAGGTAAGAACACTGTTTGTCTCCCAAGCCACTCTAATTGAAGTTCCAAATGAAGATTCAGGAGACTTTTCAGACAATCTTTATGCAATTAACCAAGCCTAGACAAATCAATGACTATAAATGACTATAATATAATGACTATATATCAATGACTATAAAAATCACACTTCCTTTCTGTGTCAGCTGTTCACGGCATCCCTCCTCCACCCCATTTCCCCCTTTGTTTTCCCTGTTTATAAAGTCCAGATGGAAGGATCAAAAACCTCAACCTGTGGCTGTTTTACTCCAAGCCAAATAAAAGCACTGCTAAAACCACATCATTCACAATCTGGTTTAAGGATTTGCAGACTGATGATCTTTTCCCCTTTGATCCATGCAGAGGAGGAAGAGGAAGAGGACGAAGATGACACTTTGTCTCTGACCACCAGCCGGCGCTCGAAGATCCCCTGGAAGGTGTGCTGGCGATACCTGTCCTCAGGTGGCTTCCTGTTGGTGGTCATGATGATCTCCTCTAAGCTGCTCAAGCACTCTGTCATGGTGGCCATCGACTACTGGCTGGCCGCCTGGACCTCCTCAAACACAACAGGCAACCCCGACCTGAACGAAGAGGTGAGGACCGTCTCCTCCGGTCTCACTGAAACCATTTACAGATGCACTGAGGCTCAGTTTTAATCCATTGTCTCATAAATATGTACATCCCCCCTAATACCCTTCTGTGGGCTGGATTATCCTCATTTGTTTGTGTAGAAGAAAAGCGCCAGGCTACTGTAGAACTGGAGATGTGGAGTCTGTTTGCATTTAGCCGGTTTACATTGAAAGGGTTGCAGCTTGCCCTAAGCCAGGACACATCCATATTTGACCATAAGTCATACAGATGACCAGCACAAACATCACGATGACCAGTTCCTTCAGTCAAAGCTGTTTAATACCAGTCCTTCCTTTAATTTTCAGGCTTTATTTTTCTCAACATGACTTGGGACAAGTCTTTTCAAAATGTTCAGTGACAACCGTACTAACTGTAATTGTAGACACTGTATGTAACATCACTAATGCTGTGAAGATGCAGTGAAGCATCATTCCTCTGTACCACATTAGTATTGTCTCCTGATAAATGCATTGGCTACACCGGATGCTCTGATGTGATTGGTTGAAACGCTGTCCCCGCAGCACCGCTCCTTCTACGTGCCGGTGTTCAGCATCCTTTGTGGGGCGGGGATCGCTCTGTGCCTCATCACCTCCCTGACCGTGGAGCTCATGGGCCTCTCTGCCGCCACCAGCCTCCACCACAACCTGCTCAACAAGATCATCCACGCCCCCCTTAGGTAGGCCCTCCTCAGGCCAACAGCAGCTCCCTCACCTCGGTTTTCCTCACAGGGGTCATAGGTAGTGCATCAAGGTACCATGAAAGTCTGCATTAAAGGAGAAGCTTAGTCAGACAGCTGGCTCTCCTTCTGATGATGTCATAGACTGAACGTGTTCTGGAAATATGGCTCTGCCTTCTTTTATGATGCGTTTGTTTTGCTGCTAGATTCTTTGATGTCACTCCCCTCGGGCAAATACTGAACCGTTTCTCGGCCGACACCAACATCATCGATCAGGTAAGAGGAAGGAAAGTCTTTGATATTTCCTGTTCGTTGCAGCAACACGGGGAATCTCTGGAAACTCTGGGAATCTGTAATAGCTGTCATCTTATCTAGCAGGCCAGTGTCCAGAGTCTTCCGGAAGCTGGGGTTGTCTTGTGGGATGGGAGCTGGACACTGGCCTGAGAGGTGATGTCACAGTGGTGACGTCACCGCGGTGACGCTGTTTCCCTCTGTTCCTCAGCACATTCCTCCGACGCTGGAGTCCCTGACGCGGTCCACGCTGCTCTGCCTGTCGGCCATCGGAGTCATCGCCTTCGTCACACCCACCTTCCTCATTGCCTTGGTGCCCCTCATTGTGGCCTTCTACTTCATCCAGAAGTACTTCCGGGTCGCCTCAAAGTGAGAGCCACCTCGCCTGCTGTACATAAGCTGCCGTCTGTCTGTGTGCTGGCCTGGAAACTGTCAGATGTTATCTGCTGTGTGGAAGTTTGTTTTGTCCTGCTGGAGATTGGAAAATGAGTTGCTAGATAAGTACTCAAAGTGAAAGACAGTCCGGAGACCATATGGGAGAGTATCCCCTCATGTGCTGTAAAAGCCACATACCCATGTCTTCCTGTGTGTTTATCTATGCCTGCGTGGGTGTATTCCCTTTCTCCCTTGGTGTCACTCTCTCTCTCTCTCTCTCTCTCTCTCTCTCTCTCTCTCTCTCTCTCTTCTCTCTCTCTCTCTCTCTGTCCTTGTGTCTGGAGTTCTCTCTGAATGCTCTGTCTCTCTGTGTCCCTCTTCTCAGAGACTTGCAGGACTTGGATGACTCTACCCAGCTGCCCCTGCTATGCCACTTTTCGGAGACAGCCGAGGGTCTCACCACAATTCGCGCGTTCAGGTCTGTGGTGGCCCCCTCCTTACCCCTCGCTCACGCATACACACAGGTCACAAATATTGATGGCCTCCTTCCTCAGTTTTGGGAGGGGCCACAGACATGCTCAAATAAAGCATTTCACCAGGGGTGACTGTCTGCTAGAAGACTTTATGTTGGATGTTGAAATAACATTAACAGCATATACAGCATTTCTCAGCTGCATCTTAGTGCTGAAACATGAATCACTTGCAAGACAGGCTGAAGTGATATGATAGAGTGTCATTCATCACAATTCTTGAAATGTTATAAACTGTGAAGTAGTCTTCTCTGTAATCCAACGTTAAACAGCCCGCTCCTTATGCGATCTCTCCCTCCCAAGATCCGGAGTCCTTTCGCCATGTGTTATGACTGTCTTGGCTCACGCATTCAGAGAGGGTCAGCGGAAAGACAGGCTGCCTCTATGATGTAGCGTTTGAGTTTGGCTGCATGACCCGCGAGGCAGAACCCTGGCCCACGAGATGGTACGCTGGGGATATGGACCTGTCGCTCAACAAGACAGATGTGGCCCCTTTTTGTGATGGAAAAAATACAAGAGTTGCACAAACTACACATCCTGGCATGTGCGTTGCAGGCAGCTTATAGGAACGCAAGCTGTTACAGTAGCTGGAGCTTTGTTGTGAATCTGCCTCTTAATGCAATTCTCTCTTAAAACAGCCCTGATGTTTATCTTTGTTTATCTTTGAATTCACTTAATTTAATTGAATGAATTGAACTATGTAAACTGCTTGCGGCTGTCAAACGAGGTCATGTGCATCTCCCGGTCAGTAGTTACTGTTTTTGGCACAAAGTGTTTCATGTGCGTCAGTCAAACGGGAAGTTCAGCCATCAGCTGTAATTGCAGCTTGCTGCTTTGAGCTGTGCTGGCTTCTGCGTGGTTACCCCTCAGTGTGATTGGGGGGGGTTGCGTTTTCCCCTGATGTCCGATGGGTGTGATGATGTCCAACGGCGTCATTTTCAACCACTCTAGAAGGTCTGAGGTCTTTGCAAATGAACTCGGGAGTCAAAGTGGGGCACTGCGTCTTGGCCGGAAACTTCCACAGCTGTTGTTTCAAACTCCGCACCAAAGTGTGGTCTGCTTTGTGCCACACTTCACACATGCATGTCGCTGGCCAGTAAGAACACACTGACGCGGCACTCCTGTATGGAGGAGACACTCTGCTGCTATGGGACATGTTTATGCGTAAGTTAAAGTACATTCACCTTGAAGGAACAAACTGATATGCGGGTTTCCATATGGATCATACTGAATCTTTAAAATCTGAGCTGATCTTGAACATCTTACACAGGTCATGTTATGATTCATTATTAGCAGGAAATAAAAAGAAATGAATCATTAGAATTCATTAGAATTTAAGTTTCTTTTTTCCCCCACTATGCTCTTGTTTATTAAAACGTAAAGAGGTTTGGTCCATTCTCATATTTGTAATTCAGGTTCCCTTTTTTGTCCCTTCTTGACCTTCAGGCACGAGGCTCGCTTCAAGCAGAGAATGCTGGAGCTCACAGACACCAACAACACGGCTTACTTGTTCCTCTCTGCTGCCAACCGGTGGCTGGAGGTCAGAACGGTAAGTTGCCCACCTGGACTCCCAAGGTCAAAGTCTGAGGACCTAACTGTAACCTACGATGCAGGCATTTTAGGGTGGAAAGATTTTTAGAGGTCTGGAACTTATGTACTTCAGGACTTACATACCTGTCGGGTTCTAAGTTCAATTTCTGCAGCACAGTAGACCATTATTGTAATTGATACTTTTCGGTAGAGCGGAGCTACTGAACTCTAGTCCCAGATGGCCACAATCCAGCCTGTTTAGCTGGCCCTCTTAAAAATCCACTTATGGATCTGGGGAGGGAAGCTGAACTGGTTCAGTGGAGAGAGGAAGTTAGCTGAAGAAAGTGGTTAGCTAAGAGCCCGGCTGGAGCACAACCTTACAGACAGCAGGGTTGAGTGACCGTGTAACAGAGCTCCATCGTGATGGAATGCTGCAATGGAAACTCCAGAGGTCTGGTGCTTTAACACTCCTCCTGTGCTGTGCCCCTACTGCAGGACTACCTGGGCGCAGTGATCGTGCTGACGGCAGCCATGGCCTCCATCTGGGGCTCGTTTCACGGGCCGCAGTCAGGGCTGGTGGGGCTGGGGCTGACGTACGCCCTCACGGTGAGTCCCCCTCTCTCTCCTTCCTCTGCCACAGCATCGAGAGGGGCACTGCCAAACCAGCCTGGCGCTCCTCTGCTGTTACGACATACAGTCTGAGCGCAGCAAACAAACCACCTAAAACTGTACCCCGCTCACATCCTGAGCATGGAGCATTCTGCACTTCCAGAGCACGAGATCCAGGCCTTGACACCGGCATGCGAGTGAGACATCACCTGCTTGTGGTTTTCTGTGTGAGCGTGTGAAGTTCATGGGATGCAGTCTGCTATTTATAACTGATTGCTGTGAATCTGAGCAGGAACACAGTGTAGGACAACACTGCAAACCAGGCCTGGTTATCGTGACCTTGGCGTGCTTTTCCAGAATACTCACAGTAATACACACAGGGTTATAGCAAGAAACACAAAGCGTTTTTTCAGTAGTGGCCTAAAATGATTCCTAGTTTGATATTAGTTGGATGAATTGTACATTCACTGTCCTTTGCTCAAAATATGCTACTTTTAAGTATTTAATAAATCATTATCCTTAAAGTGATCCTGCAATTTAAACAACATGGAAGCTTGCACCTTGTATCTCCAATGCATTTAGTCTGTCAAAAGCCATTTAAAAATGCACTTCACTGCTGTTGTTGACCGTTTTAGTGGTACTCATTATATTGCTGTCAGGACTGTAAAACTTCACTTCAGACGCCCGTGTTGTCCTGTTCCTCAGGTGACCAATTATTTGAACTGGGTGGTGAGGAACCTGGCTGACCTGGAGGTCCAGATGGCTGCCGTCAAGAAGGTCAACAGCTTCCTGAGCACGGAGTCCGAGAACTACGAAGGCTCCATGGGTAACGCACCCTCCGAAACACGTTTCCCCTGACAGCAGCCGAATAATCTCTGCTGATATCACTTCCAGAAAAAAGACGACGTTTATATAGACCCTCTGTGTCAGCGCGCTTTCAGCGCTCCATTTATAGACCGGGACAGACCGCCCCGACACCAGTCAGTTTCTCGCTTTCCCCAATGTTAACATTATCTTGCAGTGGGGGGACTTCAAATGTTTTCCAGTTTCCGTCCGAAGCTGTGGGAGTTTATATGTGGTGTTGCCCTGGCAGCGTGATAAGCAGGAGGCACGTCTGTGGATGTAAACACTGGCCTTCGGGGGAGCTGGCCTGGGGTGGGGGAGGGTCTGGGGGGTGAGCTGGCCTGGGGTGGGGGAGGGTCTGGGGGGTGAGCTGGCCTGGGGGGAGGCCACTGCACAGCAGACAGCAGGATCCCTTCAGGAGCGATAGCTGTTAGCGTGCTCAGATTTATCACTGCTGCAGAATGGCCTGTCCTCCTCTGTGACGCAATGGAAAAGTACAGCTGATAACAGCAAAAATTCCAGAAACCAGGGAATATCCGCTCATTCAAACACTGGCTGCTCATCCGTGGTGGGGTTTTTTTTTTCCTGCCTCTGAATTTAATATGCCCTGCAGATCGTTTCGCTTTATGCGTTAGCATTCCAGCCATGCGTGTGAGATACTGGGGAAAAAATCCCGCTGCGGAGATGGCGGAAGCAGGGATGACGCTGTATGGAGGTCAGTGGGCTGTATCAGAGCCTGGATAGGTTCATATGTGAAGCCAGCGCATCTGACATGATACCGTGCTGTCAGAGAATTTCAGTGGAAAATCTAACACACTGTACCACTGCAAAGCTTACCTGGCAGTCCATGCAGTGATTCCTGTTCTGTAATGAGATAATTGTGTGTCTGGGCAGACCTGCCCACAGCCATTTCCTTGGAGAGACCGTGCTGTATTTGGCAAGGCGGGCAAGGGCTGGCAGGGTAAGGCCTGCCTCAGCACACGCTGGCCTCAGGAGAGAAAGCAGCAGATGAGTTTGCAAACACCCATCTGTCCTGATTGGCCAGCGGGGACGGCAGTTGGCGAGAAGGAGTTGTAATTGGCTGACTCATAAGGACACAAGAGGAGAGCAGCCAATAAAAAGGTGCCTGGCTGGCGTGGGCAGGTGTTGAGCGTGTTTTTGTCACAGTTGTCGGTGCTCTGTGATGTAACCAGTTGTCGGGCGGTGTCTGTGTGGGTCACAGATGTGTCACAGGTCCCTGAGGACTGGCCTCAGCACGGGGAGATCAAGATCCAGGACCTGAGCGTGCGGTACGACCCCATGTTGAAGCCTGTCCTGAAACACGTCAACGCTTACATCAACCCGGGACAAAAGGTAGCCCCGCCCCTCGCACCCACAACCTTCTGGGGACACTGCAGAGGAGAGTTACACACATCAGAACTTGAGCTGAGGGCAGATGAGGTTATATGGTTATATGGTTGATTGACCACATTCAGGATTAAAGCAGCTCTCCGGCTCCAAGCTGTCTTCTGTTAATCAGATCTGGGTCATCCAGAATCTCATTTTGTCATACCAGTGTGAATTTCCATGACAACCTTGGCAGCGTTTCCATGGCAACCTTATCTAGTCTGATTCCCCCACCCTGGTTGCTATGCATTGATGTTGTATGGATTTTCTTTACCTGAGTTCTCTGTCTCATTGAATCTGTACCTCAGCATTACGCAGGACTAACAACAGCTGCACTGTGGCATATTCCAAGACCTACTAAAGTAGTTTCCTGTTTGCAGCAGATTACCGTAGTTTTACTCATAGCACAGGAGACAGGGAGGAAGTAGAAGGTTAGCTCTTTGAAACAGAGTGATTAAACAAATAACTGCCGCAACCAAAGGTGACAAATAGTGGGAAGACATCGCTGTGAGGCGAGCCCCTGCATGCTGTCGGCTGTGGATGGAGGCTGTGGTGTTGGGTATGAGTTCTGTCTGCCCCCCCCCCGCTCTCTGCTCTCTCACAGGTGGGCATCTGCGGACGCACAGGCAGCGGGAAATCCTCCCTGTCTCTGGCCTTCTTCAATATGGTGGACATGTTTGAAGGTTGGTTTCCATGATTCAGGCGCTATGTCTCAGCTGGCCTTTGCAGCCCTCATATGGGCCTCAGAGGAGCTGTTTAGACTACTGCTCTGTGACTGACTGGTGTGTCATCCCGTGTGCTACACTGTGCCTGTACTGCTGCCTCTGCTACACTGTGTCTGTACTGTCGCCTGTGCTACACTGTGCCTGTACTGTCCCCTGTGCTACACTGCGTCTGTACTGTCCCCTGTGCTACACTGTGCCTGTACTGTCGCCTCTGCTACACTGCGCCTGTACTGTCCCCTGTGCTACACTGTGCCTGTACTGTCCCCTGTGCTACACTGCGCCTGTACTGTCCCCTGTGCTGCACTGTGCCTGTACTGTCGCCTGTGCTACACTGTGGCTGTACTGTCCCCTGTGCTACACTGTGGCTGTACTGTCCCCTGTGCTACACTGTGTGTGTGTGTCATCAAGACACATTGAGTTTGTGAGGGATGCAGAAGGCATTATTCACAGAAGGGGTGAGATAATATCTGTACTCCATTCTAATTAGGGCTAATGGAGATTGTAATCGGGTTCTATCTGATAATTCCTGTCAAACAGCATTGCTACCATGCAGCCTCTTAGCAAAACATCAGCTAATTCAGGCTGGCAGGCCAGATAAGCAGGGAGAGATGTTTATGCTCTTCAGCCAATGATGTGTAGCTGTTGCTTTTTACTCACCCCTGTGCATTTGACAAGGCAAAGCCTATTGCCTCCAGGCTTGCACTAGCTTCCTTTGTTTGAGTAACATGGTTTATAATTTCTGTCATCTTGACAATTTATGATGTAACCTTTGTAATTACTGAAAGTGAATCGGGTTTGTGGCACTTGTGTCTTTGGAGGAAGTGAGTTTTAAATATGAGGCTGTGTTTGTTTAGCTCTGTAACTTGGGCCTGATGCTTGCATCCAATAGGGTGTGCTGTCCCTTTCATTCTTATTTTCTTTCTGCCAGGCTTGTGTTCTTTGCGTTCCTTAACAAATTTGGTTTTGTTTTGACATCTATCTAAATGGGTCATATTTGTTTTGAGGCTTTGTAGTTTTGCTCGTATATTTTCCTGAAAGAGCTGGCTTCACCCATTTGTGCTGGGCCTCACCATGACTGTGAGGAATGCTTCACAGATTTCAGTCAGAGCTCTTCGCTGTTTGCCGGTTTCACAGTCAGCTCATGCCAGACTCAGCAGATGCCAAATCTGCAGACACACACTCCGTTTTCAACAAAAGCACTGCTCCCTGTGATTTATTCCTCCTGAAAGTGAAAAGAACTTAGACATGTTTTAGAAATGTTTCCATATAAAGCCAGAATGAGGGCTTTGTGGCCATAGCAGTCTTAATGGAGGTTGGAGTTGTTTCAGGGCCTCAGCCAGCAACAATCCTGTACAGTGAGCAAACAATTCATTTAGTATCCTTTTCTGCAGTGTTTGATTACAACTCCCCCAAACAAGAGACCATTAACCTTCAGCATGCTATCACTGCATTGGTCAAAATGTAGAATTTGTTAGAGTACCAGTCACATTTCTGCACTGGTCACAGCTCAGAGCAGTTATTTAACAGGGAGCTGGTGAATGCACTAACTGGAATTACAGTGACGGCCTGCTGTTGTCCCCTTGTCAGGAAAGATCGTCATCGACGGCATTGACATCTGCAAGCTGCCACTGCAGACCCTGCGGTCCCGACTCTCCATCATCCTGCAGGACCCCATTCTGTTCAGTGGCTCCATCCGGTACGTGCGGGCCCGGGCGGAGCGGGCCAGGGTCCAGCCCGGTGTGAATAAACACAACGGACGAGGCCGTCGAGGCCAAACCAGGACCCAAGACGACAATAAACACGTAACACAAACAGACAAGTCCAGGGGAAATAAACAGAGAGTCTTAGCGGAAAGTGACCGAGTGCCCTGGATTACTGTGCATTAACCTGCCCTTCTGTGAATGCAAGCTGTATCTAATTGGGTTTTTCCATTCTTCTCAGTGGTGTTCTTGCCGCACTAACAACTGCTATATCTATATAAATTCCACTGTATCACACAGCTGATGGTTGAGCTGAAGCTTGTAGCTTTTGCACTCTCACTCATTGTTATTATCCATCAAGTTACTTCACACCTGTTTTCACCTCTCACCCATTGTGTGGAAGACAGCCAGTGGGAGAGAATAATGGTGCCAAGAGGTGACATGGTTAATGGCATGTCACCGCAAACTCACTCACAAAGGTTCACGTCCAGCTCACCCAGTAAAGCATTTCACAGTGCTGCTCAGAGCGTTAAATCTCAGTCGGTGTTGGGTATTTTAAACAACACATGCAGAGATAAGAAGAGTGCCTGCTGGAGGCTCTGCAGCTGTAGCTGTGTTTATGTGAGCTGTGGCCATAGGCTTCTGATTCTGCATTCCTAGCTCACAGCATCAGCTAATAAGGCTCTAACAGTGGAGCTGCCAGTGTCTGAGGGGGTCGAGTGCCCATGTCGATGACCACAGTGTGCTCTCCTGTATTGGCGCAGGCAGAGGGATCTGCATAATATAACATGCAGAGGAATGGCCAGCCAGGGTCGGAGTCAGCTCCAGGGCACCAGGGCAGCCAGGGGCGACTGGCCTCCACTCAGAGGGTGCCCACTGCCTCTTGTGGTCATACACTGTGCTCTCTGTGGCCCTTTAAATCTCAGCCGCCCCATCCCCAGAGAAAGAGAGCATTTTACTCTCCCTGTATATCCACATGTGTGCTGTTTCTGTAGTGCTTAGGTATATACTGTCACATATCTAACAAACATACTGTGTTTGAGGCAGGATTATAGAGAAACAGCTATTTCTTTGCGTAATTCCCCCCAATGCTGAAAATCTGATTATCAGTGACTGTTTATTTGTTCCTGACTGCTCCGTTAGCTGAAACTGACATCACCCTGGTCATGTGACCTTGCAGGTTCAACCTGGACCCGGAGAGGAAGTGTACAGACGAGGGTCTGTGGGAGGCACTGGAGATCGCTCAGCTCAAGAACATGGTGAAGGCCCTGCCCGGAGGACTGGGTAAATCCCGCTGCTTCTGACATCCCTGCGGTTATCCTCCTGCTCTACAGCACCTGTCTCAGAACCAGTAAAGCTTTGGGAATGGCACACTGCTCATGTTGCTGCTTGTGTGCATCCAGATTAAAAAAGCGACGCAAACACAAGAAGGTTTTCCCTTTTTTGTCTCTTTTTTTTAAAGAAGTTTAGTTGCAGATGTGAGGGCAGGAGCTGAGAGTATTTGGGAATGGATTTCAGGCTTGTGATTGGCTGGTCTGTGCCTCCTGTCCACGCTGCAGATGCGATGGTCACAGAGGGAGGGGAGAACTTCAGCGTGGGACAGCGCCAGCTCTTCTGTCTGGCCCGAGCCTTTGTCCGAAAGAGCAGCATCCTCATCATGGACGAAGCCACGGCCTCCATCGACATGGCAACCGTGAGCTTCTCTCTACTCTGGCAACCGTTTGGCTCCGTTACCATGGGAATTTCCACACTCACTCTGATACACTGTCAGAGTCTGGACTGGTGGGAAGATTCAGCACCTGAGGCGAAATGAAGTCAATGCTGGAAGTGTCTGTGCCCGCACAACCACACCAAACTAACTCATTTTGTTTGCTGATTCATGCCGTCACGCCTTTTGCTGGATTTGAGAACGGGAATGTTTTGGCGATTACTCTGAAATTATGCTAATTACCCAGGGTGTTGACAGCCTCTGGGGCTGTCAGCCATTGCTGAAACTCCAGCTGTGCAGTGTTCAGGTTATGTTGATGAAGGGTCACAGCCTGACAATAAACTCCAGCTGCCACAGCATTAACAGATGAGCTAGCAGGATGGCTCTGCTCACAGTGCTGGCTGAGCTTGGTGCTGGCACACACAGCCGTAATGAAATGACACAGAAGTGGCTCTGTGTGGGCGTGTCTGAGTGCTGATGTGCTTTTTTTCTGCGCCCTGCAGGAGAATATCCTACAGAAGGTTGTGATGACAGCGTTTGCGGACCGCACGGTCGTCACCATCGCAGTAAGTGGCACACACACCGTGGTTCACAGCTTCCGCCACCTTTTCTGCTAAACACGTCTGTCCATCCACAATTTATCTTTGATTTCACTAATTTTCTAATTCAGCAACACTTATTTTTCTGTTGTAAAGGGAATGTAAATAAGTGCTTGCCAATTTTGGAATTTTTTCCAGCCCTTTACCTCCTTCTTTCTTAGACTTCTGCTATGCACTGCTATGTCTCCCTGTTCAAATCTACCAGCTCTTCTTTACTTCAGTTCACTCTTTCAGTTTACTTTATTTAAGCAATGCAAAGGTGGCCTCTCAGGTTTCTGCACAGGAAGTAATACACTCAGAAATTAGTTATTCAGAGTTATAAAACAAAGGCTGGCTGGCCTGGGATCTCTAACGGCACAGCCATGCCAAGCATGAGAATCTCAAAGGACAAATGAAGTACTGTTAGTACCTCCGTCTGTCCTCATTCTCTTTAGATTCTCAGAGAAGCATTCCCCAAACCCACAGTCAGTCTCTTTCTGCCTGTCTTCTTGCTTTTACTGCTCTTTACTGTACTGTCGTTCTCCTCCCTCCCTCCCTCCCTCCCTCCCTCCCTCTCTCTCCCTCCCTCCGTCTGTGTCCTGCTGTGCAGCACCTGGTATCCTCCATCACGGAGGCAGAGCAGGTGCTAGTGTTCTCTTCGGGGATATTAGTGGAGTGTGACAGTGCCCCGAACCTGCTAGCACAGGAGGACAGCCTCTTCAGTGTCTTAGTGAGGACTCACAAGTAGGCGCGCCCCTGTCCCGCGTGTGGCCTCTCCGCTCCAGGCGACCTGGTTGGTACCTGTCTCCACCTGTAGCCCCCCTGTGACCCTCAGAATCGCCTGCTCAGCCACACCACATTGCCTCGCTCCCAGTTATGACATCACACATTCTAGAAACTGAACAGATGATCACAGATACATCCAGTGGGAGAAGAGTGTCCACTGATATCAGCAGAGATGTGACATGTTTTTTGAGAAGGTGTGTTCTTACAGGTCTAATATTTAACTGCATATCATTTGCGTTACTTTAAGACTCTCGGTTAGACAGTGTTGGACAGGCACACCCGCCTCCCCTCAGCACTGTGTAATGGCAGTACAGGAGTCACACTGTACACAGTAAAGGTTATTCTCCTTCCTGTTGCTGTGGTCATGGTTACTGAGCTCACAGTGAACGGCTGAGTCCCGCCTCCCTGCGCCTGCCCTAACGCCGCTCCGCGCGCGTGTCTGTGTGTGTGCTGCAGCATCGGGTTCACACCATCCTGACGGCTGACCTGGTGATCGTCATGAAGCGTGGGAACATCCTGGAGTATGACAAACCGGAGACCCTCCTGGAGCAGGAGGACGGCATGTTCGCCTCCTTCGTCAAGGCTGACATGTAGACCCTCGCCCCACGCATGACCATGGATCACCCCAGCCAGTCATGTGACTCACCCCTCTCCCTGTGTGCTGTCAGGAAACTAAAGACATGCAAACCCTGCATGACTGAAACCAGTGCAGCTCAAACCAGCTGTTTTATAACCTTTGTGGCACACTTTGAACTGTATTGACTGATTGACTGATTGGTGGATTGATCCATTGAAGGAACATAGAGATTTTATATGGAAAAAATATTACAAGAAGTCTTTAATATGTTTTGGTTATCATATCTTTGTTACTGTTATATATACATTATATTTAATTACTCTAAAGCAATAAGCAGGTGTTGAAGTAGATTTCTACAAACACTGTGTGAGATTCTTTGAACTCTTCTTTTACCTGGACTTGCAATTGTCTGTAAATCTCTCTTTTAGTAGGGTGAGTTGCTGATTATCGTTCTCTACAGTGGGCACGGAGCATAGCCTGCACTGGCTTTCATAGCTAAATACCAGTTCCTGCTGGCTGAGGTGGCAGATTTTATGTCCTTTAGCAAACGGCCAAAGAAATTGGCAGCGAGTGCCAGTATTTAGCACTGATTTACACTGGTAAGGACATGGTTTCATGAACTTTTAAACTGAGAGGACCTCTGGGAAGGGTTTTGTGGGGAGCTCTGAAGATGCACTAATGCATATCAAGACAGATCATATATTTTGTTTGCGCTTTTGCTTTGCCAGCAAGCATTTAAAAAATATATTAAGCAGTTTAGCTCCAAACTCAAATAATGACAAAGAGAAAACCAAAACAGTTTCAGAGAGAATAACTGAACATCTTACTGCTTTCTCATGTCAATAGAAAAACTGGATCTATGCTTTTGCCTCAGATGTTTTGTCATTTCTTTATAATTTTTAAGCCAAGCAGCTTCACTTTAAGCTTCTGTAAACTTGTATGGGATCTGTGATGTCAGTTTCTTTTAGTGGTTTCAGCAAAGAAAAGCGGTTGTGTCTCTGGCTCTCTGCATTGTTGAACGAGCCTCTTTTCCAGTCTATCAGCAGTGAGAAAAGCCAGTGTGACAGTGGGGCAACCTGATCTATTTGACTGTGTATACACATCCTCAGGCCGAGTGGGATTCCTATTACATATTGGGTTCAAATTCTTGCCTTTATAAGGTCATAGATCCACAGGTTTTGGGTGCCCTCCATCACTCAAGCCAGTCTGTTTATGGACAGAACATCGCCACCAGAGCACTGAAGCTCCAAGCTCACCTTCCCTTGCAGAGGCTTCCTACAGGATGAGGGCAGGATAATTGCACCATGCTCAGTTTTATGGCTACATCTGCCTTGTAATTCTGGAAATCCCTATGCACGCTTTGCCCAGACGTAACAATGTCAGTGGTCTGTCAGTTGGGATGCTTTATTGTTAGTGGTAGATGTGCAGTAACGTTCATTTGGTTATTGTGAGTACCGTAGTGTGTAAGGCCAATCCTGCTTCATTCTGAATGAAATTCAACCAGCTGTTTTCCCTCCATTTTTAATCCTTGACAGAAGATCCAAAAGCTTCCACTTGTGTTGTTATTCAGTCAGTAAAAGGCTGGTAGGGCAGTGTAGCCTCCTCTGTGCTGACTGTTACACAAAGACTGTTACACTTCGGAACACGTAAGGCACATCATAAAAACACGGACAAACTCAGCATGGTTCTACTGTACTTCTGCATGTTAGATGGAAACAAATATGCAGTTTGTCACTTGGGTTGGGACGTTGTCTCGATGTCAGAATGAACTTGTCTTAATTGTACATATGTAATTACTCTGTCTGACATTTTAAAAACAAAAACATTTAACTGAACTATACTGCGTGCCTACTTTTTTACACTTGATAATAAAATTGCTGTGGGTGAAAAAAATATTCATGGTGTTTTCTTTGTGATGAATCTTGGATAACTTGGATAACAAGTAGACGCAGCACCTAACTTTATTTATTTTCTCATTTATTTTTACAAAACGATAATTCAGTAGGCTACTTGCTTGAAAGTATGTACAGTATGCATATCTTTATTACGTAACACACTAATGAGAAGCACCATGGTTTGCAGTACTGTACAGGGTATTAAATTACATCCAACATCAGACCACATGTAGCTGCCAACTCACTCATTGAGGATTCCAAGTCTACAACAAATATCACTGCATGGACACCAGATTTCTATCCCCCCCGGCTGTCTGTCTGTCTCTCTCTCTCTCCCTCTCTCTCTTCCTCCCTCTCTCTGGCTGTTGCTTTCTCTGTATCTGGTCTCATAAACATGCAGTCGTCTTTACATTTGGAGACAGCACTAGTGGTTAACGTCCATTCGCTGACCCTGAACACAAACATTTCTTTTCATTTGGTGGGAGGTTTCCTGTGTCTAACAAAAGAGTTTTATTGATTGTACTTACAGTCCATAAATCTCCATGGTCTAAATACGGACTGCCGCGTGGCTCCAAGATTTGCTGAATGACGCCATCTGCTGAGAAAAGTTTAAAAGAAAATCAAACAATTGTTATTGTTACAGTAATATGAATTAAAATAATAATATTGAAGATAGATCACTTTTACACTCGATTTAAATATGTAAACTACAGATTACGCGCAAAATAAACCATCATCCTAGGCCTATTGAAATAGCATAGTTATTACCAAAGATTAAAAAATTATACTTTCTGAAGAAATGTAAAAACGCTCTAATTTGTGTTTAAATACCACAAAATATATCGAAATGTATGTAATCTAGAAGAAAGTTGACGCTGATTTAATTGCGGCATTCAACAGGCAGAAAGTGGTATATCAGAAGTAGAGTAGGATACCTCCCGCCCATCGCCCGTGCGTCAACGGAGCGCGGGTTCACTGGGGACAGCTGTGAAGTCTGTCAGCTCTCAGCTGCCTCTTGAACTTTTTCAAAGCGCCTTCGGAGTTCCATTTTGGGAATGTTCGTGAAGAATACGCGTTTTGTTAGATTGTTTTTTAATGTTAGTGATGCGATAGCTGAAATTATTTTAGTCCAACTCATACGGAGTTGTAAAACAAAGCAGAAAATATTTTAGTGTTACAATACAAACTGCAAAATGGTAAATATTTGACAAGTGGCGTTTCTTGCGTCTTGCGAATCATTTAATCCTTGTTTTAAAATGGATGTGTACAGCTGATATCCTCTGAGTTATTGAGTATCAGAACTGATCATTGTGGACGTTTGTGCCAGTTTAAATACTATGCGGCAAAGATGCTGGCAAGAAAGAGCATCATTCCCGAAGAGTTCGCGCTCTCGGGGCTCGCGTCGCGGATGCCGCGCAAGCCTGTCTTCAGGGACAGGGTAAACAAAGCGCGCTTCATCGCCAAGAGCGGCTCCTGCAACTTGGCGCACAAGAACATCCGCGAGCAGGGAAGGTTCCTTCAGGACGTCTTCACCACTCTGGTTGATCTTAAATGGAGATTTACCTTGGTCATCTTCACCATGACTTTCCTGTGCAGCTGGCTGCTGTTCGCCATGTGCTGGTGGCTGGTGGCGTTCGCGCACGGAGATTTGGACCCCAACCGCCGGGCTGACATCAAACAATGTGTCACCGATGTCAAGTGAGTACATTTTTGTGGTTCCTTTAAGAATCTACAAACTTGTGGGTGTACTTTTCATTTACTACAGATGTGATTAATTAACAAACACTTAAAAGCGTGGAAAAGCGTTTGGAAAATTATCAAAAACTTCTTAAATGGACAAGAGAACTTTAGGACAGTATAGCTTTAATGCAATGCAGTTGAGAAACATCAATGTAAAGAATCCAAATAATTTAAAAATATTTTATACACCCCTTAAAAGAATGACTAAGACATATTATTTTCCATAAGCCGTTAATGTCGTTAATAATGGCCATCGTATTGTTTGCTTATAGAATATAGTTCTGCTGTTGTAGCCTAAGGGGGAAAGAACTACAAGGACGTTACTACCACAGCGCAAAAAGAACGGCACTGTGTTGGAAATTAAGACACTTTACCAGTATTACATTGGGGCATTTGTCACGTTTACATACATCAGTACATATGTGTCATTTTGGGAGAAATACTTCATAGTTTGCAGTTTCAGTCACTGCCTAACTTCCAGTAACACTGATTGTTTCACGCGCTAATAGAATCCGTGAACTGTGATTTAACTGTGGTCACATGATCTTCAACACACCTATCACGCATGGTTAATTCAGTTTTTTCGTGTGTATTTTTTTTAATTTAAGCAGAGCTGAGTACTGTACAATGTGCCGCACAGTGTCTGTAAGTCCATCTCTGTTCTCCCTGCAGCTCCTTCACCTCCGCCTTCCTGTTCTCCATCGAGGTGCAGGTGACCATCGGGTTCGGGGGTCGTGTGATCACGGAGCAGTGCCCCACGGCCATCACGGTCCTCATCCTGCAGAACATTGCCGGCCTCATCATCAACGCCATCATGCTGGGCTGCATCTTCATGAAGACGGCGCAGTCGCACCGGCGCGCCGAGACGCTCATCTTCAGCCGGCACGCCGTCATCGCTGTGCGCAACGGCCGCCTGTGCTTCATGTTCCGCGTGGGCGACCTGCGCAAGAGCATGATCATCGGGGCGGCCGTGCGCCTGCAGGTTGTCCGCAAGACCACCACCCCCGAGGGCGAGGTCATCCCCATCCACCAGATCGACATCCAGACGGAGAGCGCCACCTCCAGCAACAGCATCTTCCTGCTGGCCCCCCTCATCATCTGCCACGTCATCGACAAGGACAGCCCGCTCTACGACCTCTCGGCCATGGAGCTCCAGTGCAGCGACCTGGAGGTCATCGTCATCCTGGAGGGCGTGGTGGAGACCACGGGCATCACCACCCAGGCCCGCACCTCCTACGTGGCCGAGGAGATCCAGTGGGGGCACCGCTTCGTGCCCATCGTGACCGAGGAGGAGGGGGTGTACTCCGTGGACTACTCCAAGTTCGGGAACACGGTGAAGGTGGCGACACCGCGCTGCAGCGCCCGCGAGCTGGACGAGAAGCCCTCCATCCTCATCCAGACGCTGCAGAAGAGCGAGCTGTCGCACCAGAACTCTCTGCGCAAGAGGAACTCCATGCGCCGCAACAACTCCATGCGTAAGAGCAACTCCATGCGCCGCAACAACTCCAGCCTGGCGGTGCCCAAGGTGCAGTTCCTCACCCCGGGGGGCAGCCAGAACGTTACGGTCACATGACAGGAGGTCTCGGCCGCTGTGGCCGTGCTCTGCTGTCTGGGGACCTTCCAGACGCCTCACGTCCCCTCCACCCTTCTTCACCTCTCTCTCCTCTTCCCCCTGCTCTCCAGCGTCTTCATCAACCTCCACGGCACGTGACGATCCCCAGTGAAGACCTTGATTCTAATATTCCCTCATACTCTGATTTCAAGTGACTCTACATTCTGTATGTGACTTTTAAAACTATATATATATTATGCCTTTTATACACACCACATACAAGAATATAATATTTGTGGTTTACTGAGTTTTTAATTGTGATACATATTTACAGATGGTACATATCGTCTTTGCAGGTAATATTAAATCTGTTGTCAGCAGTTTTAAGATATTCCTTCCATTGCGGTTGATGACTTTGCCATGGATGTTGTAGTTACTTATAGTAACACAAGTCCACAGTTAAATCTTAAACGTGGAGGAATAGCGGACTTCATCGTGTGGAAAATCTCATAATGTATGACACATGGCATCTCGTCCTCCTAAAACTGTACTGCTCAACTGGTGCCCCAAATATGTATGACACAGAAAACTTGAATTGATTGCACAATATTGGAAAATTAAAGCATTGTAAATAATATTATCGCTGGAGGATAGGAATTTACAGTTGATGGCCACTTGCTGTTGCGAGAAGCGTTCTTGGCTCATTCTGTTACCAAGAAAAAACAAGGATTAGCATTTTTAAAAGATGGCCATAAATGCTTTACATGGATATTTATCGCTATCACACTATGTAATTGTAACGTAGAGTTTTATTAAACCTAACCATGGTGTTTTTTGTTCATAACTTGTGTTTTGTTCTTAAGAAATGGAAAAATAAATATTTCTTAAAGTTTTTGTCTCGGATCTGCAAGACAAGGCGCACTGCAGCTGCAGCAGATCCAGCGGAGGTGGCATAGTTCAGGCGCTAATCAAAATAACATAATTACTTTGTGTTCGATTAAAAGACGGTTTTGACGTCTTATAACACTGAGCTTATAACTTATTTCCCATGAGCTATTCATGAACTCTAATGCAGTAACAGCAGTAACAACCAGTATCACTTAAGAGGATGTCGGTAGCCTACTTTTGTCAGATATGTGTGCGGAGAGGGGGGATAACAATGGCTCTTGTGAAATTAATAAAGAGTGAAGACCTTGCTCTTGCAACATGTGAATGTGTTTTTCGGAGGGTGGAGGCGTTTAATGGTGCAAGTTAGTGAACTCAGTTAAGATGTACTGATGGTAAACTAATATGCAAACGGAACGACGGCAACAATTCAGGCCACTTTCAAAAATATATATTTTTCAACCGGAAGCATTAGAACACATTCTGCATTCATATTATTCCTCTGAAAAGTAAATAATGGATAATTTCATTTTCACTGTGCTAGGAGGACTATATGTCCGTCTTTTTGTTGTGTCACTATGAGAACCCCGGGAACATCAACCTGTCCAGCTACGGTACGTGCGCGCATTTTGTCAAAAATGGCAGTACAGTGCAGTTAGCTTAAGTTGTGTTGAAAGCAACATATAATTATGATTGGCGCTGATCTGGTGTATAAATCTATGCTAGTTAATCACTCAAAAGCGATTTAGGTTTTTAAAAACGATTTTTGATTGATGTCAGCTGCCATTGTGGTCCAGCAGGCGGTGCTGTGCCGTTTTCTCTGATTGAAACTGATTTAGCCGAACTTTGCCTGGTCTCGCATGTCAGTTTTTTTAAGGTCATTATTTCAGATTAGCAACAATTTCTCTATACGTTGGCGGTCCAGTTAAGGCCTTAGCCAGTTATCAGACGTAAACTAAAAAGATAGCTGGATAGTAGTAGTTAATTATATTCTGGCAGCCTGTCAGTATCGGCTTATAGAAAGTACAGTAAATTACGGTTTGCGTTTTAAAATGCATTCTGCCACTGCGAACACAGCAGGCGTACAAGGTCATGTCAAGACACAGGTAAGGTTAACCAGCTAAGGTATTAGTGACCACCAATGGTTACTTTGCAGACAAACAAAGATTGGCTAGCAAGCTAGCTAATTTATCGTGTGGGAAATGTAGTACCTTTTATTGCTTCATTTTAACGGTATTGGGTATGTGCTTCACAGTTTAATACGTGGTTTGAAATGGGTTTTGTTGCTTAATTTAAATTACAAAAGACCAGCGGTGGCCAGTCTGTCGCTCAAGGCCCTTATGTTTCCGAAAAGCGGTTCGCATGTAGCCCCTAAACCCGAGGAAAAACACACAGCCATTTCTCTATAACAGAGGCTGTGAAATGAATACAGTTTTATGTTTTATATATTTCTTGAGTTTAGGGTTTCCAGGTTGTCAGCTGACTATTTGGCTGCATAATACAAACAATGGACAGTTCAGTGTAATGAATAAGGCAGGTTTTGAGATTTATCAGCAGTTTACTTGGGCTCTTTTACAGCGAATAGGCTCAGTTCTGGTTCGTATCCTGGTTCAGGTTGGACACCGCAATTTACCCCGTTTACACTAAAGGGAAACATTTTTCCAGTACACGCAGTTCTGTGGTGTCTTTGATATTACTTATGGGGAAATGTTGCCATCTAGTGGTGGATTTATATAAATAGAATAAGTATATAAAAATATAGATAAATAAAAATATGTAAAATGGGTTTATGAGCATTGACATGTTCTCTGATGGTGCACTATATAGCTATGTTCAGTGTACCCAGAGATGGGCAGTATTTCTGTTACTTGTATTTGAAATACGTATTTCAATTACTTTTGAGTATTTTGTCATTTGTATTTGACCGGGCTGAAAAAATTCAAATGTAATTTGTAACAAGATACTTTAGAGTAGAATAATTTTGTATTTTCAAAATACTTTCTCCATGATTCATAAAACATTTTAAAAAATCATGTAAATACATCTTAAAATGAAGAACAATGCACTAAGACACACTCACACACATAGGCGGAAATCAATATATCATTGTAAACCTAAATATGTAAATTTAAATAATATAGTAATATGTTCTGAAAGCACTTGTGCAAATTATAAATGCAAAACAGAGTTTGAGTTTCGAACGATTTCGTCCCACCTCTGCCTGACAGTGGTTTGGTCCACTGCCTGCTATCCCCGATCCCACCCTTAGCCCGGTACGAGTGTTTGTGGGTCAGCTGTGGCTGACCGAGTAAGTAGTTGCTTTGCTAATATTCATTTAAAACAGCGGATGTGTTAAACATGTTTCTTTACTTCTACCACTCAGCAGAATAACACACATTTACATTTGTAACCAGACTGCATCTTGTTAGCTCCGTTACCTCGCGGTTTACACAATGACAGCAAAACATTAGAGATCTGCTTCTTCAGTTAAACTAAATCTAATTAAGCTTTAGCTTTATTAGCTTCAGATCAGTTAATGGGTGTTGCTTCTCTCCTACTACTGTAAAGGGCCGTCCACACCAAGATCGCCACGATAACTATAACGATAACGATGTGAGCATCCACACTGATGAACGATAAAGTTCTGTAAACAGTGGCGCTAAGCACGCGCTACGTGCTTCAGCTGTGTCTGCAGCTTAGGAAAATGGATGTTGATGTTGAACGTGACGCCCTCTAAATTCGGATGGATTTTGATTGCCTGTCAGTTTTTCTATCGTTCATCAAATCGCTCTGAAAGTGATCCCAACGATATTGTTCGCCACTGTCGTTGTCATCACAGTTGTGGTGTAGACTGTACTTATTTTGTGTCCCCCTCAGGAATTGCTCTTGAGCCCATGCTCACACAGTGATTTTGTAAGCCCACACTACTCACAGTATTTCCGTAATAAAGATCATCCTCTGTGAAGTTCGCCCCCCCCCGCCAAAGCAAGCCAGCGCATCCTTCCTGCCTCAACCAGTGCAGTGGACTGTCCGTCAAGGTAAACATTTTATCTGAACTGCAATAACTATATAAAATATATCTTACTTTTTAGAATGTACACATGTTGAACGCCATAGGTAAAAGCTAAAGATAAAAACAATCGATACATGTGGCCCGGTGGCTAAAGAAGTGAGTGAGCCAGCAAGCTAGCTAGCTAGCTACCTAGCTATTAATTAGTGCTACAAGTTGGCTTGGATAGTTAACAACATGAAACAGCTCGACGAACATATAAGACTGGTGAGCCATGAGTAGCCAGCAAGTGTTAGCTAGATGTATAATTTATGTCTGGCTACATATTGCATGGTACATGGTGGTTAACATTATAATATATCAAGTTAGCGATGCTAACACAACCCTCCTCTCTTCAGTTCCAGTTGAGAGACTGTTCTCATTTGCAGGAATAATACTCCATCTGCACAGGAGGCGGTTAACACCAGAAATACACTATATGGCCAAAAGTATGGACACCTGACCAGCACACCTATATGAGCTTATCGGACACCCCATTCCAAAACCATGGGCATTAATATGGAGTTGTCCCCCCCCTTGGGCAGCTATAACAGCCTCCACTCTTCTGGGAAGGCTTTCCACAAGATTTTGGAGTGTGTCTGTGGGAATTTGTGCCCATTCAGCCAAAAGAGCATTTGTGAGGTCAGGCACTGATGTTGGACGAGAAGTGCAATTGGCATTCTAATTCATCCCAGAGGTGTTCAATGGGGTTGAGGTCAGGGCTCTGTGCAGGCCACTGGAGTTCCTCCACACCAAACTCGTCAAACCATGTCTTTATGGACATTGCTTTGTGCACAGGGGCACAGTTATGCTGGAACAGGAAAGGGCCTTCCCCAAACTTGCCACAAAGTTGGAAGCATACAATTGTCTAAAATGCCTTTGTATTCTGTTGCATTAATGTTACCCTTCATTGGAACTAAGGGGCCTAGCCCAAACCCTGAAAAACAGCCCACGACCATTATTCCTCCTCCACCAAACTTTACAGTAGACACTATGCATTCCGGTAGGTAGTGCTTTCCTGGCATCCGCCAAACCCAGATTCGTCCATCAGACTGCCAGATAGTGAAGCATGATTCATCACTCCAGAGAACGCGTTTCTACTGCTCCAGAGTCCAGTGGCGGAGTGCTTTGCACCACTCCAGCCGTCGCTTGGCATTGCACATAGTGATGTTGGGCTTGTGTGCAGCTGCTCGGCCATGGAAACCCATTTCATGAAGCTGATGTTGCAGCCAGAGACAGTTTGGAACTCTGTAGTGAGGGATTCAACAGAGGATAGGCAGTTTTTACGTGCTACGCGCTTCAGCACTCAGCGGCCCCGATCTGTAAGTTTACATGGTCAACCGCTTTGTGGCTTAGCTGTTGTTGCTCTGAGACGCTTCCACTTGACAATAATAGCACTTACAGTTGACCGCGGCAGATTTAGCAGGGCAGAAATTTCACGAACTGACTTGTGGCAAAGATGGCATTCTATGACAGTGCCACGTTTAAAGTCACTGAGCTCTCCAGTACGACCCATTCTACTTCCAAGGTTTGTCTATGGAGATTGTATGGCTATGTGCTTGATTTTATGAACCTGTTAACAATCGGTGTGACTGAAACACCTGAACTCAAAAATATTCTCACCTGTAGTTCCCCGCTGGTGGAATGAGCTACCTTGTGCCATAAGAGCAGGGGCGTCCCTCTCTATCTTCAAGAACCTCTTGAAGATCCAGCTCTTCCAAGAGCACTTCTTCTCCTAAACACTTCTTACAACTCCAGCATAATTCCATCTCTGCACTTTTTTCTCCTGTAACTATTTGTTTTCACCTTTCACCTTGTTTTACCTTTGTTTTCTACTTTCCTTGACTTACTTAGTTGAGTTTAGTTGTTTTAGGTTGCACTTAAAGCTTACGCTAAGGTATTCTACATTACTGTAGCTTGCTTGCTGTTCCTCACTTGTAAGTCGCTTTGGATAAAAGCGTCTGCCAAATGACCTACATTATATTACATTTATTCATTTGGCAGACGCTTTTATCCAAAGCGACTTACATAGGTTACCGTTCCTTACAATGTTATCCATTTATGCAGCTGGATATTTACTGAGGCAATTGTGGGTTAAGTACCTTGCCCAAGGGTACAGCAGCAGTGATCGAACCGGTAACCTAAATGTAATGTAAAATGTAACTCAATAATTAGGAGGGGTGTCCACATACTTTTGGCCATATAGCGTATTTGAAAAGTTAGTTGTTCTAAAAAGCAACTACTACTACTAATTGAAGTGGTTGGGTCTCAACTGCCATGTCTTTGAGTTGGACAGAGAGCAAGTTTCTACCCATATAACTCCATGTAATGAGACTACAGGAGAAAGAATAGCCTGTATTTTTGTAACCGATGTGACGGCACTTCGTTTATACCCTGCGACAAGGATGTATGATGCGACTTGTTAGGATTTTCTAATTAGCACACTGCTGCATGCATTTATATAGCTAGCTAGACATTACTTACACTCATGACTAGAAAAAATGGACGTGTAACGTTAGCTTCGCAACATTTTTACTCAGCCATTGTAAAGAGGTTTATATTGCTGTTTGTCTGAGGGACGCGACACCATTAAAGTCAAACAGCCATTTATTTAACCACGGCTTGCGTAAGCGGTGTTCCGTGTCCTGGAAAATGGCAGCCCCTTGTGTTGAATCTGCCGAACTTTGTTCCGATCTAACATGTGATCTTTCAGTTAATGTAAGAGGACCCGCTCTACACAGAAGCTGCCCAAAACAGGATGTTGATTGTGGGAGCAGTGAATGAAATGCTCCATTCTGTGATCAGAGAATCTATTCGGTTCCTGTTCGTCTGTATGTCCCGGCATGCAACGCATTGTATGTTTTACTGTTTTACATTTTTGCAAGTGTAACACACTTTGGTTGAAATGAAATAACAGGCGTTAAAGACTACAGATATTAACAGCGTACTGTATATACGAACGCTTAAATGTTGTGTTTGTGTTGAAGTACAAACCGTCGGCGAAACATTTAAAGTTGAAAGTAAAGCCCGAGTCGTGTCAGTTGGTTATTAGCTTTGCGCAGTGGCAGTATCGTAGCCAATGAGGTTTATCCGAGGCGCGATTATTGCTAGTTGAAAACTTTTCCCAATACCCCGTCATGACGACTTGAAATATAGTCGGCATTGGCAATTTTTGATGGTCTCTAAGGAGACTGACTTTCTCTTGTGATAATAAAAGAAAATATCTAGTGACACCCGAGAAAAGTAGCTGTAATGTAAATTGCCTTTTGTGTGGTGTTTGAAAAGTTATAGTGAAATGTTCGTAATTTTTATGTAGATATTTATTGTCATATAACCTACATGTGGTCTGTTGTATTAAATGCATATCATAAGTTTAGAGTGCAATTTTTACTTGTTCTCTTCGCTTTCAGTGAATGAAACTGGAAGCGGGCGCCTGTGCTGGAGTTGCAGATACTGACGTGGCGAAAAGCGCACCGCGCCTTGACGATTTCCCATTGACTATTTGAAACACGGATAGCTTTTTCGTCGAGCCTATTGAATTCACACTGGTATTTCCATCTCGATTTTATTAACAATAAACATACCAAAACGAAACATGACTAATTTTGACACCACTCCTAAACAAAGTTTGGACAAGCTGCCGTTCTCTTTGTCGTTTCAAACGCATTGTGTAAATCTAGCTAACAATGGGGAGCAGTCGTTTCCAATAGCACACACGGCTCTTTCAGGGTCGAAAGAGTGCTGTTCGGTGGTGCATCGGCTGTTCGTGGGTTTGGACAATTTACTTGCAGTGGTTTTAAAGTGAGAAATAGCAAGCAGTATGTGCTGTGATATAATTGTAATGGAATAAAGTTGTAGGCTACGAGAACTACATTGTGCTTGTTTCCGTATGTGCAGTGACGCGCCCTGTTCTGTCCAATTATAAGCGAGAGAATGTGACACGTCACTGCGCAAACTTTCATTCATCCATAACTGAGAAAAGAAATTATTCCATACAGAAACAACTACTCTGTATAAGTAAAGCACACCGTTAGGTTTCATTTTTTTTATTATTCACCAATAAAGTGCTTTAACCAGACTATTAAATTCCAGCAGAAATATTACACATTTAGGGGCAGACTTTAGAAACTTGTTTGTGTGTGAAACACTTGGTATTAAGAATAAAAAAATTGACCACAAACTCAACACCTTCGTTGTTATTACTGTAGCCACATACTATAGCCATGATATCCTTGAGAGAAAAATCGTAAACCTTATTCAGAGACCCAAAAACATGTGAGCTAAGACCCTTCCAAAAATGGGTTGCCTTCTCACATTCAAAAAACTGATGTCTAATGGTTTCTACCTCCCTCTCACAAAAGACACAAGTATTATTTACCTCCAGATACTTTGAGATTGAATAATTACAAGGGTAAATATTATGTAACAATTTTAAGTGCACTTACTTGACTTTGTTGGGGATACAATATTTATAGGGCAACAACAATGCATGTTTCCAATTAATATCAATAAGAGAGTTCCAAAAGAATTTAGCCCTCGGAGTGACTTTGGATCTAGTCTGAAATATTTGTCTTAAAAACTTATTATTGCATGATTTATCTAACAAAGAAACTCCTTCCAATTGAAGTTCTGGGTATATTCTGTTCTCTTTCCCATAGGTTAAATGAGCTCTAACAGTCATAAATTGTTTATATGATAGCGTATTCCCGTCCCTGTCAAAGACATCTGTCACAAAATTGATGTTCCTATCAAACCATTCAGAGAGGAAAACTGATTTATTCCTAATAGCAATAAGACTATTAATCTATACTATTATTCTAATATAACTTTATGTGGTGAAAAGTCGTGGACAAAACAAATCTTCCAAGATAGTAATGCTTGCGGATGAAATCTGGATAATTTGTACGGTAATCTTTCTGGTAACTAAGACCACCAAATTTTTTGAAGATATTAATTGGAATGAAGTACCACATTGATTCAATATTAGACTGGCACGCCTTTAGCCAGTTCACCTCAAAAGTGTTGTTCACATAGACAAAGTTTAAAACCTCAGACCCACCCTCTGATTCTTTTATTTGAAAGAACATTCTTTTTCAATTTGTGTGACTTGTTCCTCCATATAAAGCCAAGGAAACATTTGTGAATTTCTCTCCATGTTAAATCATGAACAGCACTGCGCAAACGTCTCAGTGGTTCCGGTACAGCGGATGACGTTTGTGATGACGCGTACGTGGGCGGGGTCCTTGTCTTTATGCCGTATTTGTGTAGCATCACGTTAGTAATCATTAGCCAAGCGAGGAATGTGTGATAAGGGTGAAGCCGTTTCCGTCTCTGTTCTGCAAAGTACAACACGGAGTAGCTCAGAAGTATTTTAGCATAAACCTGTAATAAGGCGTGCGTTGTAAGTAGATAACTGAGGACGTGTATGAACCGCAGCAGCCGTAACGTTAGCTAACTTTAACCGCTTGCTAGCTGCGTCTTAGAGGGTTTTGGTTGCTCCACGTCGTCACACCAGCACGAAATGAGTGTTTCTGCCGACCTTGGGAAGCGGACGTTTCGAGGCGTTGAAGATGTGGACGATCGCTCCGTGTCCGGGGCGAAGAAGCGGCACGTCGATTCGCGTGGTAAGCGGCACATCTGCGCCCTGATCCTGGCCAGGGGCGGCAGCAAAGGCATTCCCCTGAAGAACATCAAGATGCTGGCCGGGGTTCCGCTCATCGGATGGGTGCTGAGAGCTGCAGTGGACTCCCAGGTGTTTGACAGGTCAGTCAGAAGCTGTCTAAAGCTGATCAGTAATCAGCTGCTGTTCAGCTGCTGAAGTTAAATTTGATGTCACTGTTCGGCCAGCAGCGGTTTGACGGGAGCGAGATGTAGGCTAATTATAATGTGATTGTAATGACTTAGAAGGATAGCTGAGCAGATGCAAGGAAGAATGCCTAACATTACTTGAAACAGTGTCTTTAGTAAGTCATAGCCTGTACGTTAATACAATTCGTGAGACGCTCTTATTTCGTGAATACCGTCATTTTGTTCTTGAATAGGAGAGTAGCATTCTTTAGCTGTCAGAGTAATAGAATAGAGAAATCGATAGAATGAAAGTTCGTTTTCTCACTGCCTTCTGAACTGTCAGGCTAGGCTGTCCTTCCTTTGTTTGTAATTGATCCTGTATTAATACGATTGTTATGTTATATCTTATATCTTTAGTTGTGTAGCTACTACTTGTCAGCATTTTGAGTTTTTCGTTGCCTCATATCTGTATACCTTGGTTCGCCCCAGTTTTTATTAACTTAATTTCACTTAGCTTGTTGTTTCAGCTCATGCACATTTTAACTGTAAAATAGCTCACAGACAGCAAAGCAGCCATCAGCCCATTCTGTCTGAAATGTCGAATAGCAAGCAGAGGTACTGCTGGCCATTTGCCAAGTCTTCAGCAAGGGATTCGAACCCACAAACTTCTGGCGTCAGGCCGGACACTTGATTTAGCAGCACCATTGCCACCACATGGTTAAATCATACTCATACAAACATGCTGTGTTTTTTGTCTGTTTGTCCCTCTGTTAGTGTCTGGGTATCGACGGATCATGATGAGATTGAGAAAGTAGCGAAGGCATGGGGGGCCCAGGTGCACCGCAGGAGCCCAGAGGTCTCCAAAGACTCCACCAGCTCTCTGGAGACCATCCAGGAGTTCGCCCGCCTTAACCCAGGTCATTTCACCCATCCGAGAGCTCCGTTTGAGCTGTGGGCCCAGGTTCCTCACACAGCACTCTGCATAACTGGCACTAGCGCATGAGACCATACACTCAGGACATGAAATTGTCGCAAGACAATATTTCTTCAAGAAATAATGCTAATAGGAAAACAAAAACACAACTTTATTGAACAAACTTTTGTTTTTATTTATTAATATAACAAATTAAATGAGTAATTGCAGAAAACAGTCAGTCTTGTTCAAAATAAAGTGCTTCATAATAAAATACATATCCGGATCTGGATTAGTTTTTCTGTCTGCATTCTGGTTTCGTTCTCAGCGAACAGTGGCATCAGGGGGTGGTGCTGTCAGAAAAACACAATTCACATGACTACAAAAATGCATTAAAGAGGAGTGGACAGAACAAGTAAAGCTAGTAATTCCACTGAGGTTATATTTTAGGGAAAAAACAATAGTACATCGTAGCCAGGTTCAGTCTGAGTCATGTAGTAATTACATTCCATGGCATTCTCTCAGGACCCCAAAACATTCAGTCATTTTCTGGTATTGCCACATTCAGTATCGTCATATTTTATCTCATGCCTGCTGACATTCCATTTTGTAACCTGAGACGCAGGTGTGAGCACCTGGCACACATGCAGCGCACTCAGAGACTGGAAGATATGTCTTCCAGAGCCTCTTTTTGTGGCATAATCCCGATATACTGTGCAGTAGCTGTGCCCATTGTGCGTGGCTGTCTTCGGTTAGAAGGCAAACAGGTTTAGCTCGCCTTACCCGCTCAGCTGTATGCAGGTGTGTGCCAGATCAGTAATCCTCACTCCCCTGAGACAAACACGCTTTCCCTCTAGGGCGAAACTGTCACCTGTTGGGCAGAGTTTGTCGTATTTCGAGCGCTTGGTGACAGACCTCTGCCTGTTCCCTCAGAGGTGGACGTCATCTGCAACATCCAGGCCACCTCCCCCTGCCTGCACCCCCACCACCTGAAGGAGGCGTTGGCCATGATCACCGAGCACGGCCACCAGTCCGTCTTCTCTGTGGTCCGCAGACACCAGTTCCGCTGGTTGGAGGTCAAGAAAGAAGGTTCCTGCACACCTTTAGAATACCTAGAGTAGAACATCTACAGATATGATGGCTTGTGTCTGTTCAGGAGGTTGTCTGTTGTGGTCTGTCAGTCTGCATATGGTTTGTGTAGTGGCACGTTGTGGAGTCAGGTTTGTTAATGGTTTCAGGGTGGGATGTGGGATGTGAGCATGTCTGTGTGTGTGTGTGTGTGTGGTGTGGGTGTGTGTGGGTGTGTGTGTGTGTGTGTGTGTGTCAGCTGCGGCCCGCGTCAGCACCCTGCTCAGGACCCGGTCCCTGTGTTTTTCCCCCCACAGGAGGGGCGAGCACGCAGCCCCTGAACCTGGACCCGGCCCGGCGGCCGCGGCGACAGGACTGGGCGGGAGAGCTGTGTGAGAACGGCTCCTTCTACTTCGCCACACGGAAGCTGATAGAGCAGGGGTTCCTGCAGGTGAGGTGCACCCCGAAACTGTCCGAGCGCGGTGGGACTGGGGGATTGCTACATTCTGCTGTGTGTTCTCACAGGGTGGAAAGATGGCCTACTTTGAGATGCTCCCAGAGTACAGTGTGGACATAGATGTGGACATTGACTGGCCTGTGGCAGAGCAGAGGGTCCTCAGGTAGCAGACTGACACCTGTCTCTCACTTAGACCTGTCTCTCACACAGACACCTGTCTCTCACACAGACACCTGTCTCTCACTTAGACACCTGTCTCTCACACAGACACCTGTCTCTCACTCAGACACCTGTCTCTCAGCCAGACTCCTGTCTCTCACCCACTCTGAGCACTGTTCGCTCCCTCCATGTAATGTGACAATATGAAAGCACTGATTCCATATACAGTGTGGCTGCCAAAAATTGGCAGTTTGATAGCACTGATTAATTTTAATAATGCATTTTATTATGTGTTCCATGAAAAACTAACACTGGAAAAAAATGCTATACAGTTTAAATGACAAAAAGCCATTGGACTACCAAACTTGCATTGACAAGCATGTAGCCTTCACGGAGGCTTTGAGCTGTAGTTGCTCAAACAGAAGTTCCCAAAAACAGAGCTGTGAGGTGTTTGTTGTGGCCGCTGTCCTGCAGGTATGGCTACTTCGGCCAGGACAAGCCGGAGGTGGTGAAGCTGCTGCTCTGCAATGTCTCCGGCTGCCTGACGGACGGCCAGGTGTTCCTGTCTGCGGGGGGCGAGGAGATGGTGTCCGTCAACACCAGGGACGAAGCGGGCATCCGCATGCTGCAGAGGGAGGGAGTGGAGGTACGGCAGCCCCCCCCAGCTGCTCTCACACTGACAGGACCGGTTACATTACATTACATAACATTACATTCTTTTACAAGACACTCATATCCAGAGCGACTTCCAGCACAAAAGAACAGAACTGTATCCATTCAAGTTAAATAAGCAAGTGTCAGACCAGGCTAACAACACTTCCAGTCCAGTGAGTGTGAGCATGACATTACTCAAGCCCTACCACAAGTTAACTTGTGCTCACCTGAAACTAGACAGCCTAGAACCCAAGGGAAGGCAGGTACACATGGTACTGTACATCACAGTCATTAGATCACGCATCACCAGATCGGATGACACAGATCAGAATCCAAAACACCTGTCCTGTGTGCATGACTCTATATATCATGCCATGCATGCAGATGTAATTCACAGAGGCCTTACATAAATGTCAGCACTACATGGGAAAAATTAATATGCATAGTTATATATACCTGTGTATAAACAGATAGACTAATGGTTGGACGTATGATGTTACATTTATTTGTTCCCCAGATCTGAAGTTTAGTAGAAGCTGGTAGTTATCCTTTTGATTGGGTGTTATCGATGTGAAGTGAAAGTGCTGATGTCAGTAACATTGTAGTTAGTAACAGCTCATTGGCTTGTATGCTACAAACACCAAGAGTCATCAGTAGCTGGTATCTTCAGAATAGCCCTGGTTCAGTGTAAATTTTGACCATTATACCAGTTTCCTTGAAAGTCTTTCAAGGAATCCTGTGAAGTAATGGAACATGTGACTCTGGTTGGCGTCCTCCAGGTGGTCCTCTTCTCCTCCAGCGATAACCCCATCCCCAAGGCCCTGGCGGACAGGCTGTCTGAGAGGACGGGCTGCAAGCTCCAGCTGAGTGTGCAGCACAAGCAGGCCGAGGTGGAGGCCATGATGGAGGCCAGGAAGCTGGTGTGGAAGGAGGTGGCCTACCTGGGTGAGCACAGCGCATGACAGGCTGTCAGAGGGGCAGACAGGGCCTCAGAGACACCCTCTCACCAGCTGACCTTTACATCCAAGATACTGCTTAGGGTCATGCGCTGGAACAGGGCCAAGAAGTAATGGGCCTCTGGGCATGTTAGGTGGATAGCTGGACAGCAGGAAGGAATGTCCTTTGCGCAAAATGCTGGATTTTTTTCAGACTAAGTACAAATACCTGTTAATATTCTCTGAATATTCTCTGCAGTGAATAACTGAGTCTTCATGTGGTTAGATAATCTGTTCTCTGATATTACCGGATTCAGAGGAAATGTGCTGATATAAAGGAAGTGTAATAATAAGGTTTTAATAAGGTTTTTGCATCAAAGTCCACCAGTTTATCAGACTCTTGAGGGTTAGTCCTGGTGGCTTCAGATTTTTGGGCACCAGATTTACAAACCACAACAGTTATTTTTTCTTTACTTAATTATTTATACTTAGAAGAGGATTCTCCAAGTGTTGGTATTTTCCTGTCAAAATGTGAGAAATCTGTTGTGGAGTTGCATTTGCTCTTCCTGATGATGGCAGCATTACTGGTTGTCTCTAAGCGGTTGGAGCTGTGAGATGCAGCTTGTTAAGTGTACCTGTGGGACTCCCTCTCTCCTCGTGTCTCAGGTAACGATGAGCCGGACGTGGAATGCCTGAACCTGGCGGGTCTCAGCGCAGTTCCCCTGGACGCCCCGGTGGTGGCGCTCAACGCTGCGAAGTACGCCTGCCGCAGCCCGGCCGGCAAGGGGGCGGTGCGGGAGTTTGCCGAACACATCCTGCTTCTGAAGAAGAAGGCCAAATCCAAGATGGACCAGGACAGAATCCGCAGGGATATGTTCTGATTCAGCGTTCCCTCTCTCAGTCCTAAATGACCAATCACAACCCAGGCCACAGGGGATTTTAGTTTGAGCCCTGTCTCTCCCCTCTTTTGAACCGGGTTGTTTCTCAAGGTTATACCAGAGTTTCTGGTCCGTTTGCCTTTAGTCTGGCATCTGATACCTCCCTCTTTAACTGTTGTACTGTTTAGTGGGGTTTAAGTTTAATTTTCTGTGTCTGTCTTTGGGGTGGAGATGCATGATGCTACAGTAGTGTCACCTGCTCAGTGTAGCTCCTTCCACCAGAATGATGACCATTTGGTCATCACAGGCAGAACCCTGAAAATATTCTTTGATGTTTTTAATTGAATTCTTTTAAGTCTTTTAATCAAAGACATGGAGAAGAGTGGCATCTTGACCTGGCAGAGAATGTGTGGGGACTAACACTGGAAAAGGTCATCCATCACAGCTCAGTGACTTTAGAGGAATAGGACAGTGAGCAGATTTACACATGTGCAATGTAGCTCTGACGGTGCTACCTTCAGCATTGTGCGTGTGTGTGTGTGTGTGTGTGTGTGTGTGTCTCCTGTCTGCCTGTCTCACATTCACAGTGTGATGGTAGATTGGGTGTGATGATGGGCATTTGTTAAAGTGTGATTTCCTCTGACTCTTCGGGGCTTTAAATGGCCTGTTCTTTGTGTGTTTGGTGCCAAGACGCATTTCCTGCTGATAAAACTGTTTATGGTGCACAACACTATGAATGAGCATGATGCAATTTGATAAATGGTGGTAGCAGTTAATGTTTTTGTTGTCTTTTTATAATTTTATGCATTTTAAAATCAAGGTGTTTTAGGGCTGTCTTGAAGATTAGTGGTTGGTTTTTAAAAGATGTTGATGCTGGGGTTAAATCTTAAATATTGAAATGTCTTTTTTTTCATTGCACAATGAAGGAGACACGTGTTTTGGTATTTGGGCAAATCTTAAACTTTGTGTTGCAAAATAAAACCAGTGATTGCTGAAAAAACATGAGACTGTGGCTATACTTTTGTTGTACAGTTTAAATAATGCGCTGTTTGCCTGCTGAGTGCTGAGTTTGCCCCTTTCAGAGCAGCTGTTTGGACTTGAACGACCCTCTGAAAAATGGGCTTTAGACTTACCTGTTCAGTTGTAGAATGGGAAAAGGTCCTTTCCTCCCAAATGACAGATCCACGTTCTTAAATGTTGCTGGGGTCAGCAGTGCTGGTGCTGTTTTGACTCGTCTTTTAAAAGTAGAACTCGCAATTCATGCTCTTCCAGCATGAGTTTTGTTATACTTCTAAAATAAATAAATATTCTGAAATAAAAGTGTTAAGGCAGAATCCTCACAGTTCCTGAAGAAGGGTTGAATGGCAATACGTGTGTCTCCCGGGAGCTGAGTCTGAGCCATTGATGGGTAGGTAGCGCCAGAGATGCACTGTACTAAAACTGTACATAAAACTGAGGAGCTAATAATTAGCAACAAGCTAGCTGTGGTGAGCAAAATGTCCTGTGGCGCAGTGGAACTGCTGCTTTCAATAGGTCTCCATTTTTGGGTTCAACTCATTCTCAGACCTGTCCCCATAGTGGTGGAGTGAGCTGCCTGGAACATTCCCATGTAACAACTGCGAAACGCCTAACTCTCAGTCTTGGCACCTAACAGGTTGACCAAGTTACCTACAACAGACTCAGCCCCCCTGGTGGTGGAAAAGGCTTCCTACATGGGGACTCAATAACTATCACACTCTGAATACTGACCTCATCAGACTGCACCTGGGACCATCTAACATGAACCTGCCCCAAACTTCTGATTGGACAGAAACCTGATGCTCACCTGAATGTAGTTTTAGTCTTAAGGCTATGTTAAAACAGTGTGATCCTGTGTTAGTTTGGAGAGGTAGCTACAAGTCTTACTGCACTTGTGTATTTGTTCTTTGGATCTGAGTTCTAATCTGTGATGCTCTATAAGTGGCCCTGGGTAAGAGCCCCTGAAAAACCTAAAGAGTCTTCAGAGTCTTTATTGTGGCTTGAGCATGTCTACACTAAATGGAAACACAGTAAAGTACAACTGATTTTAACAGTTTAGGAAATGTTTCAAATCCCACCCTATCTTCCTATTGTTAGGAGATAAACGCGTATCTGAAATGGATAAGGGGGCACTATACTCATCAAACTGAAGCACCTGAGTTAAAGCCTGTCCCTCAGGTGTGTGCAAAGCAAATTTTCACCCAATTCAGCATGATGAGATCCTGAGGTCGGACTTCTGTGGTGGCTTCTGTCAGTGTGTTAATGCTGGAGTTACCCCTTCAACAACATGTGGGTTTGATTCCCATGTAGACTGTGCTTCTTACAGATTCTTTTTGCAATTTGACTTTCAGATTCTAGCCTTAACTATGATGGACGAGCAGGTTGACTCAGGGCTCTGTGGTTAAAAGCTGTGGTAACCAGTCAGGAGCTTTTGGGTTTGATCCTCATGTTGATTCTTTTTGCAAGTGGCCTTTCAGGTCCTAGCCTTAACTATGATGTATGAGCAGGTGCACCAAGAGCTCTGGTGGCTCTGTGGGTAAATGCTGGGGTTGCTACTTGGGAAATTGTGGGTTCTAGCCCCACCTTGACTCTTTTTGCAGTTGGACGTTCAAACTGTAGCCTTAACTATGATGGACCAGCAGCTTAAACAAGAAATCCTGTGGCTCAATAGGTAAGTGCTGGGGTTGCTACTCATGATGTTGCAGGTTCAAGTCTCATGTTGACACTTTTTGCATTTGGACTTTCAGATTGTAGCCTTATCTATGACGGAGGAGCAGGTTGATCTGGAGCTCCTGTGGCGCGGTGGGTAAGTGCTGCGGTTACATCCCAGCAAGGCGTGGGTTCGATTCCCGCGTGTGCACTAACTTCTCTGTGTTCTCCCTTCGCAGGTGGCGGTGATGCTGAGGCTGGACCAGGTGGTGGAGCAGAGTCTGGAGTGGGTGGTGTCGGAGAGGAGCGGCCAGCCACCAGGTAAGTCGGGAGGGGGGCCCCCCTGGGGGGGGTTGGGGAGGGAGGGTAGAAAGGGGGGCGCTGGCCCCCCGAAGGTGGGAGGGAGAAATGGAGGGGGTCTTAGATCAGGGCGGGAGGAGAGAAGGGGGTGTTAGAGTGGGATAAGAGAGACGGGGGGGGTGTCGTCTGGAGGTCAGGTCAGCAGAGGCTGTTACTCTCCCTCCCCTGTGGGGCTGAGGCCAAAATTTTATTTACACCCAGAGACAGGTCAGAGGAATCCCTCAGTGGAGTGGAAGAGTAAACAACACCCCCTCTGCTGGGCTGTTTTGCCACTCCACCTCCTCCCACCCTGAGCTAAGGCACCACCCACCTCCCCTCTCTGTTTCTCCCACCTGCCTTCACTTGACTGCCTGCTCCACCCCCTCCCATCTTTGCTCACCTGACATAACACCCCCCTCCTATGCTCCCACCCTGATCTAAGACCCCCTCTGTTTCTCCCACCCGCCTTCGGGGGGCCAGCGCCCCCCTTTCTACCCTCCCTCCCCAACCCCCCCCAGGGGGGCCCCCCTCCCGACTTACCTGGTGGCTGGCCGCACCTCTCCGACACCGCCCACTCCAGACTCCGCTCCACCACCTGGTCCAGCCTCAGCATCACCACCACCACCTGCGAAGGAAGAACACAGAGAGGTTATTGCACACACGGGAATCGAACCCACGCTTTGCTGGGATGTAACCGCAGCACTTACCCACCGCGCCACAGGAGCTCCGGATCAACCTGCTCGTCCGTCATAGATAAGGCTACAGTTTGAAAGTCCAACTGCAAAAAGAGTCAAGGTGGGGCTAGAACCTGCAATTTCCTGAGTAGCAACCCCAGCGCTTACTCACTGAGCCACCAGAGCTCTTGGTGCACCTACTCATCCATCATAGTTAAGGCTGGGACCTGAAAGGCCAATTACAAAAAGGGTCAACACAAGGCTCAAACCCACAATTTCCTGACCACTAACCACAGCTTTTAACCACTGAGCCACAGCAGCTCTGGTTCAACCTGCTTGTCCATCATAGTTAAGGCTAGAATCTGAAAGTCCAATTGCAAAAAGAGTCAAGGTGAGGCTTGAAACCACAACTTCTTGCACCATAGCCCCAGCATTTACCCACTGAGGCACCAGAGGTCTGAGTGACCCTCACTAGTTCATTGTACACAAGTCTGCCATTTTGGGCACTGATGAGATCAGGTCTTAATTACTTAATTGGAGCCACTGATTAGATGTTAATGGATATCAGCTGTTCCAGGTTCAGCTCGTAGTTGAGAGACCCAATCCCTCAGCACAAGACACCAGGGAAGTAAGTATAGCCTTTTTTCCAGCCTAATTAGCAGACTTTTCACTGGTTTTGCATCAAGCTAGCATCAGGGATCTAACTTTAGGGTCTTTCCAGCTTAATTGGCAGACTTTTCACTGGTTTTGCATCAAGCTAGCATCAGGAATTTAACTTTAGCTTGTTTCCAGACTAATTAGCAGAATTTTCACTGGTTTTGCATCAAGTTAGCATCAGGAATTTAACTTTAGCTTGTTTCCAGCCTAATTAGCAGAATTTTCACTAGTTTTGCATCAAGTTAGCATCAGGGATCTAACTTTAGGGTCTTTCCAGCCTAATTAGCAGAATTTTCACTAGTTTTGCATCAAGTTAGCATCAGGAAATTAACTTTAGCTTGTTTACAGACTAATTAGCAGAATTTTCACTGGTTTTGCATCAAGCTAGCATCAGGAAATTAACTTTAGCTCGTTTCCAGCCTAATTAGCAGAATTTTCACTGGTTTTGCATCAAGTTATCAACAGGGATCCAAGTTTTCTTTTCTACAGCCAAATGTAAAAAATTTCACTGATTTTGAATCAAGTTATCAACAGGGATCTAACCTTAGCTTGTTTCCAGCCTAATTGGCAGACTTTTCACTGGTTTTGCATCAAGTTAGCATCAGGAATTTAACTTTAGCTTGTTTCCAGCCTAATTGGCAGACTTTTCACTGGTTTTGCATCAAGTTAGCATCAGGAATTTAACTTTAGCTTGTTTCCAGACTAATTAGCAGAATTTTCACTGGTTTTGCATCAAGTTAGCATCAGGAATTTAACTTTAGCTTGTTTCCAGACTAATTAGGAGAATTTTCACTGGTTTTGCATCAAGCTAGCACCAGGGATCTAACTTTAGCTTGTTTCCAGCCTAATTAGCAGCCTTTTCACTGGTTTTGCATCAAGCTAGCACCAGGGATCTAACTTTAGCTTGTTCCCAGCTTAATTGGCAGACTTTTCACTGGTTTTGCATCAAGCTAGCATCAGGAATTTAACTTTAGCTTGTTTCCAGACTAATTAGGAGAATTTTCACTGGTTTTGCATCAAGCTAGCACCAGGGATCTAACTTTAGCTTGTTTCCAGCCTAATTAGCAGACTTTTCACTGGTTTTGCATCAAGCTAGCACCAGGGATCTAACTTTAGCTTGTTTCCAGCCTAATTAGCAGCCTTTTCACTGGTTTTGCATCAAGCTAGCATCAGGGATTTAACTTTAGCTTGTTTCCAGCCTAATTAGCAGAATTTTCACTAGTTTTGCATCAAGCTAGCACCAGGGATCTAACTTTAGCTTGTTTCCAGACTAATTAGCTTGTTTCCAGACTAATTAGGAGAATTAGCAGAATTTTCACTGGTTTTGCATCAAGCTAGCATCAGGGATTTAACTTTAGCTTGTTTCCAGCCTAATTGGCAGACTTTTCACTGGTTTTGCATCAAGTTAGCATCAGGAATTTAACTTTAGCTTGTTTCCAGACTAATTAGCAGAATTTTCACTGGTTTTGCATCAAGTTAGCATCAGGAATTTAACTTTAGCTTGTTTCCAGACTAATTAGCAGAATTTTCACTGGTTTTGCATCAAGTTAGCATCAGGAATCTAACTTTAGCTTGTTTCCAGACTAATTAGCAGAATTTTCACTGGTTTTGCATCAAGCTAGCATCAGGGATTTAACTTTAGCTTGTTTCCAGCCTAATTAGCAGAATTTTCACTGGTTTTGCATCAAGTTAGCATCAGGGATCTAACTTTAGGGTCTTTCCAGCTTAATTGGCAGACTTTTCACTGGTTTTGCATCAAGCTAGCATCAGGGATTTAACTTTAGCTTGTTTCCAGCCTAATTAGGAGAATTTTCACTGGTTTTGCATCAAGCTAGCATCAGGGATCTAACTTTAGCTTGTTTCCAGCCTAATTAGCAGACTTTTCACTGGTTTTGCATCAAGTTAGCATCAGGGATCTAACTTTAGCTTGTTTCCAGCCTAATTAGCAGCCTTTTCACTGGTTTTGCATCAAGCTAGCATCAGGGATTTAACTTTAGCTTGTTTCCAGCCTAATTAGCAGAATTTTCACTAGTTTTTTTGCATCAAGTTAGCATCAGGATCTAACTAAGTTTAGCTTGTTTCCAGCCTAATTGGCAGACTTTTCACTGGTTTTGCATCAAGTTAGCATCAGGGATTTAACTTTAGCTTGTTTCCAGCCTAATTAGCAGAATTTTCACTGGTTTTGCATCGAGTTACAGAACTGAACTGCCAGTTGGCTTTTCTTCCCCAAAAGGTTGGCTTATTCATAATCAAATAGTCTTGCTTGAAAGTGGAAATTTTCTTCAAAGGGAACATTGCTGAGAGCACTTGCTTTGGATGCAACATCACGCTCTTTGGTTTTTGGGCTGACGGATAACCAGGCCGAAGTAGGCCGACAGCCCTGAAATTACTGGAGACAGGCATTAAGTGAAGAGCAAGCGACCACCTCTGCAGGGTGGAGGGTAAGTGGTCCTGCTGTCTAACATGTTGATGTCAATCCTTCAGTTTAGCAAGCCGTTCAAATTGACTGAAATGAAATGTGTTGGCGTTCAGAGCTTTCTTGCTACTCTTTGTTCACTGAAATGAAGCTGCCAGTTTCAGTTCATGGCCTTGTTCCTTTGACTAGATTTCCCAGGTTGATGTGTTCAGCTGAGGGGAGGGAAGGCCAGAGCAGCTGAAGGTGTCATCCTGCTTGGGAAGAGCAAGTCAACAGGTAAACTGGCCATCATCTGGACCCTCATGAGGTAAGCAGGTAGTCCTGCATCTCCATGTGGAGGCAGCTAAACTTCAGTAAACTAATCATATGATCCTTGGAAACAGTAGCCCTCATACTAAAACTCAGATAAAACCATGTTCAAGCACAGCGTAGGCTAAAATGAAAAGCAAAATGGCAATGCGCCCATCTGTTTGCATTAGATCTCACTAATCTTATTTTCTGGCTCTTCTCAACAGAGTACCATCTGTGTCTTCCCCTGCTCAAACACGCTCTGACTGGGAAGCGATTGGGAACCTGCTCCTGATGGAACCGAACCTTATATAGACTCTTGAAATAAAGCCAATCAGCAGTTACGTAATGAGATAGAGTCCAGGTGTGGAAGATGCTACCATAATGGCAAATGATGATTCTCCTGTGGTCTAATTGCTTATTGGTACTCGAACATAAAACTGCACGAGCACAGCCGGGCTTGAACCAGGAACAGACTGTATGTTGGCCCGCTGTTCTACCTCTGTGCCATCGGACAGACACAGAGTGTTTGTGCCTTCTCTCCTTCTTCAAGCTCAGCATCTACTATTTATGAGGAAAACAAAACACATGAGGATTGAACCCAGGACCTTTGAGACACTAAGGGAGCATTTTGTCTCTGCACCACCTGAGAGATGTGAAGCTTGGCTTTCTGCTCACCTTCTTTCCTGTCAATGTGTATAATGATCAATATAAAAGAAAACACTAGTTTTGAACCCAGGACCTGTTGTATCTCAGTGTAGCACTCTGTCTCTGCACCACCTGAGAGATACAGAATTCCTAGCTCTGGTAACATTCGTACATGTCAGCATGCTTAAAACAAAGGAGAATGCTAGGATTGAACTCTGGATCTGTGGGATATTAGGCCAATGCTCTGTCTCTTCACCACCTGAGAGATGTGAAGTTTTAAGGTATATTAACCTTCCTCTTTGTCATCTACCATTTTTAGCACAACAGAAAATTCAAGTCTGCTACTGGAATTGAACTCTGGACCTACAATGCAGTTTGTCATCCTATTGTGAAGCAACAGTAATTTTTAAATCAATTAGAGAGCAGGACATGGTCATTTCATTGTTCATGCAAAGGGTGATCACATAATGGAGAACTCTAAAAAGACATGGAGAATTCTCCATTCAAGAGTGAGAGACGCTGAAACACAACAGCAGTGGTTGTTACATGACTTTTAATACCTCATTCATCTCTGAATGTGGTTCAGTGTGAAATATACCCTACTGGTACCCTCCGTCTCTGGCGTGATTCCGTAACGAGTTGCTTTGCTCATAATACAAGCATGCATATGTATACACTTCCACAGACAAAAAACCAACAAGACACGTCTTTCACCTTATTCACTTAACTTTATTTGGATCATCCTCCTCCGAACATACACATGTCCAGCGAAAAAAAAAAAAAAGTTAAAAAGTTTCTTCTCTAAATTTCTTTTTTGATTTATAAGTTATATGTTATAGTTTACACCCCATGTGAAACCATCTAATTCTTAGTGTTCCTGATTCATTTCTCTGCATAAAATCTTTTTTAAAATCAGTTATTTTAATTGTTAAAACAGTAGAAGGGGAAATATAAATGCCGTCATCACTACTCAGTCCTTTTGGCGCCTCCTTGTGGGCAGTCTCGTCATGTCTTGATGATCTGCTGGATTCTTGACCTGTGGGGAAAAGCAGTACCGTCTACAGCTTTTAAAGTACTCTGACGCCATGTCATCAGCTTTCCTTTTCTGCTTAAATTTATCATCATTATGCTTACCTTACATGTGTGACAGACTAAGCCTGTGTTCCTTATTACACTGATGTATGTCGTTACACTGAACAAAACTGAGAGCGAGAGAAAGAGGGAAATAATACAAAACTGACAAGGCTCCAGCCGAAACGAACAGACATGAACAACCAGTTCACCAACTGCTTAAATATGATTGATGCACCATTGCCTCAGAAAAAGGTCAATATATTTTACTTATCATTGTTGCATATGGTGGTTTCAAACACTAAGGAATGAAAGTCTACACTCGTTTATGATTGCACAGAACTTGGAGTCAGTTTCGTCAGAAATGGCTATACAGATTAACACTACCTGAAGGCACACCAGTTTTCACGCTTAATATCCATGCGGTTTGAATCGAGACTTTGCATTGTCCGTCTTTCGGGTGACAGCTCTCGAGGACACCAGCTGAAGATGCATCTACAAACCTCTCCCTTAATTTTAGAAATTCACTGAGAACATACATCTGCTTAATCACCTAATCTGCACGCTTAAATATATTAGTTCCTTTCATATACACGCCAACGAATTAAATGGCCTCATAATACAAATTGCCACCAGAGGTCGCTGTTCATTTACAGTTTCTTTGAATTTACCAAAGTTGCCACAAGAGGGCAATGTCGTTCTACTCTTTCTACTGCAGGTCCATTTGCTGGTGTGTGGGCTCACATGACGATAGCGTAAAGGTGTACCGCCGATAACAAGGAGCCGAGCCGTGGAGTGCTGTGCATTTGATGCATGCTTCAAGGGGTAACGCGGGGAGAGAAATGCCATTGCATTTTGGGGGGGGGGGGAGTTGAGGAGCCCCAGTGAGCCGAAGAGGTGTGGTGTTACTGGCAGTGGGGTCATCCAGGGGGAGCAGCAGGAGGCCTCATGGTGCAGCACACTGGCTTGAGTGGGTGCTGAAAGTGAAGTTAATGCATAAAACATTGTAAAATGGCATGTTACTTCTTTATCAGTCTTCAATAACACACACCAGGGCAGGGGGCAACAGATATAAACCAGGTGGTAGAGTGGGAGAACTTTAAAAGACCTCAGATGAAGATGATAACTTGTTTGTTTTTTTTTTCAGGTAGGTTAAAGCTCCCCCAAACTGAATCTTTCAGAGTGAGTTTTGATTCCCCTGATACTCGTACACACATAAAAGCACAGTCAGCGCTCCCCCTCTCAGTCACCAATAGGGTTGTGCCTCCGAGTTGTCTTGAGAGCTCTGCTTTTCAATATTCAGGACCCTGCTTTTCAATCATTATGGCCCCACCCTTCAAGCATCAGAGCTCCGCCTTTCAGTCATCAGGCTCCGCCCTTCAAGCATCAGGCTCCGCCTTTCAAGCATGCTCAGGCTAGGTGCTGCTGAAGCTGCAGACGCTCAACTCAGGCAGGTAGAAGAACAGAGACAGTGAGACTGCAGCATCCCATTACCAAACTCAAGAGACACACAAAGGACATGAATGGAGACTGTCAGCATATCTATGGTGTGTTGAAGAACCTAACTGCTTTCCTTTCAATAGTGTTTAAAAATGCTAACTGTCCAACAAGTAAAGGCTAATAACCCAAAGCACGCTTATTCAGTCACGGTGAATTTAACCCTTCTGCCGCCTTTAGTTATAACAAGAACACAAAATGCCCATTAAGCCTGGTTATTGTCTGCTGTAAAATAGGATGCACTGTAGGCAAATTGAGTAAACGACTATTGAAGCATTGCTTCACTTTTCCTTGATCTGAACAAGGTTGCAATATTTGCCATTTAAAACCCAACCACAGGTTCCAAAATGACCGTCTGTCACCTCTGTCTCAGTGTACCGAAGGACACACATGGTCTGCTGGGCGTCGGTCAGAACTGTTTGATTAAATTATTGATCTGGATATTGAGCTGCACTTAACACCCTGAAAGGTAACATGCTTTATAGCAGGTTTATGTCCTTTAAGACAGTACTGTTGGACACCCTGACAGAAGTAAATTTGGTGCATCTTTAGTGTGAGATATTAAACCAAGGCTCTCACTCACTGTGAGTGCTCAAGATTCAGTGGCACTTTTCACAGAAAGTAGGGAGTTCCCAGGTGTCCCCCCGGTGATGTGCAGTGAGCAATCAGGCATAAAAAAGCTGTTCTCAATGAGGCCTAATCAGCTTTTTCTAGGCTTTAAAACAGTAAAGTTGAATTTATCGTAATTATGTTGAAAAGTAATTCGCATTACTAATTTGCCTTAGGGACAGGAATGAACAAATCCACCTTAGAAATGTTCCCAGCCACATACTGCCCTCACCAAGAGTATTCGATAATAAGCCTGATTGAGCTCAGCTTATGCAATGCTCAGAACACACAGGACCACAGCTGGGAAATGCTCCTACACAGAGGAGCAGCATCAAATGTCAGCATCAGTCTCCATTTACACAAGTTCCAGGATGAATGAAGCCGCTGCAGCAGTAACCTGGGCTTGGCACAAAGCCTCAACCTCTTATGACAGGAGAGAGGGGAGGTCTGATGTCACTACCAGAGACACTGCCTGAAGACCACTACATATTTCTTAGATCAGTTCTTTGATAACAAAAGGAATTAAACAGGAGTTGTTAAGAAAAAGATACTCGACTTTATGCATGGAGACAAGTAGCATACTTGTCAGATACATGAATACATTCTACACATCACCATGGCATTAACAAACATTTCGCAAAAGCCAAAGATAAGAACAACATACTATATTTAGCTCACATCACTGTCGGATTATGGGTAGACAGGAACACTGGCACTCCCTTTTTATACTATACGTTGAAACAAACTAATGAAATTGCTGCATGTTGCTTAGCTTCTTGGTGACCATGTGATGATGGTCACTATGGTAACCCAGTTCCCCTTCTGAGTTCTGTCACCTCCTCGTCAGCTGGGCTGTTGTTATGTACTACATACACTGTATGGGAAGGAATTTCACATCTAAACATTCAGAAACCTTTATTTTCATGATAAAGGAAATTAACATCAAATTGGAACTCAGTCAAGGAATCCAACTTCTTATCACAATTTTCTTTGCACTCCAGTTTAATTGCTGAAGAGTCAGCCACTGAAGATGTTCCAGTCTTGGTTATGTCTGAATGGCCAGCATGAATAAGTTTATCTCACAGCACATTTCCCCATTTTTTCTACAAACACATACTGATGTGGATGCAAACACTTAAATCGCAATAACTAATATAAAAGATTTATGCTGGAAGGCATTATCTGTTGAGAGGGGAAAAAATGAGGCATTGTAGGTAATTTCCAGCGGGGTCAGACAGTGGTTAAATTACATCCATATTCACCCCACCTTTTCCAAGGACAGGTTTCTCACCCAATGATTTCTGCTCCTTCACAGGGGCTGTAAAAGGAAGCCCATTCTGAGAGGGCTCATATAAAGCTGACTGAGACACTATGGCCTAAAGTCAATAATAGAAGTACAGTAGCTAAACAGTCAAACCACCAATAAAATGCATTTTTGGGGAGGCATTGACTTGCTATAAAATCACAGTATTTCTGATTGCAGAAATCATTAATGCTCTTTTAATGCACTCATTGTTGGTTAGTACTGAGTAACTGCACTTGCACTAATTGTCACAGTTAATTGCATTGACTGTGAAACGCTTATGTCAATTTCCTCAGTTTACCTGGATTCAAGGAGCTACTTGTATTTAATTACACTGTCACTAGGTGGCAGCACTTTGACAGGAACAATCGGTGCAAACCTGGGCAGTTTTATCATTGAAGAGCCACAGTAAAAGTATTTTCAAAATGTTAATATGGAATTCAGTTATTAACTGTTAACTCACACATGTTTTGAACTGTTTAACTGCAGGTGTTTTATTATGTTTTCATGTATGCATCTGTTTTATTTCAAACTGCACAGGGAGAAGGTAATGAAAAGGCCATTACAGATTTAAGACAGGCATAAGAACACTCCTTTCTCTGGAGCACCTGCATGTTTGTCTACACTCCAGTTTTACTGAAAACACTTAACAGTTCCAAATAATAACATTCTTCGCATTAATGCCATTTGTAATTGACGTGTTTTTCCCCTCAGACTTATTTCAGGGGTGTCACATGATGCTCTGAACAGCTGCAGGCTGGCCACGCCCTTATATATAAATTTACCTAGACCAGGTGGAAAATAAAAAAAAGTACTGAGGTCAAAAATGAGATGTAAAGCCAACAGTAGCAGACATTATAACAACCAACCATACAGACTTTAATTGGATAAAAATGATGGTTTAGCTTGTTTAAATGAACCTTCCTTTCATATTTTCATTGAGCTATCTAATTAGCTCGTCTCAGAGTAGCTCGTCCTCCTGTGACTGTAACTGAGTGAGAAACATATAGCCCCCAAAAATACCAATGACAACCCTTTTTCCCAGTAAAATTCTAACACTAAAAAGGCTAAGAAAGGATCCACACACCATGGGACGTGCCAAAGGGAGGCAAAGCACTGAATGGGTCCTTCTGAAAGTCCACAGTCAAAACAGTGACAATTTCTTGAAAATAGGAAAATAACAGTTTTGCTGAATTAGATGCAGCAATTTCAGTTTCTTCCTTTTAATATGTGGACACTGATTTTTTTTATGTTAAAATCCCCAAAATAACATTTTCCTGATCTTTAATGCTGAAGTTAAACTACTTAATCTCTCTTTAGTTAAACTTCATGGCTTCATCTTCTGATCAACAGTATCTTTAACATATCTTCATTTCTCCCTGGGAAGGTTTCCAACATGTAGGAAGGAACCAACAAAATAAACTCTGCAGGTTATTATAAATGTGAGACTTCTGTTCCCAATAAAACAGCATCACTTTAAAATATCTGGCATTCTTAGTAACTGAATGTATCATCACTGTCACATTTTGGAATCACACAGTAAATCTGACCTGTGAAAATGAGGGGTGTTGTGTAACAGATATTACTAATTATACTCATGTATAATTTCAGTAAACAACTATTATGCAACCTTTTGTGTAATAAACAGCCAATAGAAGAGGGGAAACCCTGCCAGCAAGCCATAGCAGATACAGTTTGTACCCAGAATTCCATTCACCAGAAGTTTCTCAGCACACACCAGCACCTGAGATTCAATACATAGTGAATTTGGTTATTATTGCAGTTAGTCCCGTCATATTTCACAGGCGTCAGACTCGGCAGTCCCTGACCACAACGTGTGTTCGATGATTTTAAAGGTAAATGGATACCTGCCAATGCTGCTGTCTAGATGCCTTACCAAATGGCAAGGAAGTAACAGGCTGGTAATATCTGACCAATCAGAGAGGAAGCTGCTCGACACATGCCGCTGCGGCTAGTTTTCATAAAAATGTCCTCTTGTATGCAGCTGAAATGAATGGATAAAGGCCTCCAGGGAGAAGGCGGACTCCAGGCATGCGCTGATTGGCAGGAAGAGCAGGCAGCCCCAGGTGTGGCCCGCTCCTGAAAGACTATTAGAGACAGTCCTCGCCATTCCCGCGGCTGTCTGAAATGGGTTTGGAAAGTATCACTCTCCCATTTCCTCCAGGCCCAGGTGTTCTTAATTGGATTTACTTTACAAGATTGTGAGCAGGCCAAAGCAAACACGCCAGAAATACACACTTCTGAGAATTAATCACAAGCGGGGACACACCTCAGATGCTATCTTATTTCCCCCTCTCCATCCGTACGGGCTCTGTGTCGAAACAAGCCTTACTCTGGACTTCATTTTTAAACAATTCCTCTCATACTACTTCCTCTTCTAAATTAAAATACTGGAGCTATTTCCCCCTTGAGATTGACACATTCACACAAAATTTAAAAGACACTTTTACTTTTAAGGGTACTAAATGTAAAAAAGGCACTAATTTAAAGGAAAATGTCTTCGTTTTTCAATTCACTTCATGTTTTTCATTACTATATTTATCATCGTTGTGTTCAGTGCTGTGAGACCAATAGTCTCGCTGGATCTCATCAGCACAATAGTGTAGCATATATAAAACTGTGTTGCCTCTGAATGGCACGGGTGTGGCCACATGTTATTACATTATGGAGATGATGTGTATTGTTTGTGGTGGAATCTCATTTGTGAAGGATCTCATTAGTTCTGTTTGGGAAGGTTTGTGAGAAGCTCAACTCAGTCAGAGAGATCATCAACTTAACCTCTCAAGCCACTAAACACATAAGTGCAAAGCACCTTTTTGGGAATCTAAGCAACAGTTTGTGCTCGGAGCTCTGTCCCACACAGGTAAAGCAGCTGCAGAAGGAAGCAGGCCGCCATGTGCCTGACTGTGGGTCCGTAGGATGGGAGTCTGCACACACTCTCACCCTTGGCCGTGTCTCACCAGGCATTTTGTCGATGCAGGAGATCAATGGGAGCTGGTGGAGAGCAGAGTGAGAATCTGTGAGCCTGGCAGCTGCAGCTGTAGGCATGTCTCTGTTCTGCTGACACACTCTTCAGTGGACGTGCCTGCTGGCTGGGCAGTGCTTGCTCTGTGACACGCCTGAGCTTGTGCCATCTAGGCCTCCCTTAAAACTGTAAGATCATTATAATTCATTTACATGTAATTGTTACAATGGAGGCTAACAGTCAACTAGAAATACAATCTTCTTTCAGGCTTCTTTCTGTGGAATGGGGTCTTTTCCGGCTCTTTTTTTAATTCAGAACACTGTGAAGTCAAGAGATAAGACTTATTGTTTCACATCTCCAGGCCTATCAGCAACAACCTGCTACAGCCCATAATTTAAATGGTCGCAGCAGGCTCTAGGCAGAACAGCTTCATGGAGAAATGAGACAGACACACACTGCAATTCAAAACCTACCAGGCCCTGACCTGCACTGAGGGGAGGATCTGCCATCACCATCACCACCATCATCATCATCACCATCACCATCTCCATGCTACATCCTCAGACACATTTGTGAAATCCCCAAACTTCCTCTTGCACCTACTATGACACTGAACAGAATATGACATGTTGTGTAACGACTCCTGTTACCCTATTGTGACACTTAGGATTTAGTATCTTCTCTGCTCTTACCCTAACCTTCTTGTATGCACTTCTGTAAGTCACTCTGGGTAAGAGCATCTGCTAAATGACTAAATGTGAATGTAATCATCTTCATCATCATCATCACCATCATCCTTCCTGTCATCAGGAAATAGAGAGGCTCTACACCCCTCTCCAGGGAAGAGAGATGACCTGCCAAATCAGCTGAACTACCTGTGAAAGTCATTAAAACTAAAGTAACCCAACATCTGTTTAAAATGGAGAAGAAAATGTAACCTCTCTGGCACATGCCACCCATAGATCCATCAGTTTCTTTATGTGGGTCAAAGTCACAAACTCACTGATCTTTAAATCACCTGAATCACCTGGTTATTACTATTATGCCTCATAACAGTCAATCCACATGTTACAAAGCTCAGGTAATCTGCACAGAAACTTCACAAAGCCAAAAGAAAACCACACACACTCCTTTGAGGCATAACTCACTGCAGGTTTGACTCCTTACACAAATTAAAACGGATGATTCAGTAGCTAAGGCATACCATATGACAAGCCTAAAGGATAAACTAGAAAAATTTCATTCATAAATCAGAACTGCGGTAAACAATGTTTATTACATTTATTCTTCCTGTTGTGAATCTGCATATTAATTTGTCAACAGCATTAATGTGCTTCATACATAATCCTGAGCTCCCGAGAGGTGATCTTGAAAGGACAATATGCACGTTTTCTCTTGCAGTAGCTGAAATAATCTCCCTGAATTACTCGTTTGTCTTTAACGCATAATGAATATGTGCTTGCTGTGTACAATAATATGCAGGTAAACGTCTCTGTTCAAGATGATAATATGTAAATTACCGTTCGCACAGCTGAAGATATCTGACACGTTTAGCTGTTTTGGAAAGCAGTAAATAAATAAATAGGAAGCATATACAAAATGTTCCAAAAGCAGTGCCCTCCACATTCTGACTCGTACACTGTGTTCTGTGCTGAACAGATAAAAAACATCTGAACAAAGACGACTTAAAGTAGGAGTCTTTTTTTCCAATAAACCTATACTTTTATACATTTGACTGTGTATTTTGAATAAAATGCATGCTTGTGTTTGCATCATTTGATACGTGCATACATAATTAGGAAGTTTTTTTTTTACAGAGGTGTGGATGCAGAGGAGTGTATGAGTGAAGGTGCCGGTGACTCACAATGGCTGAGTCTGTGTTCCCTCTGTGTCCTTCACGTCATCCTTCCAGCTGCCTCAGAACAGGACAGTGTCAGCTGCAGCTCATTTAAAGACAGAATGTGGTTCAGGCTGTCACCAGAAACAACTGGCAGAGGTTAATCATGTACCTGTAATGAGTCAATGACTGTGCTTTGGTCTGAAAAATGATCAGGGTGACATTACCAATCAATTCTCAAAAAAATAAACAAACAATCAATCAAGATGACATTACCAATCAATTTTAAAAAAATTAGCAACTGTGTGACACAATGCTGGCTTGTTATTGTTGCCTTAAGACTCACAGTGAGTGAACCCTTGCCAGTGAAATGCATTATGTAACTGTTGATTGTATATAGAATGCCAGCCCCTTAATGATGTCTGGATCTCTCTCATTCTGTCCTGGTCATTATAGTGGGTGATAATATAACTCTTTGTTAACACCAAGATGAGGACTGATGGATTGACTCACCCAGTCACACCCTCTGCCCATATTAAAATGTACGCCAATAACAATTACACTATCATTGTCAGTAATGCCATATGTATTACCACCTGCTTAAAAGCACTTTTGAGGAGATGACATTTTCTGTGTTTTTAATCATTGCGGTCTTGCTTTATGAATCACCTAAATGCTGTGCAGAGGAGAGAAGGGGCTGGAGTCCACATTGTTTCTGACATTCACAGAAATGTCAACACGCCCAGTTTAACCCACTCCAATGACTCAGGAAACACTAAAAGGAATAGTGCCACTCTTTGAAATTGACAGTGAGGATTAGGAATAACCCTAAAAAGCATCATTATACCCACATTATATCTGTGGTGTCTGGTGTCTGAGGATGCAGGTGTCAGCTCCACCTGGAGGAGAGAGGAAGAGTTGGCTGCAGGTAGTGAGACCACACATCTGTGTGTGAGCAGGTTCTGGAGCTATCCTGCGCTCACAACATCACTAATTACCCCATTGATAAAAAGCCTTTGACTCCTTCTGGGGAGTCATCTTCCCTCTTTATTCCTTGAGTCCAGGCAAAAGACACTAATCTCCACAGAAGTGATCCACTACAATGGTGGTATTCATCTGCTCACAGAGTTCAAACACTTCATCCTCACTTCGCTGAATTCTGTGAAACCCCATTATAGCGATGAACAATTGTGCAGGCAGCCTCGTCTAGGTGATGCTGCCTAATTATGCAAAACCCCTCCCCTTCTTTCGTTCTCGCTCTCCTTTTAAAAAGGACAGGCCACATCTCCTCTGAGGTAGTTCTTCCAAAGATACATGCTAACTATGAATAAAATATTCAGAAAGATTCTTAAGCGTGACGGCCGTAGCCAGCAGTGATTACAATGTTGAAAATTACTATGGACAATGGGCCACTCCACAGTCAAACCAACGTCTACATCCTTTCCCACCTAGGACACATGGGGGCGCCAAAGATGCCTTCATGAATGAATCCCTCACGGATGGAAAAGCAAAGGCTACTCCCGCTCCGGAGCACTGAGGGAGGCGGCTAGCCTTCTCACTGGGCAGGCATTAAGGCCATGGGGGACTGAATGGCCAGTCACTTCGTGGAACGAACCTCGGGAGTCACACCAGCCTGTTCCCACGTTAAACGTGTCTGAAAACACCAATCAAAACAGCTCTTACTGCACTCTGACCATTGGCCATTAACTTTCTGACTGGCTAAGCTCACAGTTAGTTTACTCATGCTGTGACATTACCTAGCAAGGAATCCATGAGGTGGTGGTTTGGGAATGCGGCTTCCATTCCCAACCTTCCTAAATCCAGACACAACACATGCAAGAAATGATATCTCCAGTGAGCTGCTGGATAGGTCTTTTTGAGATGCGATACTGGATAATGAAGAGGTGCAGCATTGGACAGCCTTTTTGAAGAATATGGTATACTATTTGATAGATCTTTTAAAAGTGTGTGTGAGACGTTGGACAGCTTTTCCTCAAAGATGAGATGGTATCTGTAGCATTCAGTTTTAGCGCATTCTCCTTCACATGGATTTTACACATCCTGTGTTGCCATGTAGCCCTTAATGAAGGCATAATGTTAACTCTAAACACACTTGAATCATGAAAGGTGACATTAACTGGTGAGAATGCGGTTTACTGTGACGCCAGCGATGAGCTGCACTGAGACGACATGCAAGCAGCAGCACCATGAGAAAGCCAACGACGTGGGCCACAGCATCCCACTGCCCAAGGCCATGTTCAAGGGCCATCACAGCTGAGGAGGTGGACAGACATGCCTGGGGTTTCCTAAAAACACTCAAGCAACCTCAAACAAACCCCAAAGCAAGCAAAGGAAATCCCATTTCAGACATTTTTGCTCCATTTCATATTACCTTTGTTCCAGGTCAGATTTCCTTTGTTCCACAACATTACACATGACCATGTTCTTCTGTGCACCTTTTGTATATCAGGACTGCCAGAAAGGTTACCCGTGTTGCGTGTCCTTACAAGGACATTCTTGTGCTGTTTGGACCAGCAGTGATGTGGCGAGGTAATGTATTCCCCTCACGAACCACCGTTACCCTTCCAATCTGCAATCATGAATTCTGAAGTGGCAGACGACCATTGTCTGAGTCTCCCAACTCTGGTCTCGGTTTCCATAGACACCATCAAGGGGACTGTCTGAATGACACCTCATTTAATTTCCCTCAGAACTGTCACTTTCTTATTTGTACAAGTCTGTTGGAAACTGCATACAGATGGAAAATGTAAGAAACTTCCAGAAAGTGCAGGTGTCCAATCTGACTTCTCATTAAAACAAAATGGAAATGATGACACCGTAGCCACAGAGCTCCATCAGGCCATCATGGCAACAATCTGAAAGCTTTCTTTAGCCGAAATCGTCATCAGAAGCAATTTCCAGCATCAATGTCAAGCCACCCTATAAGCTGTGGACTCTTTGTCATTCTCTGACTGACTAATGCGTTTAACCCTGAGCCCTTCCTTTCATCAGAGGAGTGACTCAAAGACCCCTCCCCCCCAACCCCCCACTCCCCCACTGTCTCCTCCTGAGTTACTATCCGGGTCTGGGGTATAGAAAGGAACCAGGCTTTAACAGCACAGTCTGGAACAGCAGCTTGCAGACAAAATACTCAGTGCTGAAACAGAGGCAAAGTTTAGTTGACCAGAGAAGAAACACCCTAGTGTGTATGCGATTCATTATTGCTCAGAGCACAACTAAACAGTCAAACTATACCATGCTCTGATGGTCAGATATCAGTACACCAGCGCAACCACAATTTGACCCTTTTTTGCTGTAGGTGGGGCCAAAATCATAACTAATAAATAAGTATTAGGCTGGAGTATGAGAAAGCATATATCCAAAATGGTGGACACTCCCTTGGCATATGCCCAAGAAGTCGGGTAGAACTTAAGGTAATACTTTGGAAATGACCAGGCAACCTCCGAACCTCTGTAACTTTGCACCTACATGGCCGGTGTGAGCCAGCACACCCTATACCAGTTACTCGTCTTTATGTGCAGCGTTTTAATCCCCATCTTGAATCTCCCGGACTGTGTCTCCACCCATACTAATGGCCAGAGAGACAGGCTAAGAAGAGCACTCATTTTCCAACCCTTCAGCCCCCGGCTTATCACTGGATGTGAGTGTAGGCTGGAACAGTGGGTAGACTCATTTATCCAGGAGACTAATAGTGAGTTTAATTAAAGCTGATGATCTATGTGCCCCTCGATGATCATTTCCCAGTGTAGACATTCATTCAGATTCACCTGTCCAGCTAACTTATGGCAATAGTATTTTGGGAAGGTGCAGTTTCTGCATCAGACATTGCTTTAAACTGGCAGTACTTCATTTCTCAGAGACTTGGTGCTTTCTGTGGTTGGCCAAGTGATCCTGTAACACATCACTGTGGAGATATTACAGCAACCTTACATTTAGTCTGACAGCTTCTGTAACTCACAGACTTTCAATACGGCAGAAAGGATTGTGTCACCAGCTCTACAGAAACGTACAGAACAAAACGGCTATATTCTCCAAAGTTTGCTTTTCCTGACAGCCTCGGCTAAATATCAGATCAGTATTTTGAACATTCTTTACAAGATTTGTTCTTTGTGAAAAAGCTCTTCAGAGATGATTCTACTTTCCTCCTAAGCACCGTTATTTTTCAGGTCATACAATTACTGGCACCTGGGAAATGAGAAGGTTTCTGTAAGTGGCTTTTAGGAGGATTACATCCAGAACTTTCAAAAAACACAAACTTCTGAGCACAAAATAACAGGAAAACACAATTTAATCACCTGTTGGGCTTTAGAATTATTTTTCAGCTTTCACTGAAAGCTGATTTAGTGCACAGGAAAGCAATGTATTTTGCACCTTTGAAATCTTTATTTCATTGAATTGCTTTTGTCGGTTGCACAGTCATTTACTGTTGTCCTGTTTACAAAGTTAAAGTCTCCCAGAGAGCAACAATTTATGACATGAATTTGCTTTGCCTGACAGCCAGAGTGTTTCAGTTCACAGATTATATCCTGCGAACATTCAGTATTCATTTTTTCATGCGCTTCTTTATTCTTAATGTCCTACATACCAATATACATTTTTATTTTGTCACATTAGTGTGCCAGTGAAAAAGAAACATTGGTAAACACCTCTGCTGTTACAGATATTTAAAACTTTTATTTCATCTGAGTTTGAGGGGAAAGATGAACTAGTAAACAGCAATAAAAATGTACCTGCCTTTCAGTTGGAGTTTTCTCAGATATCACTGCAGTTAGACACTTTGCTGCAGACTGGATCAGACCCTGAAATCCGTCCTAGTGTTGACAGGACCAATAAAACACCAGCTGTCTGTCCAGCCAAAAATACTCTGAAGGTCCTGCCTGCAGCCACCCCACAGACCCATCAGCAATATTTACACACAGAGCCACTCCGCCCGGAATGGCCAGATTTCAGACGGTAGTTTTCAGAGTGTTTTCAGAGTTCAAAGATTAAATAGCCTTTAAAATCCCTGAGCATGTTTTAAACGTTCTTTCAACGTTTATTGTCCCGAGCAGCAGACAAATAATTGATGCAATGCCATTTGTTCCCTGGAACACTTCAACAGTGTAAAAACACAATTCTAATTAACTAATGGAAGTATAGATACTGCTTATCCCCCAAGTTCCCTTAGATCACTTTAAAAAATTTGATGGACGGTTAGACATCTAAATAGTGTTATTTTTCTAAAACACTTCTTTCTTTTCTAGTTTGGATTCCTTTAATGAGATCAGCATCCCTAGTTTTCTGATGATCAATTCATAATTTTAAAAGGCATTAAGAGTTAGGTCTCTGTGGGAGGCTGAAACTATTGAACCTCATAATGTACTGGGCTATAACGAAATATACACAGGACATGCATTTTACCAAAAAAGTGTAACCCCCCTTCCCCATATCCATCTGTCTGACAGGACTATTAAACATCTGAAGTCACGTTCAGTGAGAATCCTGGTTTTAAACATCTTTCTGTGCTTCCCTGATAATGACCCCTTAGAGCAAGTCAGAAATGTACTGATCACATGACACAGATATATTTTCATGTTTTTTAACCTTTGACAGATATGTTTGAAAGAAAAGGTTAATGCAAAAAATACAATTGTGAAATCATATGAAATTTAAACATTTTTCACTCCTTTTTTAATCTAATTACACTGACTTGTTGAATTCTACAAAACAATCATTTATACCCACAAACAGCAATAAATATTCTGAATTAAAAACATTAACAAAATGCCTGCTAAGTCATTTAATAACAGGAATAAATGCAGCCCTCGACTGAGAATGCAGCTGTCACATTTTTGCAACCCATTTTTTGCACAGTGTTATTTTTTTTAGACTAATGGATTACTAATTAGACTAATGGCGATGTGAATGCTACAGGAAAATATTTCATTTAAATTCACATTTACAAGTGATTATCTGTTCTTTTGGCTTTCGGTCCATAAATATAAGTGGGGTTTTAGGTGATGGTCGTATTTTGATGGACAGGCTAAGGGGTGCCTCAGACCTAAAAATAGTGGTAAAGTGCCATGATGCATGAACTCAGGTGCTGAACTGGGAGGAAAAAGCTCATATTCTCCGCAAGCAATCTCATACTCGGGAAGCGTATTAGTCAATATTTGTTCCCATTTTCAACGCTGAAAATGCAGCCATTAGAATGATCTGTTTTTCTCCCTGTGCAGGCAAATGGCCGCTCCTCTGGGTCTTTTTAAACACACCAGGGTGTTTATTTAGGGTTTACTTTGCCCTCTTACCCTGAGAGGCATCTGCTGGTGTTTCAGCATAGGGCGAGAGCTGCTCTAAAGTGCCTCATTGCAGACCTCGCTGTGGTGATAAAACAGCTCCAGTCATTACTGCCCATTAGCGGGGTTATCTCGGATTTGCTGCTTGACGCTAGGATAACGTAGGACATCCCATTTGGGCCATTTCTGTGGTTTATGACTGGTGTTTATTTTCACCTCCTGCCGCTCTGCTCAGAGCCCATTACAGCCACACTCTGAGGAGGATATTTACTCCAACCCATTTTCTGAGTGAGAAATGTCCCACACCGGAGATGCGCTGAGGAAGCCAGCTGGGGCCAATCGAAGGCCCCCATTACGCCCCCCCATACCTCCTTCACACATCTGCCAGAGTCTAGAGGATGAGGCAACTCCAGGAAAGATTTCAGAGCGAGGAGATCACAGAAAGGTCCGAGTGTGCGAGTGAAGAACATGAGGGATCCCTCCACCTACCATCCCTGGAACGAGGTGACTTTGCAGGACTGCCTGAAATAGAAGAAGTCCCTGAATAATGCAGATACGACCCCCTCTGCTGGGAGAGAGAGATCCGCTGCATCGAGAGGAACGTCACAGAGCGAGAGCCTGAGACTGTGTGTTGGAGAGGAGCAGAACTGAAGGGTGTTATTCTAATGGGGCGTGGGAAAGGTGGCACCCATCAGGCCCGCAAACATCCGCCCTCTCATGTGCCAGCTCGCAGCTCAGTGAAGGATCTGATTGCCTCTCCCTGCACTGCAAGCATTCTGCAAGGTCACTCTCCAATTCCAGCCTGTCAGAGAAACACACTCAGGACAGGACTGATTGTACATTACCTCCCTGTCAGCTGCAACGCCCATGCCAAATCAGCTGCCAAAGAGGCCAGACAAGCCTTCAGCCTGATAAATATACAGGGCTTTTCCCTGGGAAATATGCTCTGGTTTCCCTAATCGCTGTCTCTGAACGAAGGACATTGGGACACAGAGAGACATCTGGACCTGCAATTAAAACCACAGGGGAAAAAGAGAATGCATATAGATGAAACTCACGTTAGTGATGCAGGGTTAAGAATTCCCATATACACAGTGCAATGTTGACAGTACTATACAGTAACTACTACATAGATAACTGCTTTTACTTTGTAGTATTCTCTGCAAAGCTAAATTCATCTATGTTTCTTAAGAATTATTTGAAGACATTCTCCATGTTAAGAGAAGTATAAGGGAACCTGTTTTTCCTTTCAGAGCTGTTTAGACTTGTGAAGCCAAGCTTTCAAATGATCAATACCATTTCAGGCATTTAGCCTAATCACTAATCTCAGTCAATTCAGTCTGGCCCTTCCCATAGAACATTTTTAAACTGCAAATTGATTATTTATATCTGTTTTAATGGCAAGGTTAATTTATTCAAATCACCATGACCTTTTGTGCCTCTGTGTTTGTAATTATTCAGTAATTAAAAATAGTCATTCTGAGGGATTAGCCAGCACTTTCTGTACAGTGACTGATAAGCAGGCATGTTTATTTCTGTAAATATGTGTGCAGAAGTCTAAAATGAAGAGGAATGGCATGTTTGCATAAACCGTCCAGCTGTCAAGCGACCTGGGATTGCAATGTTTTCCGATTCTCTGCAACTCCACAAAAATGAATGCTTTCCTTTGTTCCCTGATAAATGTTTGCCAGCTCCTGGATATTAGTCATCTTCTATTCTGGTACTGTAGCATATGAACCCAGCAGGTACAAGGCTTTGTTGTAAAATGAGATGGCAGCAGAGAGAGCCTGAGACAGATCGCCCAGCGTTTCCTGCTCCTTCCCCTCCCGCTCGATGGAATCACGTTACAAGCGTTTATTTCCCGCACTGTTTTTAATGCTTCTTCCGACACGACAGCGGCACAGTGTAATCACCACTATTCTACTGAAACGCTGTCTCCAAGGGGCTAATTAATTTGCATCACTGAACAGTTCAGAGGAGGAAAATACAACATATGATTGTTGTTGGTATTTTTCAAGTCCTTAAAACTTACATGTGCTAATGTATAGCCAGAGAGAGACTGTATGGCTGTTCAGTGAAGTGATGATGTTTCCCATAAGAGACCACAGACCCATGAAAGCCTTCACGTTATTGAACATTACATTAACCCCACCCCCCACTCATACATACACACACACACACACACACACACACACACACACACACACACACACACACACACCAACACACCAATACATGCATTATCTACATCTATACCTTAAAAGCACTGCCACCCAGATCATTTTTGCTGTTTTACTGGTCTCTTCACGACAGCATCTTGGAGTGAATACTCCTACATCATGGCTTGTTATTGAACATCCAAATTTCTCAGCCAGTGACAGCAGGTGAGCTGCCACTGGCTGGAGTCAGTGTGTTGCAGGTGTGCTCAGCACAGGAAAACACCTGGATTCACCACCCCTGGGAAACAGACAGGCAACAGAGCCGGAGAAACGTGAGCGCAGGAAACCTCACTTTGATTGCTGATGTTCCCTCCTCTGTCAGCCAGGTGCTGTTGCTAATCTGTGTGTTTGTAGACGACGCTCAAAAGGTTTCCTGCTCTGGTGTGTCTTTTCTGGGGCTGGGTAATGGCCTCTTACCAGAGAGGAATATTCCCTGTTCCTGCACACAGTGTATCAGTGTCTCCAGATCACAGCTCTGGGGACCCCTGTGTATGCTGGCTTTTGTTCCACAAGAGCTCAATTCATTATGTTTGATTGAGCTTTTAATTGAATATTGATCTTTATGTCCTTGAGGTTTGTGCAAGTAAAAAAAGAAAGTTTTTTTCCACATACATTCCTTAATATCTCCCTCAAAAAATCAGGGAAGTAGTCTCAGCTCATTAAGCTTAATAAGTTGTTCAATTGTTCCAGGCCCTTATAGCAATTAATTTATTGAATAACAAAGTAATCTGAATTCCCCAGAGAATATTCAGCTTTAGAACATTTATATTATTGTGAAGGGATCAACTAAGTGGCTTGCAAGCCGAAATAAGGTTAGATATGTGGCCAACAAACAGCACAGATTTCACATACATTTAGCCTGGAAGATCTGGCAAAATTAGGAGAAAATGTTAGCTGGTTATGTTACTTTGGACTTACACAGAACTGGATTTTCTTGATTCTGTTTATTTGTCATTAGGTAGCTGGCATTAATTAGTTTCCTAGGCAGCTATATCCTTATGCTACCCCGTTACATTAAATAATGTGTCATAATTTCAATATGCAAGCTACAAAACTAACACACCAAGGATGTTAATACTAGGTTAGTATTCATTTAAATCTCAAACTGAATTAATTGAACACAGTTGGAACCAAAAACAGGAAATCAGAGGAACCCAAGACAAATGTTGGTAATGCACTTGTGGCTAATATTCTGACATTCTGTATGTGTGTGAGAGAGAGAAAGAGGGCAGAGTGTGAGTCTGTGTATGTACATGCATGTATGTGTGTGTGAGAGAGAACGAGGACAGAGTGTGAGTCTGTGTATGTACATGCATATATGTGTGTGTGCGTGCAACAGAGTTGGCTTTTCATCACAATAGTAACAGCAGCTGTTTAATCCTTATTTGCACAGAATAATAAGACTAATTCCGGTTAGTTTGTACATATCCATGCATGTACAATCTAATTATGTCTCTTGTTGTTTGCATAAAAATCATCACTTTACATGATGGATGTTGATGACTAAATTTTGTGTCCTTGAATAATGAGGTTGGGGGGGGCACTGAGCATTAGATGTGTTTTCACTGTCAGAGATGGCCACTGCCACTGTCAAAGGGATACCACAAAATGCTCAGAAAACTTCACTTTCATTTTTCAGAAAATGTTTGACAAATGTATTGAGCTGGGCAAATGTATTCAATGTGTATCTATTTGTTCTTCTCTATGTGATCTCTGTGTGATCTTTTATTTTCCTCTTCACCTGAGGGGTGGGTGATGGAATGGCTGTATAGCCAAGCTTGCACTGCATTTCCACTGGTTTTACGCTTCTCTGTAGAGAGAACAAGGATAACCTGAACCCTCCCCTCTCAAAAACTTTCATGTTTGTCTGTGTTGTAATTACATTTAGCTCATTACAACAGAACTCTAACAATTAAATTTTTAAAACAATAATTAATGCATTAATGTTACTGGATGTTTCCCTTTATTTGAAGTGCTGCAGGCTGGCGTTTCCTGCTCTGCATACTGCTCTACCTTAATGGAGCTCTGTAGAGGGAGATATGATGGGTCGGGAAGATAAAATACTCAAAACAACTTTTAGTATTTACATAATTATTTACATAATTAGCCATTTTTCCTCACTGCGCAAAGTTAAAGGGTCGCAGCACGAGATTTTGAAAATGTGAAAGGACACAGCCATCAATGCAAACCACAGGGGCGATACAGCCTTCTCTGCTCTGTTTTGTAATTTTAATCTTCAATATGGTGTAAAGTTCCAAGCTGGTGAAATGCCATCCAGTTAGCACACTGTGTGTAATGAGTGTAATGATGACATACCCTACAGGACTGCTGAGTGCGTCCCGTGCAGTGCTGTGATATTCCACAGGCCTGATGGGGCTTCTGCTTTAGCGAATGAGCCACTCAGACTGCAGCATGCCTGGCACCATGTGTCCAAATGGCAGTCCTGGTGCACAGTGTTTGGGTGACCTATGACCCCGTCAGTTTCTCCCTTGGAAGAGCGTGCCAGGGTTGAATCTCAGACAATGAGCGCATTGTGTCCAAATGACACGAAAGAATTTAAAAGGGACCTCATTTTTTCCTGCTCGGCCCTCACCTCACACTCACACAAGAGAAATGCAGAAAAAGAATAGCAATGAAATGAACCAAAACCCTTACTATGTTACACATTTGGAAAATCATCACTTCACCTCTAACAAACCTTAATGATGGTGTACCTTAATGAAGCTGTTTGTATCTTTCCAAGCTCCATGACATATTCTTATAAATATAAGAGCACACTCAGACAGCTTCAGGATAATATTTCCAGTACTTTGGTTGTGTCCACACTTTTGTTTTGCTTCACTTGTCAGAGGAGATAAAAGCCTGGCAAACAGCAGTGTCAGCAGAAATGATTCTGTACCTGCACTCTGTAACAGCTCCCTCAGGACTATGCAGAATAAACACACAATTTCAACATGTTTGAATTGTGTTTTTTCTGTATAAATCACATGCAGTAAAGAGCAGAATTTTGGGAGAGACTGCAGTGTGTGGGTACTGTACTGAGCTCCTTGCTGCCCTTTCTTTGTCCAGTTCCTAATCACTAATGGATGTGTGTGGGAGTCCTGTTTGCCAACAAACACCAGTGTCTATCATGGAAAAAACATCTACTTTGCATGATTAACAGCTACTCAGTTAATTGCATTTGGATGCTGGATGCTGTGACACAGTTGGTACTGTATCATGGAAAAAAGAATATTCTTCAATCTCCTATTAAATTAGTTTCACTCAAGAAGGACCTGAAGTCAGACAAGATTATGACCAGCAAATATTGATCTACTAAATAAATGAATAAATATCAATCCAAGCATAGACACATAACCAAATCAATAATCCTGTCTTTTGAATCATACACCATGTGCTGGTTCATTAGTCTGTGCAAACATGGTCATTATTCTCAGGAGAAAAAGATGAATAAAGGTGATATTGATTCCTTTTTTTACTCTGAAGGATATGACATTTTTATCTGTTGAGCACATGTGTACACACAGGTGAAATAAGCCATGTTCACCTTGCGTTTCTCCCTCACTGCGGGGTGTAGGGGGTGGCTGTTCTTCTGTGTCACTAAGCTGTGAAGCTAGAGCCTGTCTCAGAGGGATTATTCTCATCTCCACGCCGAGGAACAGGGGCAGGAAATAGCTCACCTTTACACCCGGCTGTTGAACCTTCAGCCAAGCAAAACCTCACCTCTGAAACACCTGCTGCGTGAAACTGAGGCAAAGACACAACAAATCAAACCATGTGATTCACCTTTCACAGGGAGACAACATGGCGGTAAACAAAGGACACTAGCAAAAGCAGCATTAGAGTATATATATATATATATATCTCAAACATTACATGCTACACACCACCCTTACACACGTGTGCATACACACAGACACTGACAGACAGACAGACAGACAGACAGGCAGACAGGCAGACAGGCAGACACAGCCTTGAGTAGTTTTTGAAATATGGGGAACCACCCAATTTGTCACATTTATGTCAGAAACTGCAATGAATGTGACATTCGCCTTCAGTAGTGCACTTGACAATAAAGTGTCACCTTTCAACAAAACCTGTGCATTTACAGAAAACGTCAAATTTTCCATTTGCACATGTTTGAAGAAGCTAATAATAATCAATGTTTACCTGTGCATTAACAGAAGTGAAAATACTTTCTGTCTGCACCTATTTGAAATAGTTAATAATCAATGAAGTTTACTAATACTTGATGCTTGACATACGAAAATAAGCATAGGTGAGACAGATAAACTCAGAGAGGTTCAGTCGGTCTGCCATTGTGCAAAAGGCTAGTCTGTGAACTTTGAGCACAGCATCCATCAGGAGAGTATGGGGAGGGGGCTGTCTCCTCCCGACAGACACACTGTGAGCTTTAACACAGGACTGTGCCCGAGACCAGCTCAGGCCCTGTTAAAATTCAGTGTGAAAAACAAATTAATCAGTAATCAATTTGGTAAGGGGGTGCGGGGGTGGGGGTTAAGAATAATGAATACAGATTTTCTAATTTGGAAAATTGGATTATGCCCAGTGATTGCTTAGGAAAGACCACTTAATTAAACCGCACCCAATTAAAGAGTAATCCATTTTTCCATCTTTGCAGTCATGGACTGCTGGACTGTGGAGGCTTGGAATATCTGAGGCTTAAAAGAAGGCCTTTGTTTCAGGTGGAAGTTTGCTCCGGCAGTTTGCACGTTTTTAATTTCATTTACATCACAGCTCTCTCAGAGTTTCCTCCTGCCTGCAGTAAAAACACACTCAGACTCACACTCTGCAGCGGCAGGTTTTCCCCACAGCACAATTAGGTTTACATGACTCCACGGTTAAGGTATTTTTTAATATTTTTCTTTCCCCTCAATTTAACCAAGTAACATATTATCACTATTCAGTAACGTATTATCACTGTTCATCTTCTATCAGAACATTCTACAAGGTAAGCATGCAATGGGTTGCCATCTGTTTAATCCAAAATATTTATGCAAATTACATCACAGAGGGACGTTCTGAAGCGGCAGTAAAAATAAGGCCAAAGTGGCAGTTTTTTTATGGCTGCTGACGTAAAAAAGGACATCACCACAGCTTTACTGTTACAGTGTAATAGTGCTCTATTGGCCGATCCACAGGCCAAAGCAGGTGGACCAACACAGTCAACATCTACAGAGCTGCAGTGTTACTGTCTCCCTTCCAGCCGGTCTACTTGAGCAGAGCGAACAGTCAATTTCAGAAAACAAACAGAATTTACCTGCTTGGTGCTTATGGTCTGGAGAAAAGATGCATGGCCTAGCAGTAGAAATAGTCATTTAATGGCTTTATAACAAACGGCCTGAGATGACCATATATCCTCGCGCTTGCGTGTGTGTGTGCATGTGTGTACGAGTCTACACGTGTGTGCGGCGCTTCGCTCCAGAATGACATAAGCTTCAGAAAACCGACTATGCTGAAATTCAATTACACTGCAAATTACACTGAGTTCCAAAAGGGGAAAGAACATGTTGCTTTCCTTTAAGAAATGTTTCTGAATGAAAACACTTTCTCCATTTGTCACGTGTGAACAAAAAAAAAACCCCATTTGTGCGGTACGGTACAATCAATTTAGCATCCTCCAGAACAGGTTTATCCAGCTCCCTTTTGATCAGAACTGATCTGAGAAACAGACGAAACCCACCATCCCTTCTAACATGTTACATGGACATTACCAAGCTATGAACATTTGAACTTTTACAACTCTGAATCTGCTACCTTCAGCTGTAAAGCTCAGAGGACACAACACCCCTGCTTGCAGTTCGGACTGATGTCAGACCTATAATCTACCAACTACTGAACATCTGCACTTATTCTTTCGTAAATGATTTTTAATACTCTTCCAGGACTGTACCCCCAGGTGTGTCAAAATCAATGGAGATTGTTCTACCCTAAGCAAGCAGAGCTTTAATGTGTGGTGTTCTTACGCTGCACTTCTGTTTCCTGTTAATTGATGATGATAAATACAGTTCTGCTCCTCTGAAAGCTGACTCAGACCTCCTCTCTTAGCTGTGCCTCTGCTGCACGTCCACATAACAGGATACTGCCAGCAAATGGATAATACACCATATTATCCATTCTACAGATGATCTGAGTCATTGAACTTTCAAAGTTTTTATGTCAAGACATATTTAAATGCATTTCAAAGGAGCAGCAAGAATAAGAAGATATGCCAAGATATACAAACGTCCAGTAATGCTATGATTAAGCATCAAACTCAAAAGTAGTGATGAAAAATAATTGTCATAGAAAACACGGCATGAGTAAAATTCCTCCTTTAGACCAACATACACACATCACACAGCTGTGCACACAAAGCCAGACAATAATTCATAAAAGCAATATTATTTTTCAGTTAATCACAGAGTTAAAATAATGTAAACTTGTAATCTGTTAGACCGATGTACTTCCCTGATGGTGATGGTGCTGTCTGTTTATGATTTATAAGGGCCAGCAGGTCAAAAGCTCTGGACAGCTGGGCAGGACAGTAAAACCCCTGATTGACTACATGCTGGAAAATGCAGTCAAAGCCCTGACTGATATTGATTGGGAAATATGGTACATACAGGCTCTGTTTTATAATGATCCAGTTTACTACAATCCGCTTTCACAATGTTTATCATACCCAGACTGTTCTATCAGACTTCTTTCCACAAAGTTTCATACAGCCATAAGCTGGTCATTCTCAGACAGGTTTGGACACTAAACTCTACTCACAAAATGAAACGCTAGAAAAGGTTTGAAATCTTTTAAAATGCACCCATGCATCAGTATTTAATACACAACCAAGTGGGTGAGGCTTGGACTGGGGGACTTCCCTCAGACAGATGGTGCCGTTCCTGGGTAATTATCCATCTGCACTGTGTGCCTCCTGGCCATTCAGGATCCTTTCAGTGGAAACTGCAGCTCGACATAAGATCACATCCTGTGAGTGGAGCTACCTGACTAAACACGTCCATTAGAAGACCAAAATACATCTGACTGCTACAAAATTAGACACATTCCAACGATTGAGGTCTCAAAGTGTCACTAGTCAAGACAAATCTGATGACCCCAGTTAGGAAGAAGATACAGAATTGTTAGCACAGGCTTATTCATCCAGAATGAATAAACAGCAATAGTTGAAACTATGTAAAATTATGTGAGAAATGTAAGCATATGAAAGACATATATAATATGTAAAGCACACCTAAAGCTTGAGAAGAGCAGTATGCTTTCCACACAATATTAGATGTAAATCTGCCCCTTCAGGAAAATCGGTGAATATGGAATGATTTTCCTCCACAGTAAGGCACTGAGGCCGTGTGCTGCAGGAGCCCTGGATGGCAGGGCCATGGGTGAGCCTGGCAGCCCGGCTGCCCTCCCACAGGGGGGAAAAGACCGCATTGTTCTGCTGCGCAGTGTGGACGTGTGTAAGAAAGCAATTAAAGGCCGTTTACTGGGGCTGCAGACTCTGGAAGGCGGCTCGCTGGGAGCTGGCTCAGAGCGTGATTTACCTAATTAATTAGGGCAACGAGCGGAGGAACCGTTCGGAAACAGTGTGAGGCGCGGGGGCTCGTTAAAAGCTCCCCACATCAGAGGGTTATTTATACCCCCGATCAAAACCTGGATTGGCAGGAGCTTCGTGGCACAGGTAATTACTGCTTCTTTTCCAAGTACAGTCCACACATAGATCTTTTCCACGACCTGTGCCATGCAATTTCTGCCCAAGCTCCTACTCTTTTCTTCTCCATCAAGGTGCACTCGTTTCCCTCGGCGTGTTTCTCTACTGGAGGAACCCCATGCGACCCCTTATCTGTCTGAACTACGGGATTTATTTGAGACACAAGCATTGTTGACACAGTCAGAACATTATCTGGCCCCTTTAGACGAAATTGTTCAATAAAAACATGAATGGATTGTTGTAGCAGCTGCTCTGACATCATCTCTCGCTAATCGCTTTCCAAATGGATGGTGCCTAAGCAATAACCTCCCTCAGAGCCTCACCTGCGTGCAGGAGCGTCCGTGTCAGAGCAAATGAAGACTGAGAACAGCCTCGCATCTGATAGCGAAAGCAATTTATTCACCGGGAGAGCCTGTGGAGGAATTATACCGCGGTGCTTCTCTAATCTGACAGACAGCAATTCTTTACATGTCAGGAGGGGTGGCAGCAGAGAGGGGCTCCTCAGTGGGCCTCCAGCAAACCGATAAGAGAGAAGCTTTACAAAAACACAGAAAGGGGGGAAGAGAGGGGAGAGAAGGGGAGAAGGTGCGCACTCACCTCCTCAAAGCTACACTTTTAATATCCTGTGCGAATGAGATTTGCCGGTCGATAATGAGATCAGATGAAGGGCCGACAAAACAATCCCGTCGGAGACGCGATTCTGGCGGGAGACGGGGCGCCGGGCGTCTGATTAAAGAGCGTGCAGCTGCGGGATGGAATCCCGCGTCTGGCCGCAATTAGAGCTGCGACCAAAACCAGAGAGGCGCATCTACAGCTGCGGAGACAGACGCGCAACATCTATATCCCAGTCAGGAAAACTGCCTCTGCAGCAGGATAATGCTGGATCTGATACAAGGAAGAAACCGTTAGAGCAAACAACAAAAACTAGATCTAATCAGTCATTTCAGGCATTGCAGGCAGGCAGACAGCATACCTGAGTGGAACTGAATGATCCTGGATGTGTGTCAGACTGCATAAAAATGCATTGCTTAAGTTAGGAGCACATAACGGAAGGATGGTTATTGCTGTCAGAATTACTGTTCGCATTTACATTAACAGTAAAAGTAGATGTAGCTGGTGGGTGACACAATTTAAATAAATTAAGGTTCTTCATAAAGTAAAAATAACACTACAAATCTACTTCAGAGCTTTCTGACTGCTTTTGTGGTCTACTTCATGAATCATGACAGAACAATATGAATCACTTCTCTTTCCAACACAATTCCATTATGGCACCTACTGGTTTCTCCTTGTTTGCAATCTGACATTAAAAGCAGCTTCATAAAAATACTTGTACATCAGCCAGCCATGCCTTTGAGAAGAATGCCGCTGCCATTAGACCTTGGCGAAGCCAAATTCGCTTCTTTATCCTCCAGCTCTCTTTTCGGCAGTTGAATGTCAGGTTAAGTAGCACTTGACGGTAAGAGGAATGGGACTCATTCAAGCTTCACAGGACAGCCGCACTGCAGTTCTGCTGGTACTCCATATTAATCACTGGAGAATCATTATCCAAGCTGTGAGGTTTTCCGTTCTTTCTAACTTTCTACACAGTGCTCCTGCCTAATCAGCAGGCGGGGTCAAAGCCTCCGCTGATTTCTGCGGTGTGAAGTGTTAAGACACACTGAGGTACTGAGCTCCTTCCAGACAGGACATCACAGGGACGTAACCTTCATCCATCTCCGCCCTGCCCAATGTCAGCCATTTTAACTACCTCAGAGTCACCCGCATGGATCATTACTTCTGAAAATGGATTTTAGATAGAGGCCTAAATCCTGCTGTATCCACCGTGCACACGCACATATTTCACTCTAAACTGCACGCTCACTTTTACAAGCTAAGTGTGTGATTCATCAACACAGCGAGCATCGGGAGAGCTGAATGGAAACATTTGCACACCCGTTTCTCTGTGTGAACATCTCCTCATTCAGCAGCACAGAAAGGCAGCCCTGCTCAGGAAGGGCCAAAGCCCAACTCAAAGGGCAAAGGTCACTGCTGATGTCAGAGGTGACGTGAGAGAGAGTGAGGAATATTCTGCAGCACTCAAGTTTCAGACTAAATCGCTTTGTGAGTAATTATTTTTTTCTCCTTACATCCACTTTCATTTCATCTAGTACAGCCGAGGACACAATAACAGCAGAAAAAAGATTCTGCCAAGTGGTGGCTACATTGCGACTTCGAGACAGTCAAATAAAAGAGTTCTCTCAGCTTACAGGTTACACTCTATTATTTCCATCTCAGACAGAGAAAAAACCCTTTTCCTCCATTCTTTCACGACTGGACTATTGTATTTCTTTATGACACTCTATGCATCACACAAAAAAAATACACTTTTCAATGTCATTAATTAGGGACATTTTCAGAACAGGTGGTACTTGCCATCTTGCCTCTTAGAGATATGCGTGGGCGTACATAAATCTGATATATTTACGCATGCTAAAAATTCCACAATTTATGCATAAGAACATACAAAGAAGTGATTCCAACACTTCAGCATTGCTTTTCCTGTTGCATTTATTCATTGGTTAGAAACATATGCTGTGAAATTTATCTGCAAACAATTAAATATCATTCCACAAATATTGCACCAGAACATTTTGATTGGTTATGATCAGTGAAAAAGAGAAAAATCTAAACTCTTGAACACTTATCTAAACATTCTAAACACTTAAAACAGTCTTGTTGAGGAGAATCTAAAAGCTGGATATTGACCAGGGTGGTGGGGTCAAACCCGGTCGCTGCTCGACACATATCAAAGGCAGGCAGTGTGGTGTATGAAGTGCTCTCCCAGGGCTCCAGAGCCAAAATGGAGTCTGATCTTCCTCCAGAGGCATAAGGGGAGAGACTGGGCTGTGGGTGTGTGTGACTCAGAGAGGGGGGACTCTGCCAGAGCCTGCAGCCCAGAGAAAGCCCTAATCTACTCCAGCAGACCCCCCCACAATGGCTGAGGGTTCCTCTAAGCCATTTACCCAGCATGCACTGCTTTACTCTGGCCTCACACCAGGAGGAGTACAACAGCTTCTGCAAATCGGACACAAGCCGCTTTCCTGTTTGACCCCTGCTTGTGTTACTCCACAGCCAATCAAAACACAGCTGTGAAACAAACCGGTGATCCTGAGAGCAACACCACTCTGGGTATTTTAAACAAAGATCAACGGCTACAGAAGTTGGCAAGGGTCGCATTTAATTGAAAGAAAAGTCAGGCTTACAGTCGGCCCAAGCCCCCTTTGATCTATGGCATGGTAGACAGCACTAATTCATGTCTCTTGTTATGTCATTTGGTACATTGTTTAAGGTGCTTGGCTTCAGAGCAGGTTCTGAATGAGTTCCCTCCTGGGGACATACTTGCAAGTGTTAATGACTGAATTCATTATGTTTAGCGCAGCGTGCGAGCCACTAATTAGGAAAAGCCATACTCATGTTAATAAGCTCCAAGCCATTATTTTGGAATTCTATGCAGAAATACATACATCTGTTCTCTTCTCTTCCAATAATGCGTTTACGTTCCCGCGCTGACTTGCCCATGGGGTTTCTATCACAGGGAAACACATCAGCACCCGAAAATGCATTTGGCCTCGATGAGACAAACGCACAGCCTTGAGGGAATGTGAATGCGGAAATGAATTGTGGCGAAGTGAAAAATCTTTTTAAGATCTGCCAAGGTTTGAGAAATTAAAGCAACAAATAAGGATAGAAACACACAGAGGAAAGACAAGCCCAGCAACCAGCTCACAGACTTAAAATGATTCATAAAAGCATATAGAGTATTTCCTCCAAGTCATGTGTTAAATACCTGGACAAATTCAAGGCAGCCCAACTTATGATATTTTACCATTGCAAATCCCGATAGCCCAAACCTCACAATGAAATACATCCCCCACAACTTTCAGCAGAGGCTACCTCCACGAGGGAAAAATAAATTATATTAACATGATACACATTTCTGCTCTGAGCCTATCAAACTGCTCAAACCGAAAGAGGAATCACAGAAAAACATTACAAAAAACATTACACATGCCGTTTCAAACACAGTAGTGAAAGATAGCTTGCCAGATAATAACTTGCCTTGCATGTCCTAAGTTAGGATTCTGCCTGAATACCAATAATAATCTTAATTTAGTTTTCCCCTTTATGTTGTCAACACCATTTCCCATTGAATTAATACATCTCACTCATGAAATTTTTATGGAAAGTCTTCACATTCAATGGAGAGCATGTTCACATAAAGTCACTATTGGTTTTCAGGCAGAGTCCCTGCAGCATGGTTTGATTTGTCAGGAAACTGTGTAATAGGAATCAAACACCAGTTTGTACTTGTGAATGCTACCGAGTCTCAACCTCCTTTAGGTCTATAAGCGCAAACGAAGGACACATTTTAAAATGAGCCCTTACAAGTTAAACTGCATGGATCGATTAACGGAACAGCCAACACACAGTACATAAAGCAACATCCATTACTCTGAGCAGAGGCCGGAGGGGAGGGAAGGAGAAATCGATCTCTGCAGAGGTCACTGTTATAAAAAGCTAGAGGACAGCGCAGAATTAGGAGTCTCCTTCCAATTCAAAACTAATCAAAAACAAAATTGCATTTAGAGGATTGGGTGCAAAAATTCCACCATAATCAATACTTTAAAGCACACACAGATTACCAAAACTCACACCTACAAAAACACAAGCAGCGAGCAAGACTGGAACCTCACGGCTTCTTTTGATCAATTGCCTGTTCCTCTTTCAAGTTTCGCCAGGTTAGGTGAGGGCTGAATTTTCAAAAACTAAAGAAATAAAAATGTCCGTAAAGCCCATTTACTGCTATCACTGCAAAAAAAACAGGAAAAAAAACAGACACCTTATGCAATTTTCCTTATTGGAAACATTAAATGTTGCTTCTATTGTGACATAACAAAGAAAGAACAGGCTGACATCAGCAGCCAATGAAGTTGCTTCTGTCATCATAGTGCTCTGTTCTGTGGAGAGCCAGTGGGCACTGTGTGCTGTCCTCCTGGAAACACGCACATGCAGGAACAGCAGTTGCTAAGAGACCTCGCTGAGGTTCTGCTGCCTGCCAGTGAGGCAGTTTAATTACACAGCCGGAATATGGTTATTTGTGGATAATTTACTAAATATGTGCGAGGGCTGAGCATTCAGAATGTCACAGACGCATATGCATCTCACAGCAAATAAATCAGCCGCTCCTGCCAATGATATCGCTGGTGGTGACACTCTCAGATCCTCGGCAGAGCAGAAATCTGCTTTCCTCTGTCACTGCATAAAATGAGCCGAGATGAAGGGCCGTCTTGCAAACAAGGACATCGGCGCCGTGTCACCACCACAAATCACAGCGCGAGCGGCGGCCGGTGCCGGGATTCATGGGAAATCGCAGTGCAACAGGCAGGCACACGCTCGGCACATGACGGGCGCGAGAGAGAGCGGATGCTTATTAGCAGAGGTGCAGGAAAACACACAGGTACAACATCGGCCCCGTGTCATCTGTACGATTAAACAGGTACGGACGGGAGAGTGATTACAGGCAGCTGTTTGTGTGCTGGCCTGGGGGGTGGCAATCCATTCCAATTTTTTTATGTTTGAAAAATGAAAGCTTTATTTGTGGAAGACTTTATGCGCCGTTGATAAGCGTAACTTCACACCTCTACCTCACTCAGTAATCATCTAATGGCAACAGAAAACAGGGCTTCAGGTTTTATCACACCTGTCGCTTCTAAGTAGTGGGAGAGGGACTGTGGGAGCACTGGGCATGTCTACCGTCTTAAAGAATTTTTCAAGGGAACTCGTGAAGATCTCAGAATGTGTCACCGCCACTTTTCAAAGTGGAAAAAGGAGCGTTGGGGTGAATTTACGACAGTCCCTCACAAGGAACATTCCGTTGGAATAATTCCAATCATTGCTTCTCTGTGAGGAGTGAAGCCCCTGTCAGAGCAGTCGCTGTAACCCGCTCTCTGCCCCCCCAGTCAGGCTGTCATAGCTCCGCCCTGATGGCTTTCGAACCGCCCGTCAGCCTGATCCCACGGAGTGTGCTCAGAGTGGCTGCTCTGTGATTCACACCCCGGCGGCGGCCGGATCGCTCTCCTCATCTCCTCACTCTCCTCTCACCCACGCCTTCCAGCAAATTTCACTTAATCATTGTGCTTTCCCCTCAAGCCTAATTGTCCGCTTGAAACGGACACCCGGAGTGACAGTGGCAAACAGATCCGCCACTCCCACGGAAGGGAATGCGTTCCAGACATGGCTGTTTATTATGGGATGTGTGATGGTGTGCAGGTGCAGCTGGTGGGGGTAGGTGTTTGAGTTTTGTGATGAGAGATGAGAAATGGTATGATTTAAAAATATAGACGGTGGCACTGGCCTAAAGCTTTGCCCTGGGATGCCCTTCACACGTCTGTTTCCGTGGTGATTGGTGGTCCTCTCTTCCCGGCCTACAGCACGTTCAGATGCCTCTGAGGGAAGGACAGAAAACCCTTCAGAAGAGTGATGGGGAGGAAGGAACCTTCCACATTCAGCTGTGTAAAACACCAGGAAGAAAGACCCCCTGCACCACCCTAAAGAGATACGCTGACAGAAACCCCTCTTATGAGACGTGAAGATTCCATTTAAGTATAAATTATTCATATTTAGCAACATTTCAGTGTGTGTTGTTTTCATTTTTTCTGTGTAATTTACCAGACTCAGCAGGCATCCTTCTTACTGCACACTGGGGAGTAACTTCACAGCGCGGGCAAACACACACTAACACACAAACACGAACACACAAACACTAACACACACTAACACACAAACACATAAACACACACTAACACATAAACACACAAGCACACACTAACACATGAACACACAAACACACGCACGCATGCACACACACACAGAGCAGATTCAGGAATAAAAACACAAGGTTGCCTTTGACTCTGGAATGATGGTTTTCACTGACACAAGGACACATAGTAACCTACAGGTATGACAGACCGTTCAAAGCAAGGGTGGTAGACATGTTTCGGCTGTGCAAGTTCAAGGCCTTGCTGGAAACAGCATTCAGGATATAAATCAAGCACACACAGGTACAACAAATAAACAGACATTTAACATTGCCAAGGTAATACATGAAATAATAATGCTGTTGGCTAGAAACCTTGGATCTGAATGGGCAGTCCAATCTATTAGCAGAATTATATTAGTAAATTAAATTACTATGGTCCTTTCATACTATTAAATTCAGGAACTGCTGTTTCAAAATCTAATTAAGAAATAATTTACCTCAGTGCCATCTGGTATCTTTGATTTATCTTTCACTAACTTGTTTTTCCTAAAAATCAAGTTGCAAAATTGCTTTTCCTGCTAGAAACCTCTCCTCTCAAGACAGAGTATGTTTGTAAATTGATCTATTTATTCATTTTCTTGAAACGACTTAACCTGGAAAATCACTGTTTGGAAAAACACAACAAGGACTTTTAAAATGTTTTCATTCCACAGACTATGACTCACTTTGAGCATAAAGACCAAAATTCATGTTTGTGCTTACGTTTGCCTCTCACGAGCATGGCAGAATTCACATAATCTCCTGTCAGACCTGCAAAGGCACAAAATACAGGAACTGATCAATAAAACACATATCAGCGTTTCACTCAGCTTTTGGGCAGTGGCCAGTGAAGGGAGAGAGTCTGAATACTAACGGGATAAAAACACGATCAATACAAATAAGTACAAGGTCAATCTGTACAGTAAATACCCTGAGGAGCCACACTTCCAAAGTCCCCATTCATGAGATGTATGCATCCCCAAGTGGAGGTGTGTGCATGGCCATATCTTACCCTGGTGTGTGCAGCTGTGACTGCAGCAATGACGAGACGCAAAGGTTCCGTTCGGCACTCAAGCCTGTCTGATCCGGGACAAAACTGGGCCATCTGTGTCCCCCTGAGTATGTCTCTCCAGCAGTGGATTTCCCTCTCATTTGGTGCCGAGAGAAATATTCTCCCCCCCATATGGCTGGAATCGTTTTGTGACACAGTAGGTTGGTTGTGTTACCCGCAGTTCTCCAGCTGGACTCTGTGTGAATGTGGCTGAGCGATTGGAGGAGAATGACACAGTGATTTGTATTCACTGAACAATAGAAATCAGGACTGGGCACATGTGACTGTGCACCAGAATACACTTAACTCATTTGTTTTTTCACAATAAAAAGTCAGCTAAAGTTACTGAAAAACAGGCTATCCTGCAAATGGAGGGGTTCATACAGACAGGTGTGGAGATAGGAAACATGGAAAACTGAATTCTGACTACCTGGCTAATCAGCTATTGGCTAATGGCTGGCGAGGTTTCATTTGTCTAGCAAACAAAGCGGTAATCTTGAGTGTCAGTGCATCTTGAGATCTTAAAAGTAAATGCACTGCTCTGTTACACCATATTGGTGACTTGTCCTTTCAGATCCTTTTGTTCACAACAAATGCCATAACTTGATGGCATGGCATGATTCACAGACATAATTAAAATAGTTTCTTAAATTTAAAGACATTGTAAAAGGACCATAGTGGTACATGAAATGATAACGTAACTGAATGAACAGACATTTTCCCTAAAGGTGTTAGCATGCTTAAATAACAGCACTGCTCATGCCAGCTAATTTCAAACAGTAGCCATGAGGCAGAGCAAGCAACACAAAGCAGAGGCAGTAGCCAGCTGCCCTTCCTGTTCCACACGGTTACTCACCTCAGTGTAGCACTTAGCTTTTTAACAAAAATAATCCCAGGTCTTTATTCACTCGTAGAGTTTACCTAAGAGGACTGACAAGCCAACAGTGCCCTTTAATCACGGTCTGTTTAATGAAGCCACAGAAAAGAGCTCGGATACAGAATGTCCTCTGCTTACAACCTTTCAGATGCACAGATTCACACAGTTACAGCATTATCTGTCCTGAGGGGGTCATTGTGAGCACGGCTAATGACTCTGAGCCAACTCAGTGGCATAAAGCTGTTGTGGGCCCAGAATGGCATCAGGGCCTCTACTAAAGCCTGGTGCTTTTAGGAGATTCTTGTAAATTACTGCAATTCTTGTGATTTTTGAAGAAGGGGTTCAAACGCTTACAGGCTACATTTGAATGAGCCCTTACAGCCCCACTGACTGATGCTGGGTGTGGCCTTGCATCTGACCCCCCTGAGCCAGTATGGGGGAATCCGGGCAGGTTCTCCAGCTCCACACCCCCCTCCAGAGCCAGTGGGGGCAAACAGACTCCAACTCCACCCCTCCAGAAAGCAGATGTCACAAGACACAGAGACTTATCATGCTAATTTAGCCGAGACTGGCTTCCTCCTGCATGGAGGGTGAGTCAGAGAGGGTCGAGCAGAGATGGTCGGTTCCCCCCCGCTCACTCAGACAGAGGGGGGAGAGGACAGGATGGAGCTGGGCTGTGGGGACACGCCCCTGTAGCTCTTCAGGGGAGCAGCACAAATGGTTTTGATAAAAATACATTTCAAAAATTCCCATAATTAAGGTATGCAAAAGGCATTAGTCTGGCCTCATAAATTCTTAGGCATTTTCCCCTCTACAGCAGAGGGCAAAGCTGTCACATAAAATATGAGATATGTTCAATTACCAAACTGAACAGGGAAAAAATGACAACTTTTATAATTATATGGAACTTTTAAAGGCAGTTATTTGTGTCTTTTACTATCTTTTACTGAAGAAAATGAAATTCAGCTTTAGTTCTCTGTCTTTGGATCAGTGGCTCATCGGTAACTTGAACCTTTAATATCAAACCCTTAATTCTGTCAGAAAAGCTCCAGTATAATTGCATCATTCAGAGCTTTATACACAAAACCGGTATAGCACAGCAACACAGAGAATCAGTAATGGAAAAAATGTTCCACATTGAAAAGCATTAAGAAAAAGGATCTGACAATCGTATATAGGATATCAACTGTATAAACATGAACAATTTAACCACTGGAAATTAAAGGAAGACTCTCTGAGGCTCTGGTTATTACTATTCATATTCTAAAGGGCTACAGCAAATTTAGATTTGGTGACCACTGCCCCTATGCCCCACCCAGACTACTGTATATCGGCTTTGCTTAAACAGGAGACACCCCTGCACCCCCACCCCCAACCCCAAACATAAACTGGGGGACACGGCTGTCAGTCATAGCCACTGTCCCTCTCTCAGCGCTGGTTCATATCTGTGTGACACATATTCCGATGTGCTCTGTTGTTACTGCTAGTCATATGACCTTATGATATACACGCTGGTGCTCCTTTGTGTTGTAATTTGCAGTGGATAAGAGGGTTTTTTTCTCTCGGTCTGTTATCTCTCCTCTGGTTGCATGCATGGTTGAGTGGGTTTTCACCTCAAACTCCTGTTGCGATGGACTCAGAATCTTGGCTCAAACAGCGTGCAGAGTTTACAGAGGCTGGCAGAGACGGATCTGCAGAATAGATGATGAAGGAAAACATGTCTCTGAAAATGTGAGGCGAAAATAAAACAACTTAAAGGCATGAAAGGGAAAAAAAGGTCAAAACCACAACCCCTCAATTTCTCACTCTGGTGCCAATTCACACATTTCTCTGTTTCTAAATCACACAGCCCCCGAGCGGTTATTCCAGAACTTTCACCGTCTCTCGTCTTTAATTGGATTCCGTTGTCTGGCTGCCCGTGGTGATGTGAGTGAGGAACTTCTTAAGGACAAAAGGTGAGTTCCTGCTGTTCTCGATTCAGAGAGCAGCACAACAACAGCAGCTGACATTTCGCAGCAAATAACCTGTTCTGGAGACTTGGTGAAATGTGCGAGGGTAGGTATTTGTAAGGCAAATGTCAAAGTAATCACACTGTAATCACAGCCACCAAGATTTCGAGAGAGGGACCGCCTCTCTGAGGAATTCTTTACAGGAGAGTACCTTACCCCCTCAAGCATATCATTTGAGAATGTAGATAGCTTCCTGGTCAAACATTAAAATCAAAACTAGAAAAATCCCTGCGGTACAATATATAAAAATAATCTGTGAATAATACCTGAATATCAAAGACATGACCTGGAAATGTGCAAATGTTAAGGTACAACCTGAGCCTTTTTTAGTTTAGCTCCAGATTGAGGCTTCAGTAGGTTATAAACAGTGTTTCCAAACTACAAGCACAACAGCAACAGGGTTAATGTCCAGCAGGAAGCCATAAGCACAGGTCATGCTGTGTTAGCGGCAAGGAAAAATGACCTGCACTCTAGAGGTAGAGTATGCATTCGCTATACTGTTCTGGGTAGCCAGAGGCCTTTCATAAGGCACATGGGATTAAAAACACAGGCTACACGCAGCCAGGACAGTGCTGACTGGGAGAAAAAGGTCAGGCAGCTCCCAGGTCTCAGCAGTGTCTGGGCCTGGGGTGAAGGACCTGCTGGGAAAGCCTCTGACATGGTGGATGTGAGAGAGGACACTCTCCTACAGGGCCAGCCCTGATAATCAGCAGCTAAAGCAAGACTCAGCTGGACCGAGCTGCCCCCTCTGTCTGAACAAGTGAAGCCCCTCACTCAGACAGCTAGAGGCCACTCACAACGATCTTAGACTGATCCTCACTGCTAAAAGTTGTGCTGTTTTTGTAGATCAGGATAGGTGTACAGGCAAGATGAATAGATGAATGAATGAATGAATGAATGAATGAATGAATGAGGTCAATTCCTAATTTTGTATTCTGCAGTACCTCATCCATTTCCTCTCACAAAGTGATCTTCCATCACTGTGGTACACACAGAGCTGGCTTATCTGTTGGTTTGCACTTCAGTATCCTACACTGTCCTTAGAAGATCATTAAAATGGTACAATTTCATGGTTTCCAAACCCAAGACTGCCTGCGACAATTAGCTCATGATAGCCAAAAACATTCACATTTTATTATGTGCCCATACACGATGCACACAATGCAAGCAATTTTCAGCAAGGGTCCAAATGTACTAATGGATTTCTACTCTAGTTGGGTGGAAGCTGCCAAGCATTACAGCAAATATCACACCGAGCAGGACGATCACAAATAAGGGAGAGAGTGGCGTGGCAACAGTGAGGGCATTGCAGAGAAGCGGCCCCCTCCACAGGTGAGGAGACGCGGTGAGAAAGGGCTGACTCACCTGCAGCTCTGATGCCCACCCTCCCCTCCCACCTGCCCGCAGGTGTGTGCCACACCACAGGGGGTCCCCGAGCCGTCGCTCACCCCCCTCCCCTCTGAAACGCTCCAATGAGAGCACACTGCTACCCCTGCATGCATTTACACTCTCTCCAGTGTCCTTACATTACAAATTAATGATGTTAGAACTTATGAATCCCCTTTTCCCTGGGCAGTTCTAAAAAATGATGAATAAAATTTCAATTTGAGAGACAGTGTTAGGCTTTACTGATAATCAAGTGGGAGGCTAGTACTGACAGCACAGTGAAGAAACTAAAGGTTTAAATAGAATGTTTTCATAAGAAGGAGTGGGTTTGATTTCTGTATCCCTGTGAATAAAACTCCAATATTGCATTAGACTCATGCATGCGTTGCTGGAGAACTTTTATTAAGGCCGTGTCTGCTCTTTTCGAAAATGTCACAAACGTTATTTCTTCAAGGACTTAAGAGGACAGAGAAAGTCAGGCAGGGTATAACTAATCACAGGGCTCAGCTCCACTCCACCGCAACCGTCATCACGGCGCTCAGATGCTAATCTCTGCCAGGAAAAACCTCTGTTCCCGCCGCTTTCCGGGAATAATAGCGGAGGCTGACCCCTGCTTTGACCCGTGTTACTGATGGCGGGAAGGAGGCAGACTGCTCGCCTTGGCTACTTCCAGGCTGCTCCGGAGAATCACTTAAGAACTGAGTGAAGGGACACTTGATAAGCCCCGCTATTGCACAGAGGCACACAGATAAAACAGTCTGTGGAAAAACGAAAGGGCTTTCACACCTTTAGAAAAATGTTCCATGGTAATTTCTCCCACCCATTTAATCTAAGAGTTTTCCACCAGTGTTGGCCATAAAATGGAGTATGCAGTTCTTGAGTGTATAATTATAGCGTATCGACCGCGTCTTCATCGTGCAAATACTTCCCTCTCGGTTCTGATGCCTGACTCGTTAGAGATTTAAAAAGATGAAACGTCTCTGTGACGTCATTCTCATTAAGCAAGGTCACATTGCACGGGCTGCTGCGGGTTTACCAGTCTTTTCTACATCAGTGTGCTAATGCCTTGGGGAAAAAGGCTTCTTTAACACCATGCTTATCCCATGCCTTCAGTTCCCTTCTCAGTCATATTCACAGGGGATGGAAGGGGTCTATCATGTGTCTGAATGAAAGAGGCTTCAGTTCTGTTGGATACAGTCTAAATCCTGTTCATTATGCGCCCTCACATCCTCGCAGACCCGTCAAGCCCTTATATACAGTATAACTGGAAGCTGAAAGAATAATTGGAGCCTGCTGCTTCAGGCCAGTGCAGTGACTTTGTCCTCTCGCTGCAATGGAGCAATACATCACCATTTTGTTGTTGTTTTTTTTTTATCCCACTGAAGATTTTTTTCAAAGAATAGATTCATGACAAACGCCTGTCCAAAAGCAAAAAAAGTAACAATAACAATTATAATTAATAAATACTAAAATAAAATGAATACTTTATATCAAAATATTCTTGTGGTAAGATCTCCTTAGAGTTCATAATGCAGGCTAGTTTCTACGGTTTGGTTTGGAGTTGGGTGTTGAAAAGCCAAAGAGAAACAAGCCCAGAATCCATACTACCAAAACTGGACCCTTCACTGCATATCAAAGCCCATCCACACTCCACAGCAGGAGATCAGGGCTGAAACTCTGTGAAGCACCATTCTCTTTGAAAAGTCCTTTCTGACTTTGATTCACCTCAGTACTCTGATGATAGCTCTCAGGAGTAATTTTAATGTGCTGAACCGGGAAAGATCCATGCTGGAAGCTAAGAACAACCTGGCAGGCGAAAATCTGGGAGTGAACCCCCACTGCAAACGCCAGCTCTCATAAGGACAAAGAGCCAGCAAATGTGACAATGACAGCGTCATTGCTGAAGGATCCCAGCAGGTAGCACACAACAATACAGGACACAGTGCAAAATTTCATCCTCTCCTCATCTGCTGGGCTCAGATTTACACTGTGTTAATAACTGGCAGAGGAACACAACAGCCGACACACTGGAGAAGTTTCTGCTTTTTAAAGTAAACTGGGAAGACTCTCAGAAGACTGCATACCTACGCCACCCTCAGCTGTCTTGTTCAATACCCACTTCAAATGAAAGGTTAAATGACTTTTTCTGGTGTCGAAGGAGATGGAGAGTTTGTAAACACAATGTGTAATACACATATCAGATCTAAAAGCAAAACATTTCTTCCCTACCCCAAAGGATGGAAATCCCTGTTCTAGTCATCCATGACCATCCTCTTTCTCAGTAATCTTACAGACATACACAGGGGAAAACATGTCTTACACACATACCTTGGCCAGCATTAAACATCATTAATGCAACTCTAACATAACATCATTGATTAATTCTTGCAAAAGCAAACAGACAAACATGTGGAAGTGATCAGATGACTTCCCCTATACACTGCCCTGTTACTCTGTCTATTGTCTTTCTGCCATCACAGTCACGTTGTAATGGAGTGCATGTCCGTTCTATGGACCTTTTTAAAATGAATAGGAATATCCGGGGCAAACATACACAGACTCCCAAGCTGGAGGAAAAGACATTATGCTTTTAATATTTACATTTATTCATTTAGCAGACGCTTGTATCCAAAGCGACCTACAAGTGAGGTACAATACAACACAAGCAAAAAACCATACAGAGCCAACAATATTAGAAGCAATGCATGACCAGGCTTCAAAGGTTGGCCAGGCAAGGTACAAACTTGCAGGTAATGCTAACGAATGCAATAAACCATTAGATTATAAAAAAAGTCATTTTATTTTTATAAAATTTATTTCACCAGCTCCTTTGTTTGCCTTCTCCCAAACGCACCCACACCATGGACTCTACAAACTAACAAGGAAACAGGCAGCAATATCTTAACATGCAGGATGTTTAAGAATTTCTAAATCTTGGACATTTTTTGTCAATATGCACCTTTTTAACAGCTAAAGTAAATTAAATGTTTGTGGCTTACCTGTTCATTCAATGGCACCGGTAGGACAGACTCTATCAGCCAAAGGACCCGAGGGCTGGGGGCTGATGGGATTTGTAGTGTTGGGGGGGCACCGGCAAATGGGGCTGAACAACACAGACTGTGACTGTGGGGGGAGTTTCCTGTGTTTGCTTTTTAATCTTTTATAATTGATTCATATTTTGTCTGAAAGAGGCCAAATACATATGGAACATTTTAGATATGGTAGACAGATGCCTATATGTCAATACTTGTTAGTTTATTGTCTTTGTTCAGTTAATTTATTTATTTGATCCTTCTTAGTTTACTCTAAAATGACTGACTTCCTTTATAAGAAGCAGCATTCAGTCAGTAGGATAGAGCTGGGTAAGAGTGCAGTGGTGTTGAGAGCGGGTGTGTAATTGATATATTCTCTTTCTGCCTGCCTTAGGCAATTATTGTTTGTATTTTGTTTGTTTTGTCTTTTTTTGTTTGCACTAGTATTTTTTTTTCATTAAGTTAGTTTAGCATTATTTTTGTTACTTTCACCCATCACGGGCTCGGGTGAATAAAACACCTTCACGGCATCACCAAACCTTTGGTCTCATCAGTTTTTTTTTCCATTGCCTCTCAGCTATTCTACAACACACATTATCACACAAACTCTTTATTTCCCTGTGTAGTGTTACTTACATACACTTCACATATTACATATTATCCATGTGGACAGCTGGATATTTACAGAAATGGGCAGATTTATGTATCTTGGCGTAATGGAACAACAGCAGCGCTGCACTGGGGAATCAATCCTACAAATTTTCATTTTCTAACAAAACACCATAACCACTGGACCCACCACCACCCACAAAGCCAGCCAGCAGACCCAGACTAAGAATAAACACCTAAGAATAAAGTCCAAGCAGATGTGTCAGAGATAGGCAGGTGAGAGTAAATGCAGGGGTGAGAGGGGAGAAGGCTTATTTTCAGCACTGTCTCCTGTGAAAGGTGACAGGTGATGTTACACCATCCGCTGTGTATCGGGGAAAGACAGACAGCCTGGGCGGCTCAATTATCACCTGACCAGATCCTCCAATCCCCTCTCACCTTGCGGCAACACCTCAGTCTGTATCACAGGTGGATCTGTTCACCATATACAGGCTTACTCTGTTTCAATCAGCATGGTTTTTAAATTTGACCACAGATGGCAGAACTCTGTGGGCTGCAACAACTAGAACATCAGTATAGTAGCCTAAGCAATCAGACTAACAGGCTACTGAATTTTAGGGTCACTCTGCTGTCCCTTTTGTCCTCTCTGATGTGCCGTACTCAGAGATGTGGCTCTGGTACAATGGGATTGACCTCTCTCTTTTCCTGTTCTTTCCATTAAAACCAGCACGCTGTGAGGTGGCATAATTGGACCGAGAAAACACCAGGGTGTGGCTGTGAGGAAGAGAGGATGGATTTCAAAGCTGCCATCCTCAGAGAGAGAGCATCCGCAGCTGCTGTGTGACAGATGGATAATTGCCTCTGATTCACCTTCCTCCTCCGCCTGGGTTGTCCCCAGCTCCAGGTAAACCCGAGGAAATGAAAACATCCTGTCCTTGCGGTGGCCATTCTTCCAGCTCGTTGCTATAACGACCTCCAACAGCCTCCTGGCCCCGCCCGCCCCGCCCATCCCACCTGCGTGGCGATGCGGTCTCATGCAGCACACGCGTGTTATTAGCGCTATTATTCTCAGCCCAGGAGAGGGCACTGCGCTCTGCGCTAATGAGACCCCTGCAATTACCCCCACTGATCTGTCACAGTGCCCTGCGTTCTGCGCTTAATGACAGCCTGGGCAAACGCAGACAAAGGCACGGAGCGCTGTGCGAGCTCCATTACCTCTGCCTGACTCACGTTTTCATCTGGATGCCAGCCATTTCATCCCGCCCTTTTGATGTGCCCTGAATTCCACCCAGCGGTGCTCCCTGTCTCCCTGTTGCGTCTGGCAGCCTTGGAGAGCTTTCTGTGAAGGAAAGAAAAAAGAAAGAAAGAAAAAGAAAAAAACAATTAGCCACCCAATGGCGGCTTTTCCTGCTTCTTATGGCCAGGGGGATGCTGGGTGTTCTGGCTTTCAGATAATATTGAGACAAGGCTGCAAATGACATGACGTCCCAGATGGCACAAGGGGAAGCATATAATGACCAGCTGCTCTGATCAGAGAGCCCTGCCTGTGATGTTAATGAGACAAATATCTCCTCCAGTTCTGTCACTGCCACGACTTCCTTCAAAGCAGGACGTCACACCGTCTTACAGGAGACGACTCTAAATAGCCCATGCCATTCCACAGCTGCAATGAATGGGGATCTTTTTCTTCTTATGGAGAGTTAACAGCTTACCTAAATTACAAAGGCTCATCATATATTATGATATATATTTATCGTATAATACAAAATGCCTGAATTTGCAAGTTCCCTCTGGCTTAATTGACATATTCCATTATCCCAGAAACTGCTGTCCATTAAAATAATACACCTCAATGGGGAGGGTTGAAATGGCATTCCTGTTTGTCCTGACAACTGAATCAGATATTAACACTACAGCTCAATAGTTTTTCGACTAAATATGTCCAGGGCCTCCCAACATGCCCGAATAAGGTGATATGAATTTTGGATTTTTTTTTCACAATTTAGAGAGCTATGGTGTTTAGAACAGAACCTCCCTTGAGGTGTTTTTTAACAATCATATTTTTCATAACAAAACAAAAAACAAATTTAAAAATTAATTCTAGGGTTTCAGGTTACGCTTGAATTATTTTTACCGGTACTCTGCTTAAATGTGATGGACTATCCCATAAGGAACAGAGCCCATGTTTCCACCAACACCATCACTTGTTCCAGTTGCATCTTGGGAAGTGGGAACTATGATGAAGCATGAAGTATGAATGAACCCACACAGGGGACGTTTTACTGTGTAACGCGTGGAGCTCACAACAATGCTGAAAAGAGGCAGTACATACAGCTCCTGCCATATAAAACAATACGTTCCCTGGCTGAAATTTTAATGAACGTCATCCTTTGAATTATTCAGTCTGCATTCCGGATTTACATACTAAATGAAGTTGTTAACTTTTCAATAATTCATCCTGGAAAAGTAATTGACATTCTGAGTTAAAATGCTCCCTCCTCATGGCAGGGTTTAGGAGTGTGTCTCGTCCCCCTGATGGGGTGCTGTTCCTCCTGTTATGTGTTTTGACATCAATTAATTTGCCTTTTTTCTGGCTGTTTTCTGGGATGAATTTTGAACAGAGTGTAGCTCTGCCCTGAAGGCAGGAGGATTTTGATTGGCTAGCTGCTGTTCGGTCGGGTCAAGACATCAGCCCTTGGAACAGACAGTACCATAATGAACCACCTATCTTCCACTGGAAAAGAAAATTCATTCCAAAACACATTCTACAGAGAAACACCGTCAAGCAGAGAAACAATGAACATGGATTTTATCAGAAATGAATTGTAAACCCTCGGCTAAGCTTACCTTCACAGAGGCGGACTGCAAAGCTGTGTCACAGCTGAAGCAATCCTAAGAGCTCTCAGATGGAGTTAGGATCAGCACGGGCTACATGGCTGACCTTCTGAAACACACCTGTAAAGGCAGAGGAGAAACATTCCTACACTACAACTCTAAGCAGATGGACTCACAAGATGGAGCGGAGAAAATAGGAGAACGGAAGAAGCCAGACTATTTAAAAATACCCTGAACTATAGTATAAAGTGTCAACTGAATTTTGTGAATTGTTTTGCTGGCATACTGCTGATTCAGGTTGCTAACGACAGTTCTGACCTTTTGCTTATGAAGCAAGAGGGAAGACATTGAAGAGATTAATTAATGTGACCCTACTCCCATTTGCCCAAACAGAGCTTACAACACATAAACACACACGATCTCTCTCCCTTTGCAATTCTGTAAACCATTTCCAAATCACCTGATGCAAATGGTTTTCTTATGTTCAAAAAGTAAAAAAACTGTTGCGCATCAAATTTCAACAACTGTTTCCTATATTACCTCTGGAGGTAGTGAACAGAACTGTAATTCAGGTTCACATAGCAGTATAAACGCAATGAATTATTGAGCCAAGCTGCAGAAAACTATATAGACTCAGGACATATTATCGGTCAAAAGACAGACTCAGTTATGAGCTGCTTCAAGCAGGACATCATTAAACCTTTGTATCTTTGTCTCTCCAAATGACTGATCCCCCTCTCCCTCCCCCACACAAGATACAACAGCATCACCAGCTACAACAGCACACATACGATAGGCCTTAACAATATACGTATTACAGTGTTTAAAGCTATCGCTAAGCTTTTATCTTAACAACTATGATAATTTATTGTGGAATGGCACTGAAGGTAACTGCTCCCTGATGGTAAAATACATAAGTTCATATAATGTACATGCAAGTTGGTTGGATACACTTCTGTTCTCTTGTGCTGGAAGTTGCTGTGGATAAGAGCTCCTGCTAAATGCATGTAATGTAATATAAGTAATAAAAAAGTCAGTGGAATGATGTAGGAATATATTACTGCTTTGTTTTCGCCTTTCTCTTTGCACTGGTGACGCACACAGTATAATGAGACTTTGGACTGAGAGTGCTCTCTCAAATTCACTCCCCCAAAGCGTTGGAGGGATCAAAGACACCTGTCAGGGCTGCCGGCTGTCGCCTCAGACCGACGACGCTACCCTCTCCACGAGTGACGTGCGGCAGTGATCCCGTCGGATAGCGGGGCGACAACTGACACAAGAGACGCCACACCCTCTGTGGTGCTTACACAGAGTTACGCTTTCTGGGGTCCTCAAACGACCCCTGCAAATACAGAAGTCTACTACAGGGACTCCATGTTAGCTCGTACACTTAACAATGTGGAAATCACATTAGATACACAAAACTCACAGTCATGGTGTCTGCACCATTAGTTAGAGAAGTTCTTCGGCCTGTTTTTAGGTGAGCATTCCCTGTAGTGTCCCTCTCTCCCTTGCTCACTCATTTGCTCACTCACTCACAACTTTAATTGCCCTTCACGTTGCTCAAACTTTATTCAAGTTGTGGAGTAAAGTTTATGTATTTTTATTGCCTTAATATTAAATGAATATATAAATGTTAATTTAAACACGAGGGGACAGGCTGCTTTCAGTTTCTATGCTCTGTGACTCCAGAATGGACTCCCACAGCATATCAGAGTGTCTCCCTCAATTCCAGCTTTTATTTCTCATTTAAAAACATTCTCTATCAAGGTGGCTGTTTTAATTATTTATTTTACTTTTACCTTCTCTGATGTGCACTCATTTTTACTGTATTTCATTAGAGTTTTATTATAGTCTGAAAACTGCAAAGTGAACCAGTGCGTTTTTCTGGAGACTTCAGTCAGATTCTGAGAGTAAGATAATGATAAACATTTTGAAGAATTGAAGTTCTAAAAGATGTTTTTTTTTAACTCTAAAGTTTGGTGGCTTGCTGAAGAAATAGCACAGCCTTTTCTTAAAAGTGATATTTTCACTCTAACAAAAAGTAAAAGAGAACTGCATTGTTTCAGTTTACATCTTCCATGCATTTGTAGTCCTTGCCAGGATGAGCTGACCTCATGAAAAGAAAATATCACCTGCATTGATGTTTATCATTCATAGCTTTCAGGACATAATGCCTCTAACAGAACAAAACACAATATGCACACATGTGTAAATATAGGCTCTTGAAGGATATGGATTGAAATTAACTTTAGTAAATGGCATTCAAATAATTTATACTTTCTAGCTGTTTTGAATAAAGCTGGTAAATAAATCTGACAAAGCCTCTTTTATGTCCTGCACTTAATGCATTTTTATGTTTATTAGACTATTAATATGAAACAAACTTGATTTCTGATTTGATTATGCCTCTTGGCTTTCTATTCTAAGAACATTAAAAATATTACCATAATTAGTCACAACAGAAACATAAAATGCTCCCTGGTGGTAATGTGCTGCCAACAGTTAATTGCAACAATTTTAACTTTTTTTTTTCAAATTGTATATTCATGGACATTTTATTTTAAGACTGTCAACAATTAATGTTCAACAGAGGAAAATAACAGGCATTGAAGTAGATTCTACTGACTATAAAGTATCATGTAGTTATGAGAGTTATTGTAGTTATGAGAGTTATTGCTCCTATTCAAGAGAGCATGGACTCTCTGATCAGTAATGTTTAAACTTAGAAGACCAGGTTATTAAAAGGTAATGATGTATTTGAGTATGAATGTTGTTTGTCATACTGTAGAGGGACCTTTGAGAAACAAACTTAGCATAACGCTCCGTGTTCTTAATTCATACAATTAGAGAGAATGCACAGTATTATAACACTAATTACATATGGGTTCTGTCTCCATCGCCCTCTCATCTTGTGCTCGGTTATTCCTGTGGAGAGGCTGGGGCTCTCACCCTACACGAGTCCCACAGAGCACACCAGAGGCCCTCCTGACACCTGGCCCTGTCACTGGGTGCCATCCTCTGTTTACACAAGTGTGAAGGAGAACATTCATCTCTCCCCCAGAACTATTAACAGATTGTTACTTGTTTAAACGTTTAAATTATCTTTGTCTTTCAAATTGCTAACTTGTCAATAACTGAGATCATTCCATATCAAATACACCTAGCCTAATGTTAACTGTTTCATGGTTTTGTCAGTCTGTAATTGTCTGTCTGTAGCCAGTCCATTGGTTAATGAGCCTCACCTGCCTAATCAGGCCTAAATACTGATGTGAGGCTGCAGAGCAAATTTGACAGTTGGTTTGACTGTGTGCTCAGGCTGGTTCAGCCAGCTTCTCCACAACAAGACAGGAAATCAGCTTTCCTGTGCCACTTGCTGCGAAAGTCCACAGAACACCACCTCAGTGAACCTGCTGTAATAACTACTGTGGCCTCCGTGACTCAACTCCAGACAAAACTTCATTTAAATTGAAAATGGGGACAGTTTCGTCCTGCTCGGAACAGCGACAGTCTACATAATTGATGCACCACAGGAAATGTCAAGAGCCGCTGGGCTCTAACTCCTTCCTGTTGCCTGGGATAAGCCATCAGAAAATTGCCTGTCATAAACAGAGTTTGAGTGAAAATGATAAGCATTATTCTGTCCGGGCCAATCGTTCCTCGGAGAGCCAGTGAGTTATGGCCCTCATTACCCTGACAGACACAATGACCAGGAGCTTTCCTGTTGTGACTGTCTCTTAGCAACACAGAGTCAAGATGGAGATCAGAGGGCAGGATCACCTGTACTGTCCAATCAGTGAGTGATCTACAGTCTATGCACTGTACTGCCATGTAAAGCAATAATGCTAATTAATCAATCCAATGTGATGCACTGTCCTGCCGGCAGCATATCAGACAGCTCATGTAGACTGGCTGAGGTGTGTCATTATTAACCCAAAGCCATACACAGAGTCTTACTCCACACAACAGGGCACTCCTTTCACAATTCTGACAACACCGCAGGATCAATGAAGCTTTGGGCAACAAAAGCATCAAGGCGTCTTTAATCCCAACTGGATGGGGGCTGTCTCTGTTGTGGAATTAGCCGCGGCCTCCCTCCATCCCCCTCCACCCACACGTCAAAACACATGCAGTGCGGCCTCCCGTTAGGATTGGTAGAGTCAGGGGTATACCACAGTACAATGGGCTGAGCAGGAAGGTGTCTGAATTAGAGAGGTCTAGCAGGCAAATCATGAGAAAATGGCACTCGCTCACTGTGTCATAGCCTCTGTGATAACTGATATGCATAGAGAAAACATTCAGGACCCCTTTCCCGCCCCGACTACATTTATCATTCTGTAGTCAATTCTCTGATGACCCTCAGTGGACACTCATGTTTTTGCTGACAGGCACCCAAATTTCTGCATGATTGTCAGAGGTAAAATGACAGTGACTCATCATTCATCACAAATTCATCATTCCCCTGTCACAGAAATGTCTGCTTTTTCTCTAGACAATGAAGAAAAATCATGTTTTTCCCAAAGTTTATTTGCGTAAGTCAATTTTCATAAATGTGAGTACCTGCCTGTATAATTTTTGGGTACCCATGTCAACGTTATGTAAACAATATTTGACATTTTCTTCACCATAAATTTTCATAATACTGAGGAACTATAACACGAAACACTTGAAACAACATTTGCGCCTAACCTCCTTTGTTACAGTTAAATATACTTATGTGTTTGGGGTGTTTAAAGCATATTTTCAAATGTCTTGGAGATGTTAGTGTTTATTTTTGGCTAATGTAATGCCTTGCTTAACTAGTTTGGTACACTGTCTGACTGTCTATAGCTCTGTGTAGTCTCTGTAAAACTAACTCACTAATTTATTTATACAATGAAACTAATAAACTGAATGTGTGAATCACAGATGTTGGGAAAGAGTTAGGTAAGAAAAATCAAAGTGCTTGGAAGGTGGTTTGTTTTCTATTTGAGAAAAAGCCACATATTAACTCCATATTAACCCCTGTACTTGTGCAATTTATTTTGCATATATGATATCTGTTTTTATGTGTTCTTGAGCTGCTATTGGTCCAAATACAATGATTTTACCCTCACCATTAAATACCAAGCAATTGCTTCACTTCCAGAATTCATTTTATTGATGTAGGCATTTGTCTCTACCCATAGTGGGTACAAAGAGGAGATTTGCATAAGGTGTAGTCACAAGTCTAGACTAAAACATCATATAAAACATGGAAATAGGTGCCTGATATGCAACTTCATTTCTGTTTTTAACCTTTAATGATGTCTCTTTCTGTGTATCAGCCTTTTTGGTATCAGCCTTTCAATTTGGGTACTAAGGAACAGAATCAGAACCTCTCAGCAGAAACATAAAAGTGAACGTGGAAAAACAGGACAAAAAAAAAAAAAACATTTCGGAGAATGATCAATTTCCCCCTTTCCCTTTCACCCCAGTAACAAAAGCAGCCGTGGTTTTTCACAATAGCAAACAAAGAACCAGAAATAGCCTGCAGCCAAGGCTGGGACGCAGACCGAGACGTGGTTATGTCTCTCTGGGGGGGAGGCTTTCAGCACGGAGGCCATAAAGGTCAGACTCACACTCAGCATGCTTCAGTCACTGCGGCATCCTCCCAGAGCAGCACCCAACAAAAGCGTCACCGCTTCCAACAGCACACCCAGGGAGAGTGTCCGCCGCACCGTGACAGCAGGGACCCGTGTACAAAAACGCATCTCCAAAGGAGCTGCACAGCAATGACGACTTGGGACAGAATTTGACAGCAGTTGGATTGATCTAATTTATCGGCAGTGATAGAGGCAAGAAAAAGCCTGATATTAAATTAATACCCCAGAACATTTTTTACAGCCTTTACAATTGGTGTATTGTAAAAGGCGCTTTCAGATTTATGTCTGGATCTCTCTCCTTTGGTGGTCCCAGAAGTGAATCACGATGCTTTTGTTTGACTCAGGATTGGCACTTTTTTACAGTGGCTTAATCCCTCAGCTGCTTTATGAAAACATGTAGCAGGCAAAAGGTTCTGTGATTATTCCCTCCTGTTAAATATGCACAAAGACAGCGAGAGATCAGGGGAAGATGCTGTCCCAGGCTGCCATTTCCTGATTCAGGGCATTAAGGGAGCAAAGTGACTCACGCAAACAGATCAAAAAGAGTTTCAGCAAGATGTTCCAGACAGACCTAAAGTACTGTCAAACCACATCACAGAAAATGTTATTTAAAAAGTGAAAATGTAATGTTATGTGGCAGAAGGCAAGACTGCAAGTGTGACTGATGGCCAATGGAACCTCACAGATTTCCCCAAACTTCCACCTGTAAGAGAAGCTGAGAGTGGTTACCTCACGCACACTCTGCAGATGGTTCTGGGAGCTGGGACCCCAGCTCTGTTGACATAACAGCTGTAGAATTATCACTCTGGAGACAGTAACCTCAATTGTGAACAAATATACCTTTGGAACAATACCCAGAATTCTGTAAGCTTAAAAAACCCCAGTGCTCATCAGTAGGCCTGTATGAATACAGAGATGCATCATGAAACACTCTGACATCAATGAATATAAAAAATCCACAAGGCAGTAGCTCAGGCCTTCTGGGGAAACCAGGCTCAGGTACTGACCACTAACTTCACGTTTTCAACCAACATGCACAACCACCAAGGACCGCAGAGGGAGGGGGAGAGATGCTTTCAATCTCACACTCTGCACAGTGGCAATCAGAAACTGCCTCTGGAGGAGTCCTCCGTGTGTCACAACACACACTGCGTACTGTGAAGTTCCAGCTTTAAATCACATTTTATATCAAGTATAACTTTATAAAGCCTTCACAATGCATGTATAGCAAGGCATTAGTACTCTACAAAGTATTCACAATCAACTGCAATACTTTATGCAGTTGGTGTCAATGAGGGAGAAAGTCCGTGTGATGTGAAATGTGGAACTACGTATGTGAAAGCATTTGGAATATCACATTTGGAATATCACAATGTCAGCCATCATAAAGCACAATATTTATGAAGCAGTAAAATCACAGCCATGCAGGCTGTGTATTTGAGACAGGGACACAACTGACAGTATTCTGTTCTGCAGACAAAAAAGCTTTCTGTCACAAAGCTTTACAGATTACCTCTATTCTTTTGTCTGCATCAACAGCTATGAGCAGATGGGATCATTTCGGATCTCTTCACACACTCACGCCCCTCTCATCCCGCTCAGACTGTTGGAGTCTGTGGCACCTGATCCTTCAGCAAACACGAGCCCTGCTTGCGCTGATGGGCCAATCAGCTGCTGTAATTAACAGGCCTGGACGCGTTCTCTGATTGCAGCTCAACAGCTCGGTGCCTGCAGAGACAGACCTGTGGAGCGTGCTCAACAGCTGCACACCTGCAGGAGCGGCACCGCGGCGACAGGCAGGGGGCAGCGGTGAGCCGATCTGTCTCACCGTCTCACTGCTGCGGCCGAGCCGTGACGATCCTCTCACAAACCCGTCCGCCCGTACGCCAATCTGAGCGCTCAGCGTGTGATATATGAGATATATGGTAGTGTACGTACTTTACCTTCCTTTTTCTAGTTTTCTAGGCTGTCTAGTTTCAGATTAGCACAGGTTAACTTAGTGCCTTAATGGTGTTATGCTCACTCTCACTGGTCTGGGAGTGTTGCTAACCTGGTCTGACACTGTTGCTTGTTTAAATTGAATGGATACACTTCTGTTCTCTTGTGCTGGAAGTTGCTCTGGATAAGAGTGTCTGCTAAATGCATGTAATGAAATGTAATGTAATATAATGTGTGTCTGTGGATGTGACAGGCAGTGCCTTCCTGCCCGGCCCCCCCCTCTCACCTCACGCTGCAAACTCACAGATTCCAGAGGGGAATGGCAGTGATTTATTTATGTGATTCTGTACATAAAAATAGGAGCAATGGACAGGGGAGGGTGGTCGACCGTGTGGGTGGACATCCAAACAAACATCAGTCCAGTCCATCAGCTCCAACCACAGTTTCCACAGCAATGTGCACTGACTGCTCAGCAAATCTCTAATCTGGCTTGTTTTTCATCTATACGTGTGTCGTATAATATATAATATCAAAGTGTCGGTGGTACTAATCCGTCTGGCAGGCTCTGGCCCTGAGTGCTTGATGTGATTCAAACGGCGGCCCTCAGGACATGGCCGTTCCGCTGTGAGCCATTAGAGACACGCGGGCTGCACGCCAGAGGCAGAGAACAGGGAGTACTCTGGGAGAAATCTCCCAGAATGCCTGCAGCGGCTCCGCCCTCCCTTACAGATGAAGGCAGACAAAGCGTGCTGCTCCAACATCAAGCACCGCAAATCAAGACGATCTGTCAAAACATGCACTCGCAGTCCTGCGCTCTGAACACGTCACTTGCTTTATCTAAAAATAAAATAGGACTGTGAGGAATAATATTAGGCATGCTGAATATTAATATCTGTATGATCCCTTGCAACAGATGCAGATGTAGCAATGATGAGATTAAGACTAAGAGACGTGGGAACAGGATGCCGCTGAGTGACAGAGGCTGGGGAGGGACACAAAGGTGATGTGAGGTAAAATAAATCTCACAAGCTAAATAGAGCGGAAGGAGAGAGGACTCATCCCGGCGCTGAGGCAGGAGCCGAGAGTCAGGGTGCAAGGTGGAGAGGCAGGGGTGACAGCACAGAGGAGCTTTTCCTGCGCTGATTGGCTCCTCCGTCTCCCCCAGGTCTGTAAAGGGAAATGCTGTCAGATGTGGCTTTGCAGGCGTGCGACGTCTCTCTCTGGACAGTGTTTTTTAGCTTAGAGTCATGTGAAGCTGCAGTCTTATCAATAAGGAATAAGCCACATTGCCCCTGTGCCACTGCCAGGACCAGGGCTTCACTACAGCCCGCCCATATGGCTTAAGATCAGGTACCATGCTTATCTTTAGTAATACAGATTACATACACTTGGCATCTGTGTTTAATCAACTGTTCTACTGGCCATGTGCTACATGCAGATAGATGGAGATGAGATGTATTTGGCAGTATGATAAAATTGCAGTCAATCATACTGTAGGTGAAGCCTGGACCACCTGACAGCTCATCTTTAACTGCTCTTACACACACACACACACACACACACACACACACACACACACACACACACACACACACACACACACACACACACACACACACACACACACACACACACACACACACACACACACACACCAATGTGCGCACACACACGCATGCACACACACACTCTCCCTCAGCCATTGATTCCATTGCTGTGGTAAATACACACACTTATATTAACTGAAGCTCTTCATTGCGTTTCAGTGATATCAGGCTTATGAATATTGTACCACTGATATCTTCAAATATCACAACATCCAATATTATTGGCTATCAGCCCAGCCCTTGTAAATGATAATAAATGTCTTCCTCGAGTTTCCACAATGTCTGCAGAAGGCAGAAGAGTGTTTCAGGAGACAGAAGCAACACAGTTACCAGGAAACAAGAAGAATAATAATGTTTGTGCCAGCAGTGAGTCTTTGTCTGTCTAATAAATCAGTAACATGGTTTAATTCCCTACTGTTTAACAATAAAGCATTTCACTGTGAGGCTGAATGAATTATTGACACTCGGCGTACATGTTCTGAGCTTTAATAACCATGCACTGTGGGTACACTGAGAGGCAACACAGAGGCCCTGTCAGAGTGAGAACAGGCCGGATAGGAAGTCTAACAGCCCATCGACCCAAGGCTTAGAGAAAGCAATGGAGCCATATGTGCCTGGCAGGTTTTACCTCCAGTCTCCGCTGGTTTTAAACTCAGTCCCTTTCGGCTGAGGCTTCTGCACTGGACAGATGGAGCTTTTAGGGCTGCAGGTGCTTGTTTCGGCTAAGCAGTGGCAAGCCTGAGAGGCCAGCAGTGTAATGTAAGCACACAGATAATATTCCCCAGCACCAGTGGAAGGAAGCAAGAAATATTAAATTCCTTGGGACTCCAGAGCTGCCAGCTCCTGTGACGCCAGTCTTCTTTGCTTCCAATTTTCATTAATTCCGTTTGCAACTAAGCTCACATTTCTGTTTATTTAAAGAGAAGACTGTAATAGCTAATGAACGATCACTACAGATATATGACAAAGAGATGTCTTTATTTTCCTTTAGAATTTAGTTTTTTTCCATTTAGTCGTCAGGAACATTCCAACGTTTTCCATAGCAACGCACGCTGTGTTGAACAGCCATTTTGTTTACACAGATTAAACAGTCAGAGCAGTTCCTGGTGTTCTCACCTTCCATAAACACTCCAAAAATAAATGGCAGAGACAGAAATTCATTTGTGCGACAGCTTCCAAACAGTGTCTCCAGCCTGAGAGGAATGTTTCGGTGGCTGAGAGAACACAGGCATCCATTTGGGGCTATATACAGTACATCCATCTATACAACATGTCCCTGTGCTTATTACAGGGTCTGAACAGGAATGTCTGTTTCTATGTGTCAGGAGATAAGCACAGTCCTTTCCAGTCACGACAATCTGCACGGCTTTTGGGTCTCTTGCTCTGAGTGTTGGTGCACTCACTGCCAAAGTGCAGGGCACAGGGCCTCCCTCAGTACTGATATGTGACGAATTTTAGTCCTTTGTGGCGATGAGAGGTCTCTGCTTTTACTGATACAAGAGCCTTACTGTACACGCCAGCCTGGACTTCACACTCAATGTGTGCTGAAAAGATTCAGTCAGTGAAACTGCTCAGAGATTCTGCAGAACGAACTGAGAAGATGACATGCAGTCCGCTCACAGTCTCTTGCCTAATGTTCTCTACAGTGGAACAAATTTGAGAAATAAGCCTGGCTAACAAGTACACTGCACATTATCTGTCAGTCCAGTTTCAGACTGCCTGAGCTGACCCGACTGATCTGAAGGGAATAAATGATATTTAAAATACAACTTCAGTTATAAAGTCAGATTGCCTTTGCTCCTGCCACACATTGTTTAAAGAGAGGATCTGTTTCCTGTGGCCTCTCTGCTGCTGCTCTCCCAGCCAGATCCTTGAGCCAAGCATCCTGCTCTGCTTAGCTCTGCCAATAGCAGTACAATACCAGCTCCCAACACTGTACCACAACAGAGGAATGAAGACAGAGAACACTGTTTGCACAGAGAGCTGGAAACACAATATTGGCCACCACACACACACACAGACATCATCTGTGTGAACAGGCTGTGCATGTGTGTGTGTGTGTGTGTGTGTGTGTGTGTGTGTGTGTGTGTGTGTGAACTCTGGTGACAGCTGATTTACAAGGAACGGCCTTATTTCATACGTGTTATCCATACGGAATGTTGTTTCTTCTCAGCTTAATTTTTCAACTGAGGGAAATATGATTTTGATGGGCAATTTGTGGCATTAAAACATGATAAAATCATTCAGGCCTTCATTCATTCCTGGCCATCATTAGAAGAAAAGGTTTCAGGCTGTCAGTGGCTGGGCAGTCTGAGTCAGTCAGGTCTCCTTTATGTGTGAGAGTGCAGCCAGACACTCATTCATACTTTAGCACACTCTGGCTCCATCTCTGATTAAACACACAGAGCAGGATCCAATCCAATCAATGAACCGCCGACCATTAATACATTTAGAGGTTTAACTTTTGGATTTGTACTTTAGACCTTTAAAATGGCATTTACTCTCCTGGAATTATCACATTTTAATGGCAGATGGTTCAATATTTACATTTGATCCTGTCCTTAGTCTCTCTCTATCCAAACCAATTAGAATTCATTTGTCTACCAGGTCCTGAGCGATTTATAAAGCTGAAATTTTCAGACAGAGGCATGAGGTAGGAGCAGAATATTTACTGAAGCAAAGGTTCTGGGCCAAACAGAAAGGCCCCAAATAGGTCTCAAACCTGCAACCTCCTGATTTCAGGCCTTGTTCCCTGATGCTATGGCACACTGTAAACCACACTTCATTTTCTCAGTTTCTTGCTCTCTCTCTCACTCCTAGCGTGTGGGCGTGAACAGCTCAGAGCTGTGTAACATTTCCCGCTATGAGAGATCTCTGCCACAAATAATCACAAATCTCTCTCACACAGCTAAATTATCCTTTCAAGCTCAATGTGTGTTCACACACTGTTGTAAGCTGCTAGACACTGAGACTAAACCTTTTTCTTCTGTGCTCATTTTCTCTGCCTGTCGTTCCTCCTTTTGGAAATCACTGTCACTATAGATTATCCATTAAATTGACACAATCCTCATTTATAAAACATTACTCCATCAGTGTTTGTTACTAAATGCCGGGAAGAAACGTTCATTCCTCTGCATTTGTGAAACAGGACATCATGTGACCTCAGAGCGTGACAGGAGTACAGACAGTGAAACCTCGTGTCACCGCGCTGAGGAAGCCACATCTCCTGAAGCGGACACTCTCCCCATCACTGATCCCCCCCGACACAGCCCTGTCCCACTGGGCAAACCGAAAGTGATGGCACCTTCCAGGAAAGCACGCTGGAACACAAAGTCCCCGCGACACAGCGAGCACTCGGCAGAGACCGCAGACCCCCAAATACTCCCGCACTCTCGCAAGCATGTCAACATGAAAGATGCAGCTCCCGACATTAAATATTTGTCCAGGTCAAGAAACACGCCACAAACAGGAGCTTGTGCCTTCTAAGAGACAAAGTGTACATGCAGTCTTCCATGCACCCGGCCTTCCTCAGGGGACTGAGGTCTGCGCTGTTGAATGCGAACATTATTACATTACATTATTATCATTTAACAGACACTCTTATCCAGTGCAAATTAGGTTACAATTTTTACATGTTATCCATTTAAACAGCTGGATATTTACTGAGGCAATTCTGGGTTAAGTACCTTGCTTAAGGGTACAGCAGCAGTGCCCCAGCATGGAATCAAACCAGCAACCAGCAACCTCTTGGTAACGAGCCCTGCTCCTTACTACATTGTGCTACATAGGCGGTCCATTAATGCTGAACCCAGGGCCGCGGTGGAGCTCTGCTGGCCAGTGAGATTCCACACAGAGAGAGGCTTCAACCCAACCCGAGTGACTCCTCCCTCAACAAGCCTGGACCAGTCACATGAGCTGCAAAAGCACGACTCACAGTGACAGGAAATATGCTCTGTGGGTGCGTATCCATGCATGAGTGCTCTGTTTGGCACATGTATGTGTACATGTGTATGTGTGTTTGCTGTAGACCAGTTACTTACGTTTAATTTTTTCTGATTAAGCAAAAATTTTCGCCAAGCACCAAAACAAACATTTTCCTTTTCCACCTGTTTGATGCCCAATCTAAAACCCTCTTTGTAAGTAAACTTTGAGTGTGCACAACCACTGGTTTGTAATTAAAAATAAATGCTCACAACCTCATTCAGTTAAAAATCTAATTTCAGAATAAACTTATATTTGCTTAATGACAAATAAAATAAACATTCAGGCAATGAGAGTAACCTACAACATGTTTTATCAGCCTTTGGGTCCATAAAGACACATACAGTACTGACAGCCTTTCCTCCTCTCACACCTGAGACTGCCTAATGATTCCATTCACCTGCCACAGGTACTGCAGCACCGTTTCACTGGTGTAAACTGTGATCCAGCTCTTATTGTTGCTGCTGTGAAACAGCACTGCAAGTGAGGAAGCCTTCAGCATTTCACAGAGTCAATACTGCACTGCTATTAATTTGCCACGTTTGACAGTATTTCAATGCCTAATTGCAGCAGGTTGGATCACATGAAGGCAGGGTGTTGCCTCAGAGTGGAATTTTGGGAAATTGAATAATAATTACCCATCTATTCTAATGTTTGCAGACCAAATGAGAGCCATTTATCAACAGCCCTCAAAGTCATTCCTGTAAGTTCCTAAGGACTACTGAGCTGTAATCAAGACTCCTCTTAAAATAGACAAAAACAAATATGATGAATGCCCGCATTCCTCCCCAGCTCTGTATTTCCTTCCTGAATCCTGAAAGCCAATGCGATTAAGGAGAACAGAGACAGAACCAGAAGCTACAGGACTGAACAGAGATATTTGACAATCTTCAACCAATGTCAACAAATGTATCTGGTGCATTTACAGTAATCAGTTTATCTATAAATTAACAAAAGATGGAACAAAAGATTTTGTAGATGGAAATACTAATATTCTGGTCTTTCAGATGCATATTGGTGATAAGATAAGAGGTAGACAGCTACACTTACATTTACATTTATTCATTTAACAGATCCTTTTATCCAAAGCGACTTACAAGTGAGACAGAGTACAACACAACTTTGCGTGTGCACAAAAGCTGACTGGAACTGACTGACCTGAGAGAGCCACACACTGATCCCAGATCTGTGCAGCAGGAGCTGTAGACTCGTGGACCTTTCATTCCTGCACATCATTTCGGGAGGCGTTTTCCCACTGGCACCCCCAGGGTGGCAGCTGCTGCCTGCACAGCACACCCCTCCAGGTTCCTAAAACCAGCCAAAGGGTCTAACTGACCCCAGCCACCCCTCACCGCCTCACCCCCTGCTGGCCGAACATGAGCCACGCCTCTCCCTGCATCAATGTGCGTGGTGTGTGCGGCTTGACCTTTTGCATTTACAGAGACAGACTCTGTATGGAGGGGCAGCCTTACTGAGTGCTTAATATCCCATTCACACAGCGGATCACCCTGAGCAAAGTTCCGGACCCGAGCCCTTTCGGAGCAGACCTACATTCAACAAGTTCACCCTGGGAGGCGCGAACAGTGAGCAAATGTTGAAGAAATGTGGAGCAATACCTTGTTTTTTAATGCAACTGAAATCTGGGGGCTAAATTGCTCTCTAAGGATGTTGCTAGCAGTGAAAGGAAGTGTTGCCGTGAGAGAGCCGAGCTCTCTCACAGTCGGCGCTGAAACGCAGAGAGAGCAGGCGTGCCTCTGTCTGCTGCGCTGCTGGCACTGTGGGGGAGGAGTCACCTTAGGATCAAAGCGCACGGCATCATGGGATTTCTCTCAACATCTCTCCTGATCCTCACCCTCTATCTCCTGTCAACCTCCAGCTTTTCTCCAGCTGCTCCACTTCCTCCCAATTAGTCAAAAGCGCAAATTCTGCAAATCAAAAAGACCCCAAAATTGTTCAAATGGAACAGGATTATAGACACCACACCCCATCATTCCTCTACTGTCATTAAATGCAGCCTATTAACCATGGCTTAGATATAATTTCTCTTCAATGCACTTTGTCTTTGACGATGAAGTAGAAAATTCAGCAAAAGTGACTCTTTTCATGACTGATAAAGAGTTCAGCAGCAGCTGGAATTATCCAAAAAAGCTGTGCGGGGAGCAATTACAGTTATAAAATTTGCTTGATGTTGTTGATTCACACTGCAGTTACATTGAACTGACCTCTATGACTGCATGTTGTTCCATTTATATCTGCCTACTGTTAGGACTAATCAGTGCACTACCAGCAAATATGTCAGTCCTTGCAATCATTTCTTCCAGCCTGGCATGACCTCTGTCTGTCAGGCTCTCAGAAACAGAAGAATCCAACTTTATTAAGTTCCAGTGACTGGAGTCTGTTTAATTGCCCACGGTTGTTTACTACCGTATCATGTTTTGTCTTTCTGAAGGGGAACAAATCAGTTATTTCTGATTTGATCACATTGAAATAAGGCACCATTACAGGTTACTGTAAGAAGCATACAGTAGTTGAAATCAGGAACATGTGTCAGAGCGTTATACAGGTCTCTGTACATCCCTTCAGATGTTAAATGTGGATATGCCTTATGTTAGACGGTCCCTAAAGCATGAAAAAGTCAGGATTTTCATATTCTGAAGTACATGAGAGGTGATTCCATGTCATCTTCAACCTGTCTTCCAGATGTTGATTGATCCCCAGTGGGGGTGAGAAAGTGATGGTATTGTGATTTTGAATCATTCTCTTTAAAAAGTTCTGCAGCAGATAACTCCAAAGGTACAACATCCCAAATCTCTGTTATCAGCAAAAATCTCTCAGACCTGGAGCTTTGTACTCCAGCTTCACAGTCTCTGATAAGCCTTGCTTCTTAGTGGAATGTTACAGCAACTCCATAACAAAGTCTTGCAGACATCGTCCTTGGTGTTCACGGTTGCTGCTGGTTCAAAACGGTCAACATTGTGCCAGGCTGCAAAACCCTCACTGTCTACAATCAAAGACTCCAGATCTGAAGCAGCAGCAAAAACCCAGAAAATGCACATACTAATGAGCTGAAAACACTGTCAGCATAAAGTGGGCATAACATTTCCTGCTCAGCCACAGTGAAAATAAACTGTGTTTTTCCGTATTTTTGTAAAAGTTTGGTGTGTAATATTCAGGGGACAGTTCACAGCACTGCGATGGTAAACTTCAGAGCTTCCTGCAAAGCTATTTCCCCCAGCCAACCAGGCAGGAACAGCTGGCCCGAGGACGTAAATGGAAGCAGGTCACGGCAATGAGAAAAGGTCAGTTTTTATCACGTTTGCGTTTCGGACGCCGAGCCCCACTTTGGAGGTAATTGCGCCATTTCTCAAACGCACTGCCACTTCCCCTGACAGCTGTGGCCCCCGCCTCTCCATCTCTCAGGCTCGATCTCCACCACGCCTCCCCTTCCCGAGACGCGGCCTCTCTCTCTCTCTCCAACGCTGGGACATCCTGTGCCGGGCCCAGGAAAAACGGGCCAGCTGTTTTCTGGGTCCCTGCGTGCCATTCCAATGGCCATCGACACCTCGTCGATCAGAACTCAGCTCTCGCCGCGTACAGTAGACAGGGAACATTAGTCATGTTCAGCGGGGCAGATAGGAAGAATAACACAAAAGGGTTTAACCTGGGAAGTGCAACAGTGACACAGAGTGCAGCTGAAGGCTAACAAGCTCCTTAAATGGGAAAATCCGCGCAGCTTAATCCGCTAACAGGTTGCATCTGAAGGTCAACTCATTCCTCTATGTAATAGATCCCAGCAGTGGATTGGAAGTTATTAACATATTAATAAATCCCCAGCCGCTATTTAAAGAGGCTTGGTGGAGAATTAAAATTCTCTCACAGGTGAAAGGTCAGTCACTGTAGCTCTGTGCAATGCATAATGTCTCTGGATACACACCAAAACCAATATAGAAAATTAAACAGAGAACAGGTTGTGATTGGCTTGATATTCTCACACCACTGGAGTCTTACCCTTTATAAGCGCTGTGTTTATGGATGTTAACACACTGCTTATCGAGTGCTCATAAGCGTTGTATATGTTATAGTTGTGTAGAACCCTTCTCTGAAAGTGTTACCCATTTCCATTGATTCCAAAGTGAGATGATCTCATCACTCATTTTCTGAATTAGCATTTGTTTATCTCACTTTGCCTCCCATCCCTTACACGCTGTTTAATCTTTTTACACATTTTTTATGTGGTTAAGTGCACGCGCTGAATGGATCTGACAGTCCATGCGGCTCCCTATGCTTGCTTACATGTAAACTGAAGCATGAAAAGGCATTAGGTGTGAGTTAAAGCTAATCAGACGCGCGGCTGATTAGGAGCTAAAAAGGGAGTAATTCAGTGGATAATGACTCCAGCGCAATTCAGCGCCTCACAAATGTCAGAGATGATGCATAATCCCTCCACTCCCGTCGGCGTCTCGGCGACGCGTTTTGGAGGGAATCCGCTCTCCCGGTAACTTCAGGCAAACGGGCAACAGCACGAGAAACACGGCTGGACTTACCACAGAGCCTTGCTCAAGTGATCTTCACTCATAGCAACGCCAATCCACGTCACCTGGGTGCACCTGCTTAGGAAGCATTCAGAGATGACTACACCTCTTCTCCTCCCAGGAGGATCTCAATGAGGATACAAAAATACTCATCTGACATGCTATCCTGATGTCACCATTAGTTGGAGAACTGTTGCCTTTCCATCTTTGATGTGGGTGTGAAACCTCCTTCAGAAAGTTTTCTCTCCAACAAGATCCATCACAGCACTCGTCTGACTTAACCGTGAATGCTGCTAAACCTCAAGCACTGCTCCTGTTCAGTTTTAAAGTATTTATGAGGAACTTGCAGAGGTGTAAACCGGTATCAGATACAGTGGAAGATCCTGAAAGTTTCTTGCACCCAGCAAGAAAAGTTCTCAGTTAATCAGCAGAGTTTGGCTCTATTCTGTTTCAATTCAGTCAATTGGGGAAATGAATTGAAATTCATTCAAGTCAAAATTGGCCATTAATTTCAAGGAAATTTTTTCAGTTAATGAAATGACTATGATAAAATGAAAATGAGTCTCAGGGAAAGTTATCTTAAAAATGCCTTCTCTTTTCACCAGTTTCTCCTGTTTGTATATGTGAGGCTACACACTGAGTGAAAGGAGACACAGTGAGTGCAGTTCACTGTAAACCGAAAGCAGGGCAGAGCAGACGACATATCAAATGTGGGACAAAATGCGAAATCATTTCACTCAGATTCACAGCTTTCAGAGGAGGGAGAGCTTTTCAGCTGTGGCTTTACACAACAGATTAAGTGACAGCAAAGCGTCGGACAGGGCCATGACAGGACTGCAGTTTTCCCTGGTTATCACCTACAACTCATTCCATTACTACTTGTACGGGGAGAGAAACCACACGGTGTTGTTTGTTGAGAGCAGCCCTGGTGTGTTGATGATGTCTCTCTCCCCGGTGTTGCTTGGACACGCCCGGCACCTGGGTGCCCTTCCTGGTGCTTTTTCATTAAGCCAGCGGAGACTGCAGGGGAGAGGCCACGCCCCCTACCGAGCCCTCATACCGCTCTCACAAACCTCATTAGTCTCCACAATCCAGCCACCAAAACCGTGCTCCCAGGGACATGTGCGTCCGTGAAAAGGAGGGCCTGTCACATTAGAAATACAACACATGCTGTGTGTTTGTGCGTGTCCATGCTTGTGTGTGTGTGTGTGTGTGTGTGTGTGTGTGTGTGTGTGTGTGTGTGTGTGTGTGTGTGCGTGTGTGTGTGTGTGCATGCGTCTGTCTGTCTGTGTGTGGTATGTGACCTTTAGCCGTTTAATTTCATATTCAGCATGTTGATTTCCATCCCGAGTGGAAGGCTTAATTTAATCTATTCTTAGTCGAATACAAACATAATTAGCCAGCTCATCGGCAGCTCTTGGCGCCTCCGTCTCTCTGAATATCAGTGGGCTCCTGGGACACAAACCACACTGAAAAGGTCATGCATTTAGGGCTTTCAGTGCAGACCTGATGAGATTATGGCATCTGCCAAAAGCACGTTCTGGAGGACACCTTTTTACCCCTGTCTGTTTCTGAGCCCAGTTTCCTCCAAAGCTGGCCAATGCACAGTGCTGCTGGCTATTTACCTCTCTTATCATGTAAAAATTCAATCTTCAAACACTGGCCCATCAAGCCACAAAGCACTGCTTCCAAAACGCCTGCCTGTCACTAATATAGAGATATAAAGTAAGAGATACTTTACCCATGGGTGGGCCACACCAGTGTGACAAACGCATATTGCAGATTCTTTTCTCATGCATATTGTCATGTGTATTTTGCCATGTAACTCTATCATACAGTGACAGAGTTAACTCCCTTCAGGTGAAATTGGATTATTGTCCACTCCAGGTTGCCGATGGCGACCAGAGGAGAGTCCTCCCAGCGCATGGCAGAGTTTACCTCTGTTATCTGCCAGCACAGAGCCCCTCTGTGATGTGTTTATACACCCAGGTTTGGAACGGCATGCTGGGTATTGTGTGGCTGTCCGTCAGCCGCGGCGGGAGGACAGGGCTGTTATTGAGAGGATAAGCAGTGCCAGTCGGCTCTATTATGATGCTGTCTCCCGCCTCTATCAGACCCACTCTGGCAGGGGAAGCTGTGGCATTTAGCCACCCGGGGTCCTGGAACATGGCCTTTCAGCCGAGAGGGAAGAATAACATCTTTACCTCCCCTCATTGTAGCGGAGCACAAAGCCGCACGGTCTGGTGCTAAAGCCTGACCTTTATGTCACACTGTTTCTCCTTTTCATTTATCAGGCTCCTTCCCTAAATCTTTTTTTTTCTTGTCTGTACGGCATATTCTCTCTATAACTATATCTGTAAAACACCAGCTGTCATCATTTAGCCACACTTTCATTTTACAGAAATCTGGAACTGATGCTGACGGAGTGTATCTAAGAAATAAATGAACTGAAATTAAAGCGAAAGCAGGAGACCTTCAAAAAGATCAAAGTGTGATATATGGTAGAGTCAGTCACTTTAACAGACAGAGCTCAGGAATCAAATTTGCCAAGGATCCATTTATCATTGTAAATTGTATGCCCCCATGATATATTTCAACACACAGTGAATAAACATGCCATTTCCCCGCATGACTGTTCTCCAATATTCCTCGGATGGGGAGCTTTAAATTTCCCTGCTTCGTTTGACATTTCGGCCGGCCTCAGTGGAAGCGTCCTCTCCCCTACATGATTAATGGAGCTAATTATACATGCTATGTTTCCATTCGTTCTGTTACATGGAATGTATTGAAAGTGGAGGCTGTCAGCTTGGAATGGCTGCTGACCGAAAGCAGCAGCGTTTATATTGGAGCACAATGGCCTTACCACACTGTTAGCATACGATAAGCGTCCCGTTTACTTCTGTGAGTACACTCTCATTTTTTTTTTTTTTCAAAATGATTGGCCAAATTGTTGGGTAAAAAGCATTGACAAATAACACACTAACACATAGCTGCTTTCTGTATGTTTCTGTATATACAGCTACTGTAGCAGTGCTTCCTTCATAAGTAAATCAGGTTCATTAGAGTGGAAGTACACAGACTTCCAAATCATAGCCTGGGGCCACAGATCTAATCAGCGCAATTCAATCAAACCATCAATATTCATACATAGAGCTGAGACTGCTCTAATGGAGTCTGTCTGTGAATACTAACTGAAAACTCCCAACATCAACAAAGTCTCTTTCAAATTTGGATGAAAAAAAACAAAAACCAAAAATCTGGGGTGCATCTCCGTGGCTGAGAAGTCAAGATGGATGGGTCTTATCAGATGAATATTGACTCTTGGACACAGGTTTCCATGGAAGGAGGGTGAGCCGTGTAACTGCGTGGATCACAGGAGAGGAAGCATTCCTTAAACACCAGCTCCTTCCTGCAGCACGCTTTACCCATGGTGTGTTTTTGAAGACACAAAGCTCTACCTCCATACACCATTCCCTTGCTGTAATCACCTCCTCATCTTAAGGTAAAAGATCATATTTAACCTCAAGCATTTCTCTGAGCCTCTTATACCCTACAGTAACTCCTCCCATTTTTCAAGGGCTGCCAGTCTAGACCCATCAGTCAGTTGGAATGCCATGCCATTATGTCACAGTGTCACTCCAGTCATCTCCTCTTCCTCGTCTCTCTAAAAACATGTTTATTATCGGCACATCTGGTTGTGACAGACCCATACATTATACATTACAGCTGCCTGTCCTCTGCTTTTCAAATACAGGAGGACACCTGAAACCATAGCGCAAGGTTTCCATAACCACTGCCAGTCCAGGAAAACTAAAAACAAACTAAAAGCCATTAAGTTAAACTTAAAGGGAAATGCTTTAAGGAAAAACATTGACCCTCACCTCTCTGTCTGGAAAAGTGCTGTTTCTCTAATTACTTTCTACCCTCAAACACTGCTGTGCTGTAGAGCGATGCTTTAAATGAATTACAGCCTCCAGCTTCACTTCTTTTATGATCTAATCCTACTTCTTTTCCGGGAGGCCGACAAAGCACAGAGAACGATTAACGCTTGTGCTGATTGTCTTTGATGTGAAATTACTCAAATAATCCTTGGCAGAAGCATCTTTGTGTGCGGCGGTCAGCATCTCTGGGGGGCTTCTGGGGGGTTCCTCTCTGCATTAGTATTCCTCAGAAGCAGCCACTGGCCTGTGTACCAGTCAGCTGCTCTAGTAAACCAGGACCAAGGCACGGTTTCAGCGGGACCCAGATTGGAGCTGCCCGGCTCATCTGATCCAGCTTTCCTCAGACACACAAAGGAGCCCTAGAGATACAGCAGCTGAAAGCTCATTTCTGTGTGCGGTGCGGTGGTGAACTGGAGACAAGTCAGGCATAAGTATTACAGCACATAATGTAAGAGGCTACTGCCTTTTGAAGCTCATTTAGAAACTTGTTTTTGTGCTTCCTCTCCAGCTTCCTTCCATTTGCCCCTAATTTAGTCCATTGCTTTTTATTCAGGCTTATTTCTGCCATTCAAGATGCTGACAGAAACACTCAGATGTATCAGTGGAGAAAGCATAAATCAATCTGAACCAGTGAGAAGATAAACCAGTAAAAGCGGCTTTTACATTAACCTGTAATTGCATTACTTGCTTCAGGATGCGGAGCGGTAAAGCCAGAGTGCTTACAGACTGTCTGATCTCTTGGCTGAACCTGCAGCCTCTCACGATTCCTCTCTGCTCCCTGCACCTGCTCCTGATTCTGCGCTTAACTGCTAACACGACTCGGCACTCAGGCAAGCCCTTCCCCTCACACGGACAGGAAGAGGCCGACTCCGACCCACTTTCCAGGGTGACGGTCCCATGAGCCCACCAAGCCTGCATGGAAAACTCAGGTGAAGTACCTGCTTTAAAGAGGCGTAAAGCATTGTGCCAACACATGACAGGAGTTTTACTGTCTGTGCCAGCGGTTATGATGTCTGAATCAAGTGTGTTGGTAACGCAATCAATTGTTTTGAGGATACAATTCACAACTAAAACCCTAGTGGCCTTTCTCCATTATCAAGAATAATCATATTAAGGAAAGATCTGACAGTGTTCTGAGAAGTGCACAGACCTAATATTTCAAACAGATACAATCTACTCTGTTATACCACAGTACTCAAAAAAAGACATGAACCCAAGAGAAAGAAGGAACATTCATTTATCCAAGTAAAAGCTTAATCGAGCGTGTCAGCTGAACTGAATTACACTGTCTGTTTGATTCACATTGACACAGGAAAATCCAATGAAGAAACACACTTAGGCCTGTCCCACAGGGTGCCATTAAAAAGAAAATGTCAACATCCTCCTTGACCACAGTTACATTCCTAGACTGTGGCACAGGGACTCATGTGTACAAACTCTGGAAACCTATTTTAAAGTCCCAGCTAATTTGTGCCAGATCTCAGTCCATTTATTTGTGCTTTGTATGTTTCTGATGTACATTTAAAAACCGGGTGCAGTGATCAATGGAGACCGCAACAGCAACACAGTGACTTGTAAGCGTTTAAGTTTAATACATTTTATTCCCTGGGAGAATAAGACTTTTCCTCATTTGGGCAGCCTATGGCTCAGTGGCCAGAAAGGGACTTCAGGACTGCATTTTGAAAAGAACATTCACAGCGGTCCTATAGACCTCCAGTAATTTCCAGCTCCATTGCAGAAAGCAGCAGATATCCAGCCCTTTAGACATCACCATTGACACAATCAACTGGCCGAATACGTGAATCAAGACAAGCCCATTCTCATGCCGGTCAGAACATTTCCCATCAGCCCCCTGGGCTGACCTCTGCGACCCCGATAAGAACGGTGAGATTCTTTTCTAAATTAAGAGTAGGTGGTCTGAGATTAAATTCAGTTGGTATGGGAGAATTTGGTGGATAGAACAGTGCCCTTTGACCCTCTCCCCATTCTAAATTCTGGTGAGGGTAAGGAGGTGCTTGCTGACTGTAAAAACAGCAGGTACCTCCTGATGGAATCTGTCTTTCTCTTTCACACACACACACACACACACACACACACACACACACGCACACACACACTGCACTGCAGAAATCTGGCACATCCTCAGCGGAAAATGATTGGAGGAAAAACTAAATCATACTTTTCATATTTATCATACCAGGGTTATTTGGATAGGGGATTCAGTACAGTGGCCACACACAGTTTAGTGTACTGCTTTTACCTTAAGCTGAGGGTAAGAAATAGAATACATCCAGTTTACAATCCACCTCAATTCTCAGACCTCTGCACCCCTGCCCCTCTCAGCACTGGGGGGAGGACTGCACCCTCTTCCCCGGAATGAGGAGCCCCAAAGCCAGGCTGGCTGGAAATGGTTAGCATCAAAGCCTCAGAGTGAATCAGAGAGCGATGCTACGCAGCCTGCACCCTCACAGAGATCAATGCCGCCAGATCAGTGCTCACTTTGAAGCCTGTGTCCGCGCTCTCGGCAAAGTCATTCAGGATGAGGTGACCCGGGCGCGGATGCGGTTACCGTGGCGAGGGGTAAACGCGGGGCCCGTGTTCAGGTGCGGGGTTTTTATGTAGCTCTGGGGGCACGCCGAGTTCCCTGTAGCAGCAGCAGTCGTGTGGAGAGGGTCGTTTGTTTCTCTCGTTCTACATTCTTTTTCCTCGTTCAGGATTTCCTCCCACGGCACTAATTGCCTTCCTCATCCTCGTCCTGTCATGTCCTGTCCTGTTAATCAGTGCAGCTGCTTCTCTGTTACGGCTTTAATAGCAGAGAAAAAAGGAATCAGATTCTACATCTCATGGGGCTCTGTCCCAACAGGCATGGTGGTGGACTGTCCTTGGTGCTCGTCGTTTCAGTGGGCGATGACCTCATCAGTTAACATATTATTTTGGATTATTTTTAGGGAGTATCAGACAGTGTGTGCAGGTAGGCATCATTTCAGTCACATGTTGTATCCAGCTCATGTTAAGTTGCACAGGATGTGTGCATGCATGAATGACATACTGTACACTCTACTATGAAACATCTTTATCAGGAATCAGTCAGTCCCAGTTCATAAAATGAAATTTCAGGAATTAACATGTCGAGACGTTTTCCAATCTGAATATTAGCAGTACAACTCAAAGAGGCAAATGCAATGCAGGGATGTGTGTAAAAAATGCACATATTAATTATGTTCTGTTTAAAGCAGAAGCTTGACACTCAAACAGAGCCATTGCTGGACAGTCTAAACCAGTCTGTACTTACCCATGACTGTATGCAGTTATTAAAATTCATGTATCCACACAGAATTTTAATGTTGCTGCACAGTAAATATATACAGTAACATACTGTAATTGTATCCACCAGGGAAACGTGTTTTAATGTATGAAAAAATAACAGCTTTTATTTGCAGCACAAAAGATGTATCTCAAACCCATGACAGATGGGTTGCCTTTGATTCGGCGTTCATTTCTGCCATGCTTGTGATCGCATTCTCAAACTGCCATGGACGTCATCGCCTGAGAGAAGCAGAGGCTTTCTGAAGTCCAATCTGACAAGAGGCAGTGTTCGGCCATCTTCCTATCGCCTGCAAGCCCTTTTTGATCATCACCAGACATGCATATTAGTGGGGATCTAATGCAGAAATTTCAATATATATGCATTTCTGCATAAAATCTCAAGAGGTACATGGAGAATTACAACAACAAATTAGCTGGTTCTATCGATTAGTTTTCCCCTTTCCGTGGTAGAAGCACACTGAATGTCAATTCATGCCCAAATTAGTGGCGGAAAACAAACACGCAGCACAGTGCACAATCAAAACAAATGTTGTGTCATGCTTCTGAGGAATATTGCTCACTAGTGACCTTGCCTTTTTCATGCTGGGCAGTTTAAAAAAAATGTGGCACCCGCTTGATTTTGTTACTCAAGGACGAAGCGGGGGACTCAGTCCAGGCCTCTATCAAAGTCCATGAACCCCTGTGGCCATATCTGTGCTTCTGACAGTCCCTCTCTGTTATTTTGGAATACTCTCCCTCCTCTGACCCTGAGCTTGTGCCCTTCTGGTGTCACTCTTATCGCCACCTGATACTGAGGACAGAGGGACTCTTTGGTTCAGGGCTTGGCCTGACACCTTGGCAGGTCTGTGTGTCTTTAGGATGTCCTTGGAAAGATATATCACTTCCAATAATTGGTTTTCTGCACTTCGGCTATGTATAGGAGCCCCAGGAAATACTGAGAGCGAATGCTCATGTTTCTGCTCTTTTTCCTCAGATGGATTTCATCAAAATCCATGTAATCCAGGAAAACAAGCAACAAGAGCTTGCCATCTGATTCCTCTAGTGCTGTCCTCTGTGCTGAAGCCCTTCTAATCCTGTCAACAGCCTCTGTGGACTGAAAGCCAGGCATTCCTTCAGCTTTGTCACACTGTTCTCCATGGAGAAGCATTCTGATGTTTCCACAATCTACCATGTATCTGCACTTCCACTGTAAACCTGTCTCATTACTGAGGCTCACAGAGAATGTGGGGACAGCACAGAACTTTACCAGAGCCCATGGTGTTGGTGTTTATAACTTCAAAGGCTTGTTTAGTAAATCCACATGCACGGCAAACATGAAATGGCACCGGTTAGTTATCGCAGTCTCTCTCTCTCCCTCTCTATTCTGGGCTGGAGAAAAGCCACATCTGAGCAGTGGGAAAGTCTTACAGACGTGTGTTTGGCAAACTCACTGCAGCACCTACTGTGTCACGCGCTGAGAGCGTCCTAAACGAATCATTTCCAAAACACTCAGGGCGTGCCATGTTCCTATGCAGATAGTAGGCAGGGAAACACCCCCACACACACACACACACACACACACACACACACACACACACACACACACACACACACACACACACACACACACATACACACACACACACACACACACACACACACACATACACACACACACACACACACACACACACACACACACACACACACACACACACACACACACATAAACTCTTGCTCCAGCTGTTGTTGTTCTTAGTCCTCCCTGTTAAAGCTCTTACATGTCTCTCAAATTTCAAATTATATTACTTGTATCACTCAAGAGCAGGATTTATACTCCACCAAAATGGGTCTCAACATCCCATCAGATTTCAGGTAAGGCTCTGATCTGAGGTGTTTATGAGTCAAACGATGTTATGAAGGGCTGAGGCAACGAACTAAAAGAAATATTAGTGAGGCATAAAAGAAATACAGTGACATATACCCCATGCAATTACACACTCAGAGGCATCCAGAAATTAATTGCCTTTCAACAACCAGGGCAATCTGTGGCATAAAATTATCTTACTGCCAAGACACCTGAGTGGATGTTTCCTGGTTTTAGAGAAAATACTCTACATGTGAACATGCTCTTCCAAACATCCCATGCCTTCCCAAACCCGCCCCCAACCCCCTGACCAAAAACAGGCACAGGGGCACAGGTGTCAGCCAATAATGTTTGAGCAACACTCTAATTTTTTGGCAGCTCAGAAAAGAGCCACTTCAGCAGCCAGGTGACCGCCGCAGCTGACTGATAAACAGATCCCTCCGCCATTTTTAACCAGCCCAGTCACAGTGCTATCAGGAACGTGGAACACGCCCTCATATCTGCAGCTCTCCTTTCTGCAGGGTCAGCGCAGGGTCAGGTGTGAGGTACCACTCACAGGAGGGTGAGGAAATCTGTGCTGCAACCCTGATCATCAGCGTTGCACAGGTCCTGCTCAGGAAAAGGATCTTACTCCCTGGCAGCTGTGCACTATGAGGACCTACTTTCTGCCCCATACATCCTGCCCCCATGCTTTCTGCAATCTGAGGGTGCTTAGATGTCACTCCATTGACTAGCATAATGGCTGCAGTTAATTGAATGAGGCCAGATATGTCAATATAGCCAGGAGTGCACATGTTTCAAAGATAAGTCTGGTTTTGCTCTCCTTCGTCTTCCTTTTTCAGACTGTTTTCCTGGCCATGCATTCTTGGCCTTCTGAAAGTCATGGGTAGTGATGTAAGGTAACAGAGACGCATTGAGTGAAAGGCCCCTGTTCCACACCCCACTGTGCAGTGATGTGCAGAGGTGGGTCCCATGAAACAATAACAAGTTCTTAAAAAGAGATTACACATTCTGCCGGGGGAAGGGGCGGGGATCCCACAGTTACCATGATCACCAGCCGAACAATGAAGAGCCTGTTTCCATTCTCGTTGTCATGGAAACTTATCAGTGGCAGAGATAAGAGTAAAGAGAGATGCAAATTTTGTTTTGTTTACAACGGAAAAATAAAATTGCAGGAAACAAAATTAACCCCAAAAATACACTGGTGAAAAAAACCTGTGACAACACAGCTGAGACAATCAGTAAGAGCAACAAAATTTGCTTTTAAACAAGTGTAACTGTTAAGCCAGTTCCTGTTTTTACAGATGCTCTTGCTAATTAATCTTGAAAATCAGTATTCATTTCAACCTGCAAATTACAATAACAATGCAATTGTAATTTTCATCAATGGCTCAAAAACCTCATTGAATTACCTTTAATCACAGGCAGCAATATTGTCATGTTGTATGTGCAGCCTTAATTAGTCTCCAGGGGTCCCAGCTACACAGTGCAATGATTAAATTAATTACATAAACATCTATCCAGCCTATGGACTGTATGGGAGATGCTGTCATCCTCAGAAACTCTACACATCATAGAAGTGCAGCAATATAGACTGGTAACATTTAGGAGTTCTGACAGAAACAGAAAAAGTGGCTCAAATCAGGAAACAGGCACCACCACACCTAGTACCCCCACACACTGCACTCACATCACACACCACTGCGTGTAAAGTGCGTAGAGAAACACACCGCGTGCTGGGGACACCCTGTGATCAGCAGCCAGGAGCACGGCGGCTCAGAGCTCCAGCACAAGGCTGCCCTCGGGAAGCTGTCTTTGGGGGAACACAGATAAACACGCTTCTCCTGCCACACACACACACACACACACACACACACACACACACACACACTGTGTCGCTCTCCCAGCGGTGTCTGAGCGGCCGAGGCACGGGGGGCCAGATGGTGACCTATAACACAGCGCGTTACGGGGGGGACACGCAGCCAGCACCGAGCACAGCTAACACAGATGCTCATCCACACAGCAGCACTCCCTGTGGAGCTCAGCTCCTGTGTGCGTACCTGGCTCTCACATGAACACTGAGAGCACGTCATTATTAACCCACAAAACCAGCCTCCTGATCACGGCCTGCCTGGAAAAGGCTAAGCTATTTTTACACATATTTACAGAATAAACAAATAACCCGTGCATCGTCCTGGATGCTCATTCGCCACCCAGCCCCCACCCAAAAAAACAGCGATCCTCTGATTACAAAGTGCTGTCAACATAATTGTCACTTCAATTAGAGCTCTATTCACAGACCCACTGCGCTGTGAACGTGACATCACTGTGAAAGAGCTCATCAGAAACGAGCTGAGGGCCTCCTCTGATCAATGCCCTGTCCTTAATCATAACTCCATCCCCAATCTCCGCCCTCGTAACCCAGATACTTTAAAGAGCTAATGAGCACAATTAAGATGCAATGGAGGCTGCTAATCGGACTGCTGGATGCTGGCCCCCGAACCTCAAGAGAAGCTGATTGAAGTGAAGTCATTTGAGGAAAACGCGGCTGCCCCACGCCCGTCACAAGGTGAGGGTCACGTTCTCCGAAGCTGCTGCGCGTGGTGTCCTTCTGTGAACTGAGATTTCTTTCATTGATCTGTGGTGCTGCCACACTGGGAGATATGATAAACCCTGACCGGCTCAGAACACGGGATCTGCTCTGTGGGAAATCCATTAGCACGCACTGACCACACGCTGCAGTGTGGCCTTTCATGGTAGAGTACACGGTTTGCTTACTGATAGAGGACACGAGCAGAAGGCTCAGAGAACCTCTGACTATTGCCTATTTATGGCCAGTGTAAATAAGCTGTCTGCACTGTTTGTATCTGGTCGGTAATAGCAAACTGAAACGGAGCAGGGTAACAAATAGCATGGACAAAGCATTGCGCCGCTTGTTTGGCTTCTGCTTTTTTTCTTCTTTGTGAGCTTTTTTGCCATTAAGGGCTGCACAAACTGACCTGATGAAGACACTGCATGCATGCAGAACACCGAGGACAGCAGCGCACTGAGTCTCTAGGGCAGCAGACTAAAAGCAAATGAAATGTGAGGCCGAACAAATTTGTTACACCTCGTTTCACACCTCCATTTTTTACATCAGACGCCTTGCAATCAAATTCCGACTGTGAGAGTGGCCGCGGTTTGCCTCGGCGCTCTGTGAGAGTGGCCGCGGTTTGCCTCGGCGCTCTGCGTTCTCTTTCTGGCAGAAGCTCTCTATCCACGTGGTTCTCCCCCTCTGAGCGAGGACTACCAGGTATCGGTTATTAAAATTCCCCCCATAAAGACATCTCCTCCTCTTGAGGAGGGAATGAAGCACACACACAACAGATAAGCGCATCAAACAGCCACCTGCGTGGCCACTGGGGAAGCCGTGTACCACTGTTCTGGGTTCAGTGGGAGACGTGTGACGACAAGGCTACTTCGGTCCTGATGCAAATGTTACCGTGGTAATCACGCGTGGAGGAAGAACACAGCCAATTCCACGAAATTCTCTTCAACTTGCCGTACTCTCTGTGCTGGCTGGCAGCAGTCGGGTTGCCATGGAAACAGCCACCATCCTCGGCATGCCGTTAAAAAAAAAAGAGAGGATTTGAATCAACAGGCTTATTGCAAGTTGAGGCTCATAAAGATGAGTACTTTCATCTAACTTTTTTTTTGTTGCTTCAGTTTTGAGGAGAAAAGCAGAGATGTACATTCCAGAATACAATGTACTCTGGCTCTTTATCTGACACTGCACATAGTAATGACTTAGCCTCATGTGACTCGAGGCAGAGACTTAGGCAGCAAACCTGCGAATCCAGTCTAACTTCTGATTTCATCTGAACATTTCTTTACAACTTTAGATAATATTTTCATTAATCCTGGGAAACACCAAAGATTTTATGATGTGTGAGAGTGGAAATTCTCTCAGAATGGTAACTCAAGGTGAGGATGAAGCATCATAGCGAACAGAGAGGTCTTTCCCAGACTGCACTGCGGGAAAACCAACTGTCATTCTCACAACCGTGACTCTATGGCAACACTAAACCACCCTCACTGAGAAAAGAAGATATTAATGTGCAAAGACCTTTCATAACATAACATTTCAATGGTTTATGTTGACTGCTTGCTTTCTTGTCTGTCTGTTTACCAGTAATGGCAGTACGGCATATCTGGAAATGACTACAGCATAGCGCCCAGTTATCAAAAATGAAAGCATACAAAAATGGTTAATCCGCCCAAAAGAGTGGGGCCAGCACAGCTGGTTCTCATTTCCGCATGTCTTTGAACTCCTGCTAGCCTTTCTTTTTATTTGGAAGAGCTGTTATTTTGGCATAATAATGAGGATTCTGTAGGGAGGGAGAGAGAGCTGGCCTTCAGTGGCTTGGTTCAGAAACAGGGACCTTTAATGATTCATGCTGCTTGACAATTCTTATCTTTGGAAAAGCAGTGACGCATGTGGCCAATTTTTTTGCCAAGCTCAGAGACAGGGTATCTGAAGGGGCACCTAATGATTTAAATTGAAGCTTACGAGTATGCACAGAAATTGTGAATTATTCCCAATCCTGGTATAAGTGTATGAAATAGTTTTCTCTTCAGAAGTCATGCCTAGACTTCCTGTGAGACAATCTATATCTGAAACCTTGATTTATTACACTATTGTCACTTAGCAGACACTCCAGAGTGACTTACATAGGTTACAATTTTACATGTTATCCATTTATACAGCTGGATATACTGTATATTGAGACAATTCTGGGTTCAGTACCTTGCCAAGAGGTACAGCAGAAGTGCCTCAGTGGGGAATCAAACCTGCAACCTTTCAGTTATGAGCCCTGCACCTTACCACTGTGCTAAATGGATTACATTACATTACATTAATTAATGGATTACATTACATTACTGTGTATACCATTGTGTGTATTATTGCGTATACATATCAGTGTGGTAAATCTATCCCTGACAGGGCAGGGCTTTCTGTGGAGTGAAGTACTGTATATTTCATTATTAATGAATGTGAATGGTAATACTGACTGACACAGTAGCATTGGGTAATAATCACTGGCAGCTGCAGTTCTGCTAGTGGGTGACATTGTTTGTGATGCCCATTGATTAAATGCCAAGAAGCATCTGGCAATAAATCTGTGTCTTATAAACAGCACAGAGTAAAACATCTGACACAGAAGTATATGTCAAGCAAACAATAAAACCCATTAAAGCCAGAATCTCGTTGTCTGTTTTTGATTTGTCAGAGAATGAACCATTCGGTTCAAGCAGAGGATGCCTTGTTCCATTCTTTTGTTAGCGTCCCATATCTGATGTTTGAATCAATTTGCTAATAACTCAGAAAGACACTTACGTTTGGTTCAGTTGTTTTTGGTCGTGTGATTAACGCATCATATCTGGAGACAGACTTCTGAGAAAGACACTCCTATAGGATGCAGAACATGTTCCTGTGCGTCGGGGAGCCCCACTCAGATGGTTTTGAGTTTAGAAAAACATGATCCTGAAATCTGAGTCAATCTGGACCTCCTGTCATAAGTGTATTTCTTTCCTGACACTTCATGACCCTTGGGTGAACTGACAGCCCAATTAAATTTCAGACTTGAGTGAAACATTTGATGCAGACTATTGCAGGCGCCCACGCGAATGGGCCGATTAGATTACAGATCTCAGGGAAAGTGGGAGGAGGCTGCCTCTGAGAGGATCAGCAGAGACAGGGGAAACAGGGACACAGCGCACTGGGTGCAGAGGAGGGGTGTTCACTCTGGTCCAAGTCCCCTTCACTCTACAGTGCTGAGGAGAGGCTGGGTCACTGGGCATGGGACTACAGTACAGTACACAGATTCAACACAAACACTGTGTGGGTGAAACCACATTTCTAATTATCCTTTATAAATAAAAAGAGCTCTAAGATTAGCTCAACATCAAAGCTGAGGAGCAATAAAAGCTTGAGTTTGCTCTCTGTGTCAGTGACTTTGACTGTCTGCAATGCCTGCTCACATGGTTTACAGCTGCACTCATTTCTTCCTGTGATCTTTCCCTGATATTTGTCTCCATAATCAAACTTAACAATTAAACTCATAATAAAACTCAAACGCTTGTATGAATCTTTTCTGGCAGGGAAACAATTCAAGATTCCGTACTCAAGTGGCCAAACAACTCTGAGCCAATAGAAAAGTGGAGTTGTTGCTGGGGCAACACACAGAAGACAGGTAAAAAAAACCCAACCCACAGCAATGACAGAGAGAATGCAGGTACCCAGTTCACTATGCTTTTGCGCATGGTGAGGTCTCTGATGAAAGCTACATCCAGGCTAACCGATGCCTGACATCAATGCACAGAATCAGTAAGAGAGGACCCCCTCCCAAAAACCTTCCCTCTACCCAGCAGCCCCTCAACAATTCAGAGAACAGTTTCCTACTGTTCACAGCACAAGTGCCCCCTCTCATCCACAACAGGAGCTATCAGACATACAGTACATACAGCCCTATGGGTCATCCTGCCCCTATCAGTGATTAGTAAAGATTTGTACATACTGGGAAAGCTGTGAGTAAAGATTGGGTAACCTCTGGCATACCTCCCTACACTTCTCTCTCACTGCAAATGCACCTGACTGAATTCCTCTCTCTGCCCCTTGGCTTATTTTAAACTGCAGCTCTGATACATTTTGCACATGACAGGCAATTCAGGTGAATGTTGTTTAGCACTTGTTATTTAAAACTTCTGGTTTGTTTGTTCATCCATAACACATGGTGACATTCCAGAGGACCGACCATATCAGCTCCGTTTGGATCCTGTCCCCTTGCAGACCCAGATGAATGGTTACTGCATTCAGCAACAGATGCTCAGATTAGGCTTCTGAAAAGCTGCGAAACAAATCGCACTGACAACAGCAGTAATGAAGGCCATACACATCCAATCAAAACGCCACATGTTACGCACTGATAAGGGGACTGATAAGCGGACGCTGTATTCAGACCTTAGATCAACTCTGAGGGCATCCTGTTGCACCTTGGTGGCACTGATTGCCATCTGTCATTACAGAAGTAATGACTGGCCCATACTGACCCAGCCACCGTGTGACAGCCACCTCAATGGCATCAAACACACACACACACACACACACACACACACACACACACACACACACACACACACACACACACACACTCCCTATACAATCAGGCTGTCTGCGAGCCCGCAGATATCCAATTAGCCTCGGAGAGCCACCGCGCTCAAAATAACAGCGAGCGGCGCGGTGGCCGGCCCACGTCACGCTAGCCATGGCAACTGCGCCTGCTGACGCCACGGCCCGCCGTCTTCAAGCGCTGCGTTTGATTAGCATCAGAAAGGACCCTGCATCGTCTCCAACGCTGCCCCGTTCGGCTGGGGCCTGACCAACCGCCTCTGAGGGGCTCTGTTCTCCCAGAACCCAATAGAGGCAGAGCACCACACAGGCTTGGCCAAAGTCCTCAGAATAAAATATGATATGAGTAATATAACAAAGGGAAAGGGCTGTGCTGTTATATACTGCAGTGCTTCATGGGAATGTGAGGTGGTCACTGACCTTACAGTCTGTAAAACACTGATACAGTTCACTCATGTTGTCTCCTGTAATGACTCACCACACTACAACATCACACAAGCAGTGCTTACTGTTCCCCTCAGGCCAGATGGTTATAACTAATAATTTGTATGTTTGTACTGGAACACTTCTCTGGTTTGAAGCTTAACTGCTGAAGCATTGTTCCTCTGTGATCAGAAAGTGATCAAAGCCAGGCTGCCCCAGACTGGGAGCAATTAAGCACCAGCAGCATCTCCAAATACCGTTCTCAAAAACAGTTCAAGTGGAGACATCGCTGTGTGATTAAAATATCATGATGCCACAATGAATTCAGGATAACAGTTGCACGCTGGTATCTGCGGCTGCGATCTGTCATGCTGGTGTTACAGGGGAGAACCGGAGCAGTCTCTCCCTGACGGATTAGGAGCAGATGGAAGCTAAAGTCTCTGCTTTTGGGAGGATCATCAGCATTCCCTTTAGAAAATGATCATGGATTTTTTTTTCATCACTAACCTGCTATATAGAAATTCATCCAATTTCTTCCCCTAAGTCACTGTGAAATCCTGATCAGCACAGGGAGGTGCCTTTTTATTTGCATATATTTAAATACCTCTGCACCTTTATCTACAGGTGTTTTTGGAGACGTGACAGAGGAAGATTACAGCAGGAGAATTACAGAAACAAAAGAGCTGCCTCCAGACGATGCTGCCAAAAGCATCCAGCCTGTTTTTGTAGTAAACCGTGCATGGCAGAGTGATCAGTCAGAGCTCCGGCATGAGCAGGAGCCAGTGAGACCATCCCTCTTTCTCTCAGGCCAATGATTCACTTTCACTGTTTACTTTCCAAGAAACACAAAGGGGGTTTTTACAACCTGACTGCAGGCAAAGAAAAGCCATTTTAAAAGTTTTGTTGGAACCAAAACTTCAGAATTAAACTCTGAAGATCATGGCTGCTTTATTTTATGGACATTTTGTCATTGGAGAGTTCCACAGTACTCTTACTGTAAGTGTAAAGTGAATGTTTATTTATATTTCCATTTATTTACTTACTCATTAGGTCTTTTTAAATACTATTGATACAGAATTATAATAATAATAATCCCTTTTTCATTTTGCTTGAAATGTGTATCTCCTGAGGCCACACCTCTCCCCTCATCCCCTGTCACTCACTGTACCATAGGAGACTGGCTTCCCTCTCCATGGCAACCGTATCACTCCCGCCCACATCCCGGGTCACCATAGAACTGATGCACAGGCCATAGACATCTTCAGCTGTAGCCATTAAGTAGGATGTTCTAATGTCTTTCTGATTGCTAGATAATAACTACAATAATAAGAGGTGAGCACACAAGCCTTACAACAGAGTGAGAGAGGGTCAGAGAAGAGGGCACAACACATTCCCTAAAACGCTGAAGTATAGACTCTTAACTACTGAAAAGACCATCTCTGCACAGGGAACTCATCTTGGTAGGGTCACCTCCCACACTGTCAGAAAGCTGTTTCTGAAACTGAAAAATCCCTGCACATGTAAAATGCAGCAAGTCAATATCACTTGTAGTTGGGGGGTCAGTGAGAAGAATGTTAACTCACAGTTACACAAACAGAAGTGAAATATCATCATGTTTCACTGTGGCATGTCAGCTGTATAATAAAAGCTTCTTTGTTTCACCCCCTCATACACCTGGAGCTCTGGTGTGAACCGTGATGTGCAGTGTGCCAAGGGTCTGACTGGGAACAAACCACTGAAAACAGCTCTAAGAAATTTCCACCTCTCCTAGCAGCCACCCGGTGCTATCCCGAAAAACGCTGCCGAGTCACACTCTCTCAAAGCCTTCCAGGAGACATGGCCTCACTCACAATTTCATTACACAGCTCCCAGGCAAAATGGTGAGTGAACAGTACTCTCGCCATCTTTAAAAGCCAACAGACGGAGAGCACTTGAGCCTCCACAGAGAGAGAGGGAGCACATTCCAGGGGTCAGCGCTGAGGAAACTCTCTTGAGCACCCTGTCATCTTTTCACCAGGAGAATCTATGTGATCATCAAAGCTGCCTACAGGAGGGTCAATTGGCCTCTTCAGCTGATTCTCGGGACACATGTCATATATACTTGTAACCCTCAATGCCCTCCACTCAGAAAGGCCCTGTGTCCTTTCTTAAGCCTCTGGCATGAGGAATCCTCCAACGGTTCTTTAACTAGGGCCCTGGCTCTCTGGCTTTAGGAGAAATGTTCACTGAACAGAGCAATTTTCAACAGTTCACTTCTCGCTCTCTAAGGGTTAAAACACAATCTCTGAGCAAACGGAGCCCTGTTTTTCTCGGTGCAACATTCTCGTCTCGTTAAGTGCATGATTTATTCAGTAACCGTGGAAGGAATACAAAAAAGGATGAATAATTTACTCTGCTGTTGTTATAAAACAATCAATTATGTATAAAAAACTGACGTGACAGATATCTGCTCTGGAGGCCAGGGGCTTGTAATAGTACTGAGGTTCGCAGAAGTCTGAAACAATGAAAAAAAAGCCGGAGATGGAAATATTAGTCCATGGCTTACATTTCTCCACTGAGAGGAATTTGCTAGCAACAGCATACCTTCGCACAACAGAGGCATGAACACCTGCCTCCCGCTCTGTGATACTTTTCCACGTTTCCACAACTGTAGGTGAATGAATCGTTGATTTGAAACAGTTTCTCTGTCTCATTCTTCCCCGTCAGACTGACAGGAGCGCGGAATCAGCGGTCTGAGGACGAGCGCCGCGGCGAGACGCTCATTTCCCTGTGAGCCCTGCGGTGCGGGGGGGGTGAGCGGGCGTCTCTGAGCCCCGCTGGGAGAGGTTTGGACGAAACGACGGGCCCCTCCCGTGCTCCCCCACAGCGGACTCCGTGAGGCGGAGCAGGTGGGGAGGTCTGATAAGGAGCAGACGTAGCTGGGGGCAGGTGAGGCCCAGCTCTCCACTCACCCCTATTCTACTTAACAACCGTCAGAAAAAACAGCTTGCTTTTCCTTCTCTTTCTTTCTCTCTCTCAGCCAGCTTTGAATTCACCTCTATCTCTTTCTGCATTGTTTTCCTTTTCAATTTCCTTTCGAGCGTGTCCTCTCTGACGAGACAAATTCAGCTTTACATTGCGCTGTGTTGGTTTCTGTCTCTTTTATGCTATTCATTGATGTCTTCCTTTTCACCTCCTGTTTTGTTATAAAACTCTCCATAGGTGCACCAGTTAGGAGCAGGCCATTTTGAGAAGTTAAATGAATAGTAAGCTTCAAGAGGAGGGAAATCTCTTCATCACCATAAAGAGTTTTCTCTATAGAGGCCGTATTTCTTTGTTGTGGTGTGTGGTTTGCACCAGCAGACAGATAAGAATGCATTTACACACACAACTACAGATCTGGTGAGATATAATTGGAGCATTTATTCTTAAGGGCAGGTTACACTACAGCTTATAAAATGTAATCAGTATTGTTTCAGAGGTCTTCTGGAAAAAAACCCCAGGAATCTCTCAACTGCATCCATTAATTTTTAATGTTTTTTTTAATTTTTAATAAGTTTTAATAACATGTAAATCTGTCATTTCCACTAAAGCTAAGGTGTAATTATTAGAAGTATGTTAATCTTCCATCCTGTTCTTATTTGGAAAGTAGTGTAACTTAGTTAGATAAAGACTCCATCTCCTCATACCTCCAAATTCTTCAAAGCCCAGTTCCCCTCACACAGAAACTTTTTTGGATTAGTGTAAAAAAACTGCTTTTCTGAGCACAAAGAAAGCTAAGCAGTTGCTTTAGGGTAAGATAATATCTCATTTCAACTACAAAATATTTACATGGTGGATTATTCAGTTTTGTGGACCCTTTTTCTGTGGGGTTATAAAGTATTAGTTTTATCTAAATTAATTAAGTTCTTGTTCTAAACAAAAGGTATGCCCACACACTTTAACACGGCCGAGATTTGCTCCTGTAGTAGACTGAGTGACAGTTTTGGCAACCGAGACCAATAATGATGGAGCAGATCAGGTCATTAATATGGATAGAAATGGGGCGCATTTGCGATTCCCTTGCAGAAGGAGACGACCCGCTGGTCACTGTTAAATTCTGACTGTGGTTCCCATTGAGTGCACTGCTGAATATTAATGCAGTTACTGCAGGCACCTAATGAGAGTCTGGATCACACTTCACACACCATCATCACGGAGGAAACTGGCTCTAAGCTGCTTCCAGGTAAGCAAGTTGTCAATCAGTCTCACACAAATGGACAGCACCTGGCAAACAGCCAGGAATGCCCCTCTGCTGTTTTTTTGCTACATCATGAATGCTAACCTGCATGTTTAACATTTTGTGTTGCTCATTTCACACACATACCTCCACATAACTCGCACAGGGCAGAGATACAGTAACGAGAACCCACCTGTTTCACACCTGTTACTCTGAAGCGTCTGCCAGACATATGAATGAATATGTATAAAAACACACACACATATAGGCATATACAAACATACATACATGAAAAGTGTCAGTATTTGAAACTATAGAACTTTAATTATTGATCACAAAGTTTTTCCCAACTGTCAGTCAAGCTGAGATGGAAACAATGTGCAATGTAATATTCATATTGCATGTGTATGGATATAAGGTTACATCAGAAACAGAAACTATCTAATATGTGCTTCTATAACAGTTGATTTGGTAGCCATTATGCATCGGGTCTATGTACAGGGTAAATATTATCTCATTATTTCTGATTGAAAAGGTGAGGTAATAATAATATGTCATATATTTGATCCCCCAGAGACAGACGCAAATATTGCTTTTACACAGATGGGTTTCCTGTCTGCGTTCGTCTCACAGTGGATGAGTCAGAGCGGAGGGGCAGTGTGATGGGCCAGCCAGAGCTGCAGGTGTTTACTGGAGCTGACTCCGCCAGACGAAACACAGCCACTTCCTTCTGTGGTCCGCAGTCCGATGTTAGCACTGAACATTTTTGTCCTTCTGCCAGCAGCACTTTTCCACTGCCCTGTCTCCTTTCAGTGCCTCTGCTGCTCTCTCCCTGTCCGTTCGGCTCCGCAGTTTGCATTTTTCTATTCACTTTGAGCTGTGCGTATGTGCAGGTACCAGCAGCAGGGCTCAACGCTGACTGACCAATAGACAGCCCTGATGATGATGTCATCACTAACTGCCAGAGAGCAGTTATGCAGGGTTACTTTATTGAAATCTAACCTAATCCTCTGTGCTACAGTTATATTTATTAATGTATTCTAATCCTCTGTGCTGTAGTATCAGGGCATGCTGCCCCTGCACACCTGTGCTGCAGGGAAGAACAGCTTTCCTCGAAACTTTCAGCCTCTAATGGCACTCATAAAAAGTTAATGTGGGCTGCGGTGGGCTGCCCCAAAAGAGAGCAGAGGTGCAGTCTAACAGCAGGGCAGGGAGACCACGCCTCTCTGCTGCAGAGTTTCAGTTCAGTGCGGAGGCAGCACCCCCCCCGCACGTCCCTCCAGCCCTCACTTCAGCTCACAGTCCGGGAGAAGAATCAGGAAACTGTCCCCCATTTTCACACTGTCATTACGTTACACTCTTTCCATCCATCTTTATGCCAAAACTCCATTATTCCCAAAACAGAAATCCATACCGACTGCAGACACTCAGTCTGAGCCAGCACTGTGTCTCTTCTCCTCACCATAATTAACACAAACTGGATTGGATAAAACTAACAGTCTGACACAGAGGAAATGAATCACAATGTGAATCAGGCTTCAAGGTGAGAATGGTCACGTTTCCATCAGGTCCTCACCAAACCACAGTGACCTTGACATTACGTCAAAGAAAAGGAAAATAAAATAAACATCCACAAAAATGGGGGAAATATGGAGGATTTGCTTTTACTGGTCAAAGAGGGGCCACGCTCCATGACGCATGAGCTTGCAGTTGTTTTTACTCTTCCCACAAACACGCGCTGTAGAGCCACCCAGGACGAGCAGCGAGGCGGGACTGAACCATAAAGATAACAGGCCTCTAACGTTTCCCCACACTAAAACCCAGGCCGCTCCCTCCTCCCAAGGAGACCGCCGCTGGAAGATGACGGGCAGTTTACAGGCCCTGAGTATTGTGTTCATATGGGGGAGAGGGGGTGGGTGTAATCTGAGCAGGTGGTAAATTTTTTATAGTTCTTCCATTCTGTTCCAGCTCTGCACATATGAGAACACAGCACATGGAACGGAGACCGGTAACCGTGACTCCATACACACCACCTCCGAATCTACGGCTGGACAAAAACAGCTCGACACTCACTCCATTCTCCAGTGCCCCAATGAGGAATTCATGTACTGGGAATATATACATGCCATCAGCGGAGCAGAAAGCCACGCTCAGCCACCTGGAAAAGAGGGAAGTGTCTGCATGATCTGAAATGCCACTGTCAGCGTGTCAATTCAGCTCACTCGCAGGAATGGCAGAAATCAAGCAAAAAAAAAAAAAAAAAAACACTGCTGAAGTTATTTAGAGCTTGGTTGATCACAAAAAAGAAAAATGAGACAGGCATTAACTGAAAGTTGAAATACAACTCCACAAAGCTGGCATCTAGGCTGTGGCGTTCTCCTACACACGGCTGCAGTGGAAGTTACTTTACTCACTTTGTAAAACGGTTCACGCTATACACTTAGCATTCATCCTTACAGCATAAGCATACTTTACATGGAGTGCAACCTCATTGCCAATCAAAATGTCAATGAAGGCACTTTTATTTCAAAACCCTTTCTGCTAACACTCCTATATGCTTCACTTAACCCTTAACACAATTGGGCAATGCAGCTCATGCTGCCTCACCACTGACTAAACAAAGAGGAGAGTCACACATGAATTACAATGTGCAAAATAAATCAATGAACGAACAGATTGCTATGGCTGGCCACCAGGGCAGCATGATGGAAAAATCAATATAAAGTTGTGGGGAAAAATAACAAAAGGAAAACGAACATGTAACAAGGCAGAGTCAAAAACCTGCTGAGAACCAGGAAGGAAAGCCCCAACGCAGCCCTGATAACAGCCATTACCAGCCTTCTGCCATTACTGCTCAAACTCACCACACATGTTAAAATACAGAAAACAAATCTGCTCATGCCTAAGGTTCCTGCACACTACAGTAACTCCTCTTCCAAGCTCCTATGTTCTGCAATTTCATCTCTCGCAAGTCCAGATATGTCCTCCACAGTCGGATTGAGCATCATCTTTCATAAGCCAAGACTAAGAGAAACACAGCCAGTGAGAAATGGCGATTAAACAGCACAATGTTCTACGAGCCGTTTCCTGTGGAACCACAACCCAGAAGCGGTGAGACTGGAGAGAAGAGGGACACCATGGCAACGGAGGGTGTGCACCAAGACGAAAGTGCACCTTGGACTCAGTGTGGAGGATGGGGGCTTACTGAGCTGCTCCAAGCACACAAGTGTTTATTTGATCAATATACAGAGACCTGGCATCACACACAGCAGAGGCACAGAGAGCGGAGGGAAACAGCCAGACAGGAATGTATCACGGCAGGAGACTTCCTATGTCCCATAGGTATGTTCTCTCTCACAAAATTGACAAGCAAGATAACAAAAAATAGCAAGATAGATAGGCTAATGCTCTTAGTAGTACTGTTAGGCACAGCCTTACTCACAAATTTCAAAGCGCATGTGGAGTGTAAGCTCCAGCTCCCACAATTCCACAGGACGAAACCATAGACAACAAGTATGATTTGACTGCTATACTCATAATGTAAATTATAACGATTTTCAAAAAACCAAAAGCATATTATAGGTGTCAAAGCAAGTGTGATATAAGTATCTGGGACAGATGCTGAAAAATGATGTTTTCCACTGTAGTAGGTGGGCTGATTTCACTATTTTAGAGGTATAAAATAGTGCATTTCTTAAATTAGCAAACCATTTCATGAAAAATAGGCAAAACTGAAATCAAAGCTACACAGCAACAGCCAGCCAGCCAGCCAGCCACACACACACACACACACACACACACACACACGCACGCACACGCACACGCACACGCACACGCACACGCACACACACACACACACACACACACACACACACACACACACACACACACACACACACACACATGCACACGCACACATGCGCACACGCACACACATGCACACACACACACACACCTTGCAGCACTGGATATTAGCCCCTGGTCCTGCGTGTAGTGACCTGTTAGTGATTTGCAGAGTGCAGACACTATATGACTACAGTACTACAATATCTTTTCTGCCTTCAGTCAACCGAGGAAAAGCTTGCAGAGAAAAAGCATCTCTAGGAAATAAGGACAGCAATAAAACTATTCTCCCACAACAGAAAACAATTTACCAGTAAACAAGTGCGTATGTGCTGTTTGTTTGTTATTAGAAATGATACTGTTAATATTTCTCAGTTGGTTGATCTGCTTATTATTGAGTTTTGTAATTGCTAATGTTTAAGACACTCTACAGCTTTCAGGACAGAGTGTAGCAATTTGTAATGCATAACGATGCCCTCAAGTAATTCAGAGGAAGTGATTTGCTGAGCTATGAGAGGCTAACACCACAACAGGGGACCAATCAGAGGACACCCAAACTCACGACTGGTATTTCAGAAAAAGGGCTAGTGCTTTTAATTAAATGTTTGCTCGAAATTCTGGACCCACTGGCGCCCTCTTGTGGAGAACCCCCACACGCAGGTTTTGGCTTGACCATCTGATGCGCAAGTCCACGGGTCAGCACAACAATAACAGCAGCAGGCTGGTTCTTGTCAATCAGCGAGCCGCAGTTACACTGTGGTGACACTTTCCAAATGAGCACATCATTAACCTCATTCTTGCCTGAGGAGCAAACAGCGTGCTTAATGCAGTGTCCAATCAGAGAACAGCATGGATCCTATTGGCTGCCATCAGACAGGCTTGAGTGTCGGTGTGGTGTAAGGTGTACGCCCCCACCGCGGTGTGTCCACGCTGCCCGGGTCCTCCTGCTCTCCACCGCCACCCCGGAGCGGTGCTTCACGAGCAGGGGACACGCTTACCGCAGTGTCACGGAAACACACACAGCACCAGCAGGTACATGAATGAGTCACAGTTTGCCTTTCGTGCTGGAAACACGGAAAAAGGAATTAAAAAGTTGCCAGAGGAAGGCAGTCCCAGAACACAGTGCAGGCCTGGGTGCAGCTATGAGAGAAGCATTCAGCTGAAAGAGAACACCAACAGGAAAGGAGATTCCTCACACCCTCGCTCTATAGCGGAGCGCAGTAAGCGAGCATGTATTCACACATTCAGAGTCACATCTGCACAGCACACCCTCTAGTGTGTAATAAAGTGCAGTGTAAGGTGATCCCCCACGTTAAACGGATTCCCAATAGGATTCAAAGAAATCGCTCTGAGTGCAACTTCAGGCAGTGGAATCACGCTGTAGAAAAGACACTGCACTGGCTGAACTCCTTGCATGGAGCACAAAGGAAAATGATTTCAAAGGCCCCTGTACAAATGAAGAGTTAAAATAAAATGAAATAAAATAAAATGTGCACATTGGCACCCAGTTGTTATTCACGTAACAAAAATATGTGGTTCTGCACAGTGCTAGGGATATGATCTCTGACAGTCAGCTGAGGCTTGTTAGTATTGTGTGAAGCAGCCTGAGGTCACAGGGTTGCATTGGGGTGAACCCTGCTATTAGACCCTGACCCTCCTGCAGCCCTGCCCCTCCTGCAGCCCCGCCCACTGCCAGCAGGACTGGAGCTGGCACACCCTGGAGCTCACACTCGCTCACTGCTTTGTACATCACACATTTAAACATGGAGCGCCTAATACACAGCTGCGTTAAGGAAGAGAGGGTAAAAGCCATGCATGCGGAGTTCCACATGCTCTGCCCGTTTGAATACATTCCACAGTCCTTTTATTTCCCGTCAGCTCTGCGGCCGACGCTCCCAGAACAATGACACGCAGCAACGCCCCGCCCGCGCTTCCTGCCTGCTCGCAGTACAAAAGGGACTGCTTCAGAAATCCCACCGCGAAGGACAGCACCGCGCCCGTGTCCTTCACAAACAAACCACCAGAGTCTCCAAGGACAGGAAATACGAATGTCGCATTTCAACACCTCGCAAACTTCAAACCGCTCATTTCCATTTAGTGTATCTTGCGGGATATACAGGATAATATCAGGTGGCAACAAACAATACAACAGACCCTGTGCCCCCCATCCCCGAGAGACAGGAACCCAGGCGAGTAAAGGTGAGCGATTGCAGGATAAGGCTGGCTGCGCTGACCCAGTGCGGACAGTCCTGTGAACACACACAGGGCAGCGTTCCCTGAGAGACACTGACTGGTTTCAGCTGGATTTCTGCCTCTGACTGACACACCTGCCCTTTGCCTTCCTCCCCAGGCAGACCACATCCTTAACATCTTTACCCGGGTCAGAACATCCAGCGCGTACAGAAAAATCCTACCCACAATGCACCAGGTGACAGGATCACACGGCTGCTCTCTCCTTCGTGACAGAGAGTAGGAGTTTCACACACTCTCTGCGAGAGCATAGAGCGCACTGCCTACACATCAAACAACGCTGGCGTGTCTCGCATCTGCTGTTTAAACGCCATTAATGACAACAGCATATGCTGGCCTCCTTTTTCTGCCTCAAACACATCCTTTGCAACACTTCGGCTGCAAAGCATGGTTTCACAACGCCAATTTTCCAGTGACATTTTTTGACCCCTATGTATTATCTCTCTATATATATATATAATTCTCTCTCTCTCTCTCTATATATATATATATATATATATATATATATATATATATATATATATAGAGAGAGAGAGAGAGAGAGAGAGAGAGGTAGATATATATAAGTACATACACATATACACATATAAATATATATATATATATATATATATATATATATATATATATATATATATATATATATAAATAAATAAAATACATACATATATAAACCATATCCCTCATGTTTTCAGTGTAGCACTGAAAGCTGTGTGTGATTTCCAGGAAAGGTGTTCTGCCTTATGAAGGTTCTGTCTTTGAGGTTACGCTCATCTGAAGGGAGAGGCGTTCGAGAGCCTGCCACTGTCACTCAGAGTATGGCATCATGAAATACACATTGTGTGGAGGTGACAATACATAACCAGTGTAACCCCCCCGACACCCATCTGAGAGCCAGGTCTCCTGGACACATCCAGGGGTCACGCAACAAGCCCTGGACAAATATCAGAGTTGTCACAGGCTGCAAGGCAGGGACTTTGGGTTCAGTTGCCTGTGTTGGATCTGAAGAGGGTGAGGAAGGTTGGGGGTGGATGCTGCGAGGGTGGGGTGGGGGGCAGGGGGTGCAGGGCTGTCCTCATTAGCCGCCAGCAGCCAGCAGCCTGTGAACAAGCCTGTATCTCTCATTAGAGCTGCAGTTACTGACCTTACTGTTCTCGTTCCTGGAGCCCCTCCAGACACGCGCTCAAAGGCGGTGCTCTCACACACACATACACACACACACACACACACACACCCCCACGTGCACTCACACACAAAGTCACCCACCAGTGCGCACATACACTCATATAGTCACTACATCTAACTCCCCCACTCGCTTGCTCGCTCAGTCGCACTCTGTCTCTCTCTCTCTCTCACTCACTCGCTCAGTGGCACTCTCTTTCTCTCTCTCTCTCTCTCTCACTCACTCGCTCAGTGGCACTCTCTCTCTCTCTTTCTCTCTCTCTCTCTCTCTCACTCGCTCAGTGGCACTCTCTCTCTTCTCTCTCTCTCTCTCTCTCACTCACTCGCTCAGTGGCACTCTCTCCCTCTCTCTCTCTCTCTCTGCGCTCTCACTGCTCGGATACCACGCAGTGGAATCAGGACTGTGCGCTTTTTCCCCTTCAGTTGTTTTTCTCTTCCCTCCTGCGTTGTTTGAGCGGCTCTGGTCTCACTCCGCTAGCCTGGAATGAGCAGGATGTCCCCCGATTTGGGCTCTATCAGGAACAGAGGGAATATGGAGCAACAGGGGGACCACTGACCGAAAAAGTGCCAGTCCTCCTCTCCCTGCACCCCAACAGTCTCCCAGAGAGGTGAGTCTGAAAGTCTGCTTTAAATCAGTTTAACAGGAGAGCAGCTTTATCATTACCCCCCTTACCCCTGCGCTGTGACTGAGTGTCTGTGACTGAAAGAGGGAAAGTTCTCCTTCCCCTCCCGCTTTCTGTGGGTGTGTGTGCGCATCACTGCATCTGTGCGAAAGGGTTCCCACTCTGACAAAAACAGCAAAGTGATCGCGGGGTTTGTCCCGGGGGTCGAGGGGGGCAGAGGTTTCGCGGGTCGGAGGTGTGAGTGCTGTGGCGTTGTTGGCCAGGTGAGGGCTTGCTCTCGCCCTGGGCACTGTGATCGTGCGAGGCAGAGGGCTTCCTCCCCCCTCTGCGTGCGCAGCGATTAGGCAGAACTGGCACATGGCGCGGGGAAGTTGGAAGCAAGAACTTGGACGGCAGCGCGGCATGCGGGCTATTAAAGCAGTGATGATGAAAGCAGCGCCGGCAGCCCGCGATGCCGCCCGCACCGGGGGGAATAACTGCATTTCACACGCGCTGAGCACTGTTTAACAGCGCAAAGCGCTCCAGCGCGCATAGACAGCTTTCCGCACGTTTGGCTCCGCTGAGCGAGCGCTCTCTCTGTCTCTGAGCGCGTGGGTGAAGCGCTCGGGCTGCGAGGCTGTCAGCGGTAATGCCCGTTATTACCCCCGCGCGAGTCTCCAACTTTAACCACCGCAAAGCAGGAAACACGTTCCAGCCGCTGGGAAACCCGCAGCCGCTCGTAACGTCCCCGAGACAGCGGAAGATCAGGCATCATTACCGGCGGCTCCGTAACACTACGGTTAGGTGCGCTGAATAATTCACCCACACAAACAAGCTCTGGAGCTTCAGGAAAGGCAGATTAATGAATGGCAAAGTTTTCATTAGCCGCTCTGCGGGGGGTCTGTGTAAACGACTCCCAATTGATTGAATTTAATTAACCCTGACAGGACACAGCAATTATGAAATACTGTCATATGGAAGATGCCAAGAAGCAGCGCTGAATATATAAATAGGGTGCCATCACTAACGATGCCAGCTTTGATTTTTGTCAAATTTTGCACCTCTGTGGCGAAGTGCCAAGCACATGTTTTTCCCTCTTTGTTCTGATGAAGCTGGTCTGTGGGGGAGTCTGAAATTGTGCCACATGCAGCTCACATCACTGACTGTGTGTTTCACTGCTGATTGTGGCTTTCCACTGTGTCTTTTCATGCGAAACAGCTCATGGCTGTAGCAGTCACTAAAGCACAACAGGTGAAAGGCTTTGGTTTTTTACCATTTTCAGGAGGGCTTCCTCTTTTCACTGCTTTCATGAAATGCGTTTTGTGAGTCTTGTGCAAGATGATAATCTACTGGAACAATCTGACTGTGATTGAATTAAAAGGCTTCTAACAAGATTAAATACTGTGAAGTCTATCAGATCAGGGCTACTGTAATGCTGATAAATTAAAATGATATCGACCACCTCAGTCATGTTAGGATACAGATGAGGATGAATGTATATTCATCCAGTCTTGACTGTAATGAAGGTCCCAGTCAAATTAGCCACACATTGATCTGTCCTTAATGCTACTATTGTTCTCCCCATATTCGTTTAGAGGCATGATTAAAGAGGCAGTGCCCTTGCCAGTTAATCACTCCAGTTGTTTGCATCAGCTGACGTTCCCGTATCTGCTCCATGTGTTTTACTCTTGGGATTTGGTGTGACGGGCTGTTATCAGTGAGGGATAGAGATTCTGGGAGTCCTATCTCCACAAACAGAGCTGTGTATACCCTAATCTCAACTACAGCCTGCAGGGAGACCTACAGCAGTACACAGGTCCTGAGGGAGGGGGGGGGATACAGGAGTTTTGGGGTTTCTTTTACTTTGTGGGTCACCAGAAATCAGATGTATTCTGGCAGTCAGGGAGAAAAGAGTAAGGGAAGCAGCAATGCCCAACAGTATGGCAGATTGTTCAAGGAGCTTCAGTATGATGTAAGAATGCTTAGTGCACCAAGATCAAGATCCACACGTCTCCGAGACCTCCCTTGGTAGGTCTGCTTGGGGTCTCTTAGCTTTCCAAAAGGTTATCAGCTGCATGCCTGTAAATGTAGAAAAGAGGCCAAGGAACACAACCAGGCAAATTAAAGAGCTCAGAGTCAGGAAGTGAACAGATTCACCCCAACACCTTCTGTAGCAGAACGGTCATGTTCCTTCCTGTTAGGCTTCAGCCCAGCTGCCACAGGACCCCAAATTTAGCTCATGAGGAGCCTAATTTTAGTGGCTGTAATCACTCTTAGGGGAGAACTGGCCTTTGTAGCTGAACAAAGGCGCTGGATTAATGAGCGATATTTTGTCACCATCATGAGGTTATCACCACTGTCCCAGTGTGAAGGAGGAGCAGCCACAGGTGAAGATTAGAAACAGACATCATGACAACAGCTGTCTCTCAGCAGAGGAGGCAGTTTGATGTTTGAGCATGGCTGGACCAGAGCCAAGAGGAAAAGCAGAATCATTTTACTCATTTATGATTTACTCTGTAGACACTAATACAGAGAAACTGACACAGTTTACGACTCACTGTTAGCTGGATACTTTCTGCAGCAGCTCTGGCTAAATCTCTCATGAGAACAGTCATTCAGTCCACTTTGCCAACCTGTCATACATTCAGATATATGTCACGGATTCTCTGAGATAAAGTACAACACTGAGATCATGGAGGTGTACAGTGCCAGAGAAACAAGTGGAGGAACACTGGCCTTGAGCAGAAAGAGCTGCTTCCAACTTCCTTTGAAACCAAACAGGCAGGATGAGTGCTCCAAAGACACACAAATACCTTTACCTCTATTTGTTTAATCATACTACACCCCATGCGCCTCTGATTGCACAGAGAGTGGGGGTGATGAGGATGAGGGTGAGCAGAGGGTGAGCAGGGTGAGCAGAGTTGGCTTTGATGAGAGCACCGCAGATGAGGGGGAAACACACACCTGGCAACCTCAGAGATGCTAAGCAACAGTCCCCGTTGCTCTGCGTGTGCTTTTTACTGAGAGAGGAATTATGGTACAGCCAGTGTCCATTATGTTTGCGGCTTGTGTCTAACAAACTGTGTTACATATTTATGAGGGCTTCCTGGTTACCCTGTTACCCAGAGTCGTTCTTCCATCCACCCCCTTCACCAGCAGAGCCCCCACACAGGGCTGGGCTGAAACGCGAGACCCAGCCCCTCACACAGTCATCATATCAGTTTCCCCTGCAGATGATTATCTGGGAGCCCCGCCGCCTCCGCTCCTCCATCACCCTATCAGCTCCAGCGCGGCCGCGAGGCGTCGGCTCAAACACTGTAACAATTAGACATGAAAGGCCATCAGCCGCCGATCTGGGGTACGGCACAGCGAAACACAGCACGCTATCGCCAGAGAGGAGAAATAATCCATGCATCCTTCAGTTTAACTGCTGGCTTCTGCTCCCCGGCGCTGATGGACATGCAGATACTCTATAACTGGGCCCAAATGATGTGGGTTTTTGGGCGCGATAAGGATATGAAGGTTTGAAAGACCAAGCCAATAAATGACCGGTGAAAGAGCCAAGGCTGCTTAATCGCCATTAAGGTTTCAGGGGAAAAAAAAGTTCAAAGCAGAAACAGAGTCTTTGCTTCAAGTGACAGATTCACCCTAATTAAAAGCAAAACACCGAGGAGTTCCACACAGGCGTATCTAATTAAATAGATCAGAACAGACGTATGAAACAAAGCAATAAACTCAAAAACAAATGATCTCAATAACCGTGAAGAACATTTGTAACTTTTTCAGCTAAGTTTTATTCTGCCAAACTCAAACTTACAGTAAAATATGTAATAAAAAAGAGGCCGATCAACAGGGAAACGGCAGCATTACTGGTCATTGCAGGGTCAGTAGGGACCAATGCAGTCTCAAACAGATGTTCATCTGGTCTGGGGGATTAAAATTATTAAGAGACCCTCAACATACACTGGGAGATCACTGTGAGGAATTATAAAATACTGCCTTGTGCCGCTAAGGGAGACTTGCATGTTCCTGACACAAGAATCATGTAATAATGTAATAAACAACTGATTAATATGTATACCATATTTACATAATACTGTTATACATGCATGTAATCTGTGCGGTGCTCCGTTTGTGAGCAGAAAGTACAGCCTGGCGTGAATATTTTAAACCATGAATCACAAATAAACAATATGACTATACATCCGTATTTGCCACTTCAGACTCGACTGGATGTTATGCTAACGGGAAAGCTGGTGATGAGGTCACGGACACTGGCCCTTTGTTCTCACGTTAAAGCACTTCACTCCTCCCTTTATCTCTGCATCAACAGGACTAAAGTGAAACAGCTGGAGACAGCAGACAGCCATAGGCTCATCACACAGGCACCAAACCCTTCAGCTTCACGTGGCTCGCTGAGTTTATTTCCACTGGGGAAAATGTCATCATACACATGACCTCAGAATGAGGGGAAGGCCCACTGACCCAGAACAAAACAACTGCTAACAATGCCATTAACAGACTGACGAGACAAAAGCTCAACACTGAGCTAAACAGAGATCATGGCTGATCAGTGTGTGTGGGGTTTCTTATCCCTGAAAGAGCAGCCATTCAAATGCCAGTGGGTTCCACAAGGATATTTCCCCACAATTCACAAACTCCTGCTGTTTTTGATCATAAGGCAGGAACATTGAAAAAAAAAAAGAGTCTTTCTACCTTGTGTGGATGGCTTAGCTGGGAATTTTAAAAAGAGCAGAATAAAAAGCAAGTTATTGAAATTGAAAGACACAGCGTTTTGCCCTCTGGTTATTTTCAATTCTCACTTTTGATTTGCTAAGAAAATGTCCGGTCGGATTATGTATCCCCTTTGCGTTCTCCATAAAATACTCTAGATGGAGAAACCTGCTGGAAAATTCTGATAAGAACTGAAAAAAGCACATTATAATGGGAAAAGAAAATGTTCTGATGGGACAATGCAGAGTAGCAGAAATGTGCTGCAGTTCATATGAGAGGTCCATTTAACACCACATGCAAGTTTCACTCGACACTGATTAAGGGTTTAACACACCTGCTTTACAGGTGACTGATGTAGCAGCTCAAACCTGTCCTGACTAACATGGCGTTTGAAGACTCTTTTTAGCAACGTGAATCCTTTTTTTCTCTCACTGTGTTAATGTTGCCTTCAAACAACACTTTATATTTAAATATTTCAAACATTTCAAATTCCTAGCCTCTGGCTTGTAAAGGCTGTCCTTTCAGGCAGATCACTGAATTTAAAAATAAAAGCTTCAGTAGTTCATGGCTACGTTTGATACTTAGAAACATTCAAAATATGCCAAATATTTAATAACAACCAGGCATGTATTTATGCACTGTAGCGCCATCTGCATTACATTAGTAAAGCCCAAATTCGTGATGACCGCAATGTGTTTTGTCCTAAGTGATACATTTAAGTGTTAAATTTTTTTTTCCAAATAATCAACCCACATGTTTTGTTCATTTCAGCAAGGGCCAAACCAAAAATAGCACTTCTTTCACTATATCGCTGGAGGTGAAGGACAAAGCTCATTGCAGTGAGATTGAATGGAGTCCATGTTGTTCCTGGCTGATGGCCACACAGCAGGTGTTGCAATGGAAGGCTAAAAGGCACATCAAATGAATGGCAGCTGGCAGCCCATCTATCACACCCTAATCAGTGTAGCTTGTGGAAAGAGGCCTGATGCCATCACCGCCTTGCTCTGCCAGAGAAACCGCGGCGTTTCCACTGCAGGGTCAAGGTGAGGTTCCGCGCAAAGCTATCAGCTAACAGCCAGGGCCTGTGTACGGGAAGTGACAGGTGAGTTGGGCTGTTACAGTCCCTCTCACCCAGGTCCCACAGCACCTGCTCCATCACAGGTGAGCTATTACCCTGCTGGGAATGGCTTTAGCCTTTCACCCCCATCTCACAGTAACTGAGAATGATGGGTGAGAGGAACTGGTGGCATTTTCGCCACGGCTTCGCGGCGCGTGTTGGAACGTGTTACACACAGAGCGTGTGGCCGGAGGAGACTGTGCAGGTGTGTGTAGGTGCAGAGGTGCACTGGTCGCTGTGTTTGGCAGAGCGCTGCTTCAGTCAGAGAGAGCGCTGATTTGCTCTGACGGCAGGTGGATCTCGGCCAATGGGGTGGGCGGATTTAACGAACCAGCAGCGGCCAGTGGCGGTGTGAGCTGCACGCTGTGATCGGCGTTTCGCGGGAGTCTGATGCAGGTGCAGCCCGTGCCGTTTCCTTAATGGCCTGGTAGCTTTTTATAACCGTGCGCCGGCGGGCAATCACCTCTCCAGCGTTACCGGCAGGAAGGCGAGCCGAACGAGACCTGCTCCACCTACAGTGATTAATGATCCCTGTGAAAAAGAGCTTAGGCACCGAGACCATGGGGAACCTGAGTCATGTGACTTTCCAGTCCATTAAAGATCCTGCCACCCAAATGATCCAGGTTAGCACTGTTTACTTTCCAAAAAAGGGTTATTTCCAGAGCTATGGTACAGCCAGAGTCTGAAAGAAAGCGCAGGTGATTATCTCTCATCTCATTGTATTAAAAGTAAATGGTCTTTGCGTATCACCTGTCATTCTAATGTAGAGCCAGGGCAAAGCGCTGGACACATCACAGTTTACTGGATCTCAAAGTCAGGGAACTCAAATCAACAGGTTCCTAATCCATAATCACTTTAAATTTAATGCACAAGTTCCTGAATGTCAGCTCTGAGAAAATACATAGTGCTAATGTGAATGAAAACAGCAACAGCACCCAGGATAAGATCACTCAAACATCTTGTAAGGGCATGCATTTATTTTCTCAGACCCCCTTCTTCCACTTTGAATTGGTGCTTACATTTTAAATGTGATTATAAAGCTACATGTGTACGGCTGAATGATTACTGAAGCAATTGAGGTTAACTGCTCTGCCTTGCTCTGGGGTGTGATGTTGCCCATATTTAATAAAAAAGTGGTCTTAAGGTGCCAATTCAAACGCAGCAGTGTAGTCTGTCCTATACTGCTCCTTGGAGGTAGCAGAATCCTCAGGTTACCCTCAGGATGAGGTCAGGATAGAGACAGATCCAAAAATTTGCCATGATCCCTGCTCTGTGCGGTAGTGTAGCATAATGGCAGTGTAGCATAATGGTTAAGGAAGAGGACTCGTAACCAAAAGGTTACAGCTTCAGTTCCCCACAGGGGCACTACCTGTGTACCCTTGGGCAAGGTACTTAACCCACAATTGCCTCAGTAAATATACAGCTGTGTAAATGGATAACATTGTAAAAAAACCTGTAATTGATATAAGTCACTCTGGATAAGAGCGTCTGGTAAATGCCGATAATGTAATGCAAGGACCTGCAGACCTCCCAGAAAGATGAAGGAAGAAACAGGTGGCAGTGTGGCTATCAACATTTGTGTTAAGATTATGATGATTATATTAGATAATGTCTCATGAACCCATCCCTCTCTGTAACCTGGGCGGGGTGTCTGTCTGTCAGTGCTCACATTTCTGTACACTGCACTGCTGCACTGAGTTTCTGATATTCAGCATCAGCTGAAGTTTTTTTTCTTCTGCATTTCACAGCAGTTTTTTTGTCTTTTATGGTGGGGGGTGGTAGATATGAGTGTTATAATACCATTAATGCAAAGCAATCAATACTTAATCTGCTTACACTAAACCTAATTACCCTGGAGCTGTATTTAGAATCAACAGTCTCTTTATTTCAGTGACTAATAATTCATGTGGCTTTAAATAAGAATCAACCAATATTGTCCCTCAGTACATCTGTGGTATAGCAAGTGGAGCAGAGAGAGCGCGGATACCTCTGCCTCTCTTCGGACCTGGCCCTCCATCACTGTCAGTGGTCCAGTGATCTGAGGAGCCTCCAAACTCCAGAGCCTATACACGAGATCACTGCCTCCCACCTTCACCACCCTTCATCATCCTCAGTACAGCACTGTCTCTCCTGAAACACCTGTGATTCCTGTTATCCAGGTTTGCAGACCTATCCTGGGGTATGAATGCAGTACATACGGCCATACTAAAGCTTCAGCGAAAACCCCATTAATCCAACCCCTCTCCTGAATGGTAGTAAGCAGAAGAAATTCATCATTTGACTAACAATCATTTTTTACTGCTATCAGGAATTGTGGGTGATTTAGTTTGCATTGCTTCTGTTTTTTTAACCAAAGCTAGGCCTGTGACCTTTTTCTTTCTAGAACACAGCAAAGACAGAGGGCAGCAGTTGAGCCAGGAGAAAGTGAGCACACTGTAGCTCAGCTGCTATTCAGAGCCAGCACTGCAATTACATGCCAGCTCTGCTTAGGTTTAAAGGCAATCGATGGACCTCCTCCCAGAGCTCACTCAGATAAGACCAAAGCAGACCTTACACTGGACTTCAGCATTAACATAACCAATTACAGCTCCTGTCAAACTCTTCACTGCTGTGAATGCAATACAGAATCTGCTAAGCTCTGTAAGAATGAAAAGGCATGCCAAAAATACACAAAGAGTTACACTGGTCATGGGTATTACACGGTACATGCATGAACAAACAGCAGCCAGTCTGTTTTACTCTACACAGAGCCCATATGCTTCTTCTTAAGCTTTTTATGTTGTTGCATAAATATTTATGTTGCGGGTCAAATCCACGTGAGGTTCAGGCATGCAGAAGGCTGTAAATGCACGCTAGAAGAGAACTGGGACATGCCCGTCATAGTTCTATCACAGTCTTCCACCAAGTTCAACATAACACAATACTGTCACCGGTAGTCACAACTTTGTGTGAGATGACCAAGGAAAAAGGAAAAACTCTGCTACAAGAACACTGGCACTATTATCTCTATTGCTAAACTATCAATGGCCAAGTTCCATGTAATGGGATTTTGTTGTTTTGTACCCTATAGCATAGTTAAGAGCAACAACAACAATCAAAACTAGTTAATCATGTTCCATATCGTTGAATGAGGTGTGAGCACAAACTGTTTTTTTTTCATACAGTGACAAAGACATTTTTTAGTATCTTCTTAGGATTTGGCAATCGTCAAACTGCATGGCAAACTGCAGCAATACCAGCTTGACCAGTAAAAAGCCAAATTCTGTGATTGACCCAAGTTTGTTTGTTTCAAGCCATTTGTCAAAACAGGGCTTATTCATAGTGTTCTTTGTGACACATGGCAAAACAGCCAAATAACCAGTCAAATAAACAGTCAAATAACTGTCCTCAACTCCCTATTTCCTTTGGAGAGTCTTATAAAGCCTGTTATTTCAGGCTTAAATTTTTATCACAGATGATTGAGTGGCAGGATATGGAAATATTTCATTTTAAGATGCCAAGGCTAGCCAAGAATAACATAACCCAAATAAAAGGGCACAAGGCCAGTACTGGTCCCCACACACACCCTGTAAATCTTTGGAGAGGTAACATCATTCTTTTACGGCTCATCACATCCTCATGGTGACAGATGTCCTGATTGGCTGATGAGCAAGTGCTGGGACAGACCCTATAGAGTCTTCTGCCTTTCCCTCTGCCTCAGAGCTTCACTGCTTCACCAAAGACGTTTATTTGGATCGCAGAGCAGCCCTTCGGATGTATAAAATGACTTAGCAAATGAACAATAAATGACCATCATCTATGGCTGAGTTCTGGAACAATCTGTTTAACAGATTCTACAAGGAATAAGTCTGATCACATGATCAGAGCACTGAGCGAGAGCAAGGTGTAGCCCCACCTTACAACACACATTACACACACGGAGACACACACACACACACACACACACACACACACACACACACACACACACACACACACACACACACACACACACACACCAAAACCCAACCAAATGAAAAGACACCAGCTCCTCCCACAGGCAGAGGAAAACAGTGATGCTGAGTGGATTCATACAAAAATAAATCACAGCTGCTTCCTCTGTTTATGAAACCTCTGTCTAACACCTCTGAGTGTATAATTTCAGACTTTAAAAGGAGCCTTAAAAACACCCTCTCAGCTGATGCAGAGATGAGTGCCCCAGTCTTTGTACCTCAGACTTGGCCTGTGTTTTGCAGGCTGTGGAAATAAAGCTCATATTAAATGTGGTCTAATTAATTTGAGCTCTTGTGCCACTCGGAGTCTATGATCATTTAATGGATTCAACTTATTAGACTCTTGTGGCAGTCTCATTATACCTCCTTCTGTGGTGTACGTATTGATATCACTGTGCAATAATGTCACTCCACAGTTTAAACCCCTGTTTAATGCTAACAGCATTCAATACAGGCCAACCTAACATCCAGCAGGTTCTGTCAAAGCCCATCAGGTATGTTATCTGATTTTATGTATTTGACAGAAACATGCATTAATATGCTATTAACACTACTTTCACCTCATTAACCTATGAATAGCAAGGTCAGTGGTAACACAGACAGAAAACCTACTACACACGATTCCGTGAAGTACATAAAGCAGTAAAGATGAAAGTGATTGCGGTGGTTTGTTCGTGCCCGTGCCTGTCTTTAATCTCTGCCTTTGAGATTCTGTACGGCAGACAAATTTTAATAACAGGAAGGGGCCATTTTTTACCCACCCAGAAGTAAAAGGGAAACAACAGGCCCTAAACTGAAATGACCTTCATAATTGCCTTTGCTGTTTAAGTCAATTTAACAAAGCATGAAAAAATATCCCCCCATGCAGGCAGGCACATAAAAGCAGATCCAATTTAACCAGCACAAGCCGCGCCCCCCGTGCGTGTCTCCCTGACGACCTGCTGCGCTTCCTCCCTGTTCTTTTCTGGGCACGCCATTTCATTTCCTGTACATAAACACAGATGCTAATTGCTGGACAAATACAAGCTTCCCCTCTTCCTCTTTCTCTTGTGGCAGATGGTTTCCAGGGAAACAACAAGCTTTTCTTTAGTGTACAAGTCATGGACTCTACTTTCAACAACAACAAAAAAAAAAAAAAAAAAATCAACTTTGTCTCTCAGCCTACGTTCAGCAGTCAGTCAAGGGACATATCAGTATTCATAAAAAGAGCCAGCACTGCTGGGATTATGGATTTAATACTGCCAATATGACGGACTCAACCTTGGTCCTTCATTGAGTGCCACAGGCATTAACCCTGAGACTTGGCAAATGTCACTGTCTGTATTTTTGGCAGTTTGGATCAACACTAACCTGCCCCTGGTCCCTAATGTGGCTGCTGAGGATGGATGCGCAAATCTAGTGGAAATATCCCAGAATGCTCAGTGGCATTTGATCTAACAGGCAGGCGTTCATCTGGCATAAAAGGGGCTTTCGAAAAGGATGGACATCAAAAGCAAGTCATTAAACTCCTGACAATTCGTGCCCAGCTCACAACGGACAGGAGATAATCAGAATCCACCCACACACTCATACCCGGGCAGGGAAAGTTTCTGTAATGAAATTCTCAGACAGACGCTGCAGCCCTCCTGAAGGCATGGGGTCTTCACCCCCCTCCGCGCTCTGGATCACCGCACTTTCAGCCATATTTACTGTTCTTACAGTGGGGAGGGAAGAGAACTGTTTCCATACACTGCAGTAGATTACAGCTGGTGCAAGTTCTCTCATCTCACAGAAAACACAACAGGATATTTTCCTCTCATATCAAAACTGCGTGAGATGGCCTCAGTACTCCCTCACTCAAAACCTACCCCTGATGCACAGACTGGCACTTTCTCTGGCACTAGAAAAACAAAAGAAGACTATCACTGCTGCCCAGTGTGGGGTGCTTCTGTATATATAAGTGAAAGGGCCTCTAAGCCAGGCTCAGATACCCACCCACTATAGTCAGACAAAAGTTTCCAAGTTCTGCTGCTGCTGCCAAGTCATTGGAATGTATATGCTCCCTTTCTTAGATGGAAAAAGCTTCTCCTTGCCGGAACTAAATGATGGTCTCCAGACGTTCATGACGACCTTGAACTTGGGCGCAGAAGATGATCCCACAATTATTGATCCCCCCCTATTTGCAGGTTAACCTGAGAACACTGCTTTGAATTATTGATCACAGAGACACTGTCATCGGCCAAGAGTTACGCTCTTCACACTCAGAGCATGCTGAGCTTATCATATGCTGTCCAGGCGGCTCTCTGTGTTTGAACACAGGAAAAACACTGTAATAGCAGGTGCAGTGATACTGAATGCAACACACACGCCTAGCTATGCCTGAGTCATGCTATAGCCCTCACTCTCATACAGGCAGAGAACAATCGCATCCAGTAACACTGAAATCAGCCTACAAGTCTGAGGGCAGGCCAATCAATACACATACAGCAGTACAAACCTGAAACCAATCAATACACATACAGCGTTACAAACCTGAAACCAATCAATACACATACAGCGTTACAAACCTGAAACCAATCAATACTGGTATCGTACCAAAACCTTGAAACCAATCAATACTATCGTACTACAAACTTGAAACCAATCAATACTATCGTACTACAAACTTGAAACCAATCAATACTAGTATAGTACCACAAACTTCAATCCATTTGATACTGGTATCAATACAAACCTGAAACCATCTGATATTGGCATAGTACTCATCTCAACTGCACAGATACAGTCCTTCCCACATCAGCTGTGACGCAAGGTAACTGTATTCAGTATCTCTATGCAGTAACTGTTTATATTAAAGCTTTATCTTTGCCCTCCCTGATACTCAGTAAGGAATGCAGAGGAAGAGGGGTAGGTCCAGAATTCAAATCCTTGTGAGAAGCTCGTCTTTTGTATCTCTTTGGAGGCACAATACATTACATTATTATCATTTTCACAGTGCTTTTGACAGCTGGATATTGACTGAGGCAAGTCTGGGTTAGGTACCTTGCCCAAGGATACAGCAGCAGTGCCCCAGCGGGGAATCGAGCCAGCAACCTTTTGGTTATAAACCCTGCACCTTACCACTATGCCACACAACATCATGATGTTGTCCATCACTGACATAGCACTTGGCCTTTTCCTTGGTTGCTAATGATTGGTCCAGATCAGTAAGTCACTGATAGCTCCGCCCATTTTGGGCTGACACAGAACGACCACTGAAGCCGCCGGAGGGGCCGCGTGTGTCGGGCTCTGCCACTCGCTGCCTTTTGAGTGAGAACTGCCCCCGACACCCGTTAGCACAGGGAGAGGGGGCTGTTTACACCCTGGAGTGTAAATTAAACATGTGGCGTGCGCAGGGATGTCTGCGGAGCTTCCATCAGAGGCAGATTCACGCCGGGACATGCCAGGGCCTGCAAGTCTCCCAGTGCGGGGAAATAACTGCCACAAAAACAAAAACGGAAATAATGATAACCAAACAAAAACAAAGAGAGCCACGCATGTGTCTGTGGCCCTGAGGACAGCAGGGGTGTGTGACAGCCTTCAGGGCTGGTATTTTTTTTACTCCACTACAGCTACACACACTCAAACACATCTATGCTGCCCTGAGGAAGTCTGTTTAAGCAACAGGGAAACGGCATTACACACGCGCCAGTGCAGCAAATAAAGCACACAGCTCTCATCAAGTCATTAGTTCCAAGCACTCCATTTGCATGATTCCATCATTACAAAGGAAACTAAATATGTCCGGGGTGGGCTGTTATTTTGATAAATGCCGACCTGTATGTTTTTTTAAAATTATTACCATTCAATTTCCTCATAAAAATCAAAATCAGAAATACTATAACATATGAATATGAAATATGATAATGTTGATATCATTATATGAATGCATCCAGACAATGCTTTTAATCAGGCACTGTTTGTGTTTTTGTCCCATTTGCACTGACTGCGAGGGGACCTGTTCCACATGCCTCCCAGACCTCTTCCTCCGTGCTGAGAGAAAATCTCATTTGCTGCCATTACGCTGTTCTTGTGTCCCTGGAGGAACTTCTGGCAATCTGATGCATTACGACAGGCAGTCAGTTTGAAGCAGAGAGATTATTTGTTTGGCTATAAACAAAGCGCAGATGTACTGACTGGGGTATAATAGCCAGACGAATAAGGCAGAGCCTCCGCCACCACGAGCCGCTCAGCTGGGCTTTAAACGCCCTTTTCTCCTGCATGGAGTCTGCATGGAGAGCAGATAATTCAGCGCAGCAAAGAGGTAAGGCAAGTGGACTGTGACTAAAACGTTTTCAGGTTCGACTCTGAGGAGCAGCACTGCTGCTGTACCCACTGAGCATGGGATTTAAGCTAAATCTCTTCTCCTGTATGAGTGGACAGTGTGTGGAGTACAATGTGTACAGTAGGCAAGGCAAACTGATGATACAGTCTTAGACACTGTAAAACGCAGGACTGAAGCAAATACCCTCAACAAAGAGAAAACTGAATGAGGACGCTACGCGGTGAAAACAAACACTCCGTGTCCCAGTGAGAAACAGGTGTTTAAAAAGCGCAGAAACACCTCGCAGCGGTTCACCAGGCTAGGTAATGAGTGGGAGAGGGGTGTCTGAGTTTGCACAGCCTTCTGGGTAAGGAGTGTGAGAACACCACTGTTAGCTGGGAGAGGGAGGCACAGGTGAGTGTAGGTGTCTGCTCCTCGAGAGCGATGGAGCTCCACGTTCTGTTTACACATCGTCTACAGCCTGATAGCACCACGCAGGGAGGGAGACGTCTGCTACCCTGAGGCTACAAAGAAATGTCCAAAATACACCCGTCTGCACCTCCCTCTATGCACAGATAAACAAGCAGCCCTTTATTTATCCATGTAGAAAGAGGCCAGCGACAGATCTGGGGCTGCTGTGGTCCTCAGCACACATTTCTGGAGTAGCTGCTGCTGTACTTTAGTGCCACTGCTACTCTCTTCCATGTCAGTGGTCATTAAAATGATGGATGTCCGCAATGCCACAAAACTGCAGTTTTCTTTTAGAACATGACATGCATTTGGAATACCATACATCTCAGGGAGCCGGTACATTTTGTGATTATTAACTAAGAAAAAGGGACAGAGCTGAAATTACGCCCCTCAGGAGTGAAATTAGGCCTGCCATATGTTCGTTTCAGGAGCAGTGTGAGTGAGATCCTCTTCCCCTCCTGTTCTGAGCCGCACTCTGCACACACATGGGTTCAACCCCAGCGGTTTCCAGCGTGGGGGCGTGTGCGTTTCCACGGAAACATTCCGCTTCACTATATCAGAGCTCATTATCTAAACTCTGTATCCGTGAGCGTTCCTCCGTCTGTGATGAATGCCACCCAGATCTGCATATGTTCAAAACATGACAGCGGTGTGTACCAGAGGAGTACAGCACAACGCCGCCTGAAACCCGCCGTGGAGACACACGGGATGAGGGTGGGGGACCGTGCGCTCCCTTCCCAGTGTGAGGCCGCGTTTCACCAAATGCATTACTCTGAGGCACAGGAAGTGTGTTAGCTGTAACGAGCCTCTGGGGGAATCTCCGCGCTCGTTACCGAGGAAAAACGCTCTCGCCAACAAAGCAAAAAACACGCCTCTCTACACGGCGCACCGCACGCTTTCGGAAGCGGAATCTGCTCGTTTAGTCCTGCGCTCCGCTGCACCCCTCTCCCGTCGAACACTTTGCTGAACACCGCTGAGATAACTAGCGCTGCCGAGTGGAACTGCCCAATCAGAGAGATGGGCTCTGCTCTGGCCTGAATCTGCCTCATTTTCAGGATGAGAGGTCCATTCCAACCCCCCGGAGGAGCCCGAATCCCTCGGCTTAAATGTAGAGGCAGATTTGGTTTGCTGATTAACTGCCACCATTTCCATTCGAGAAAGCCTAACAACAAGGGGATAACTGCCACCAGGATGTTAAAACACACTTCCTGCCTGTATGTCATAGGCTATTAGTCTCATGGACTCAGATTAAAAAAGGAATGCAGGATATGGTCCCTGAGTTCCAAATCTCCCCAACTTTTGTCAGTATCTATAACTGCTGTGTTTTTCAGACACTTTCTGAATCAGTGACCCAGTAACAGAATCAGACCCTCTCTCCCTGTGCAGGAATGAGCTCAGCTTTTAAACCAGCCGCACTGGGCTCTGAAGGGGCTTTTCACGTCTGTATTCTTCCTTTGTCAGGACTCACCACTGCCACCCTTGTAATTTTCATTTTAATTGTAGAGGAGCCTGCGTTCCCAGAGCGATTCAGTGCTACAGTGAGAAACTCACGCAGCAGGCACCATTACCAGTGGAGGCAGCGTGCATGGTCTCTAACCCCAGAGTGGGGGGAACGGCTCTCAACCCCCCAGGGGCATTCAGAATGGCCCCCTGTTTACATGGCAGGATACAGGGAGAACACACTTTGATTGGCCAGAACTACCAAAATACCCAAAGAGGGAATAAACAACAGTGTCTGACAGCCTCTGACACGTCTGCACTTCCCCGGTCAGCAGGGTACATGTCAGAACCCGGGGAACTATTAAAGACTCATTAATACGTAACAGGAAGGAGCTTTTGAATTCCCCATTGACATAGAGACGCACAGTTCTGCTGGTGGCAGTCATTGCATTTCCTAGAGAGCCGTATCAATCCCAGCCAAAAGCATGATAAAGCCAGGGCCATTGTGAAAAACCACAAGTCTTTTGTTGGCTTACAAATGAAGCCTCTCCCAGGCCATTTTTCCCCCGCTCTCAGAGAACGTCAGCGAGAAAGCTTTGCATTATATCGAGATCTAATGGCTTGAATTACACATCTCCCGGTACGAAATTAAGTGAGAAGCAAATTAAAGAGCAGGCTCAGGCCTATTCGGCTTAACTAAGTGCACGTCTGAGCAGATTAATCTCATTTAGGCCGAGCGCGGAGACAGCCGTGACAGGTAACTTGATGCTAATGGCAAGCTTGCTGTGACACACTGTATTAAACAAGAGGGATTCTCTCTGTACAGTGGCTCTGTCCTTTACCAACCAGCTAATTCTGACCACCGCTGCTGCAGAGCTTACAGAGACAGAACCCAGAGACACTGCACCTGCAAACTGAGCACAACAGGAAGTGTACAGCAAAGCGGACGCTTTTCCAGTAGCTTACCTGACAATAATCACATTTAGCTTACAATCTTCAGTTTAGGTCTGAACAGATACCTGAAATTAATTTCACTTGCCCTCTTGTGCTGGAAGTAACTCTGGATAAGAGTGTCAGCTAAATGAACACAATGTAATGCAATGTAATGTCATTTTAACTTTCTTGGAAAAAGTAAGCATTGGAAAATGAATCCCAGGGAAAAGGTTTAGTTGGATGTACAGTTCACACTTAAACACCATGACCTTTACAGGATGGATTTATTTATGCCTGGTACAGTCCAACCATAAAGTTTCCCTGGGTTTTGTTTTCCTGTAGAAACACCATATGCACTTGGCTAACGGCTCTGCATACCTGTGTGTTATTCTCTCTCAGGTGAAACGGCGGTCATCCCGCGGCCATGAGGGGAGCTGGCGGGAAGCAGAGGGCATCCGAGTTCAGCTAAAGTCACCCAGCTCTTCACTGCGCCCCCTACAGGCGGACGAGAAGATGAGCATCACCAGTCAGCGGTCCTTCAATGTGCTGGTGGTCGTCTTCCTCCTGCTGTGCACCACAGGTGAGCTGCCTGTTCACCTGTATCTCCAATCAGGAGAGGGCTACATGTGTCTGTTCAACTGTATCTCCAATCAGGAGAGGGCTGCATGTGTCTGTACACTTGTACCTCTAATCAGAGAGAGCTACATGTGTCGGTTCACCTGTACCTCCAACCGGGAGAGAGCTACATGTCGGTTCACCTGTATCTCCAACCAGGAGAGGGCTACATGTGTCTGTCCACCTGCACCGCCAATCAGGAGAGATCCACCTGTCAGTTGGCCTGTATCTCCTGCCAGGAGAGAGCTAAAAGAGTCTGTTCCTCTTTAGCTGTGCACTGGTGAGAGCTCCACGCATCTGTTTCCCAACATCTGCACCATGAACAGATCCTCGCACAGCGCTGCTGACTCTCTCTCCCTGCTGAGTGGTGCGTGACCACTGCACTGCTACTGCCCCTCAGGTGCAGCTTTAATAGAATGTCAGTGCAAGTCCCCACACACAGAGTGAAACCGCAGGTGACAGTTCATTTAAGCCACACGTGTGTGCGTCTGTCAGGAGTCACACAATGTCTTCAAGACATGACCGAGGGCAGCGTAAGGGCATTGGCTCATTATTTCCCATCACACAGGTGCTTCTGTGATCTGCACTCAGAGTGGCAGCCATTTCTGCAGGAGTAAATCACAGGACCCTTTTCATCCACACGTGATATGAACTGGTACTGATTGAATGTGATGTTCAGACTGCTTTCAACAATTTCTGTCTTCTCCAAATGATGATCAAATACAGGCTCAATATGAATACCATATAAAATAACCTGGACAATCCCAGGAAGACGCCACTGCATCTATGCAATGTTAAGCCTATCCAGTTCAGATTAAGGTTGCATCACCCACCGAGACCTGTATACAGAGTGGATGCTGCTGCTGTTCTTATCTCTGTTCTGGTGCTGTCTGGGTGTGTGTGCTTGCTCTCTGTCCCTAACACACGAGATCAGAGACAGGAAGATAAAGGGCTCCTCGCCGGGGGTCGGCAATGCAGCTTAAAGTGCACTCAAGCACTCCCCTCCACGGGGGGCATTTTTCTAACGCTGGCGCTCGCCTGTCGTTAGAGGTGCAGGTCAAGTCCTGCGAGAGATGCCTTTTGATTAGATGCCGCTCTCTGCGTAGATGCTCTTAACCTGTAATTGGACTCCACTGGCAGCAGCGACTGCGCTCACAGAGCCAGGCGCAGAGCTGGATCAGTGATAGCCACTGTCTGCACTGCACTGCTGTAACCGCCCCCATGACTGGACTCATAGCTGGCAGCTCACAGATGACTAATTACAGCTCATTAAGGCAGGGCATTAATACACTGCATAGTCCACATGCTGACAGCGCCCCAGGCTTCTGTGAAGCTGAGAGACAGAGCGATGGAACAGAAAAAGCTTGGTTTAGCACCAGAAACTCCATCTCTGAAAACAGAATCAGTGCTGCCAAGTATTACTCACAATCTTGCAATGACATCACCGTCACGATACTAATTTTAGGTAGTGCAGCACTGATGATGTAATACTGCTAGAGTCCACACCCTTCATTAGCTTGTTATTTTCTTCCATTTAGCATATATAAAAACATACATTACTCATCATGAGCTCAGACTAACAACTGGTAAAACTATCCAGCATAGTTGAACACATTAGAAGGGGTGTTTGAGCTAAAGTCCAGAAATCATTCATTGCAGGTGGACTCAGAACAAACAGCTCTGATTGGCTCCACTCACTGGCAGAGAGAGAGAGAGAGAGAGAGAGAGAGAGAGAGAGAGAGAGAGAGAGGACAGAGTGATATTGTGCTGAGTCAATATGAAACAGCAATGAGCTCTCCTTCCTGATCCAAGCGTCAGTGGGGATGAGTCTCATTATATTGAGGAGATCCACATTCCAAGGGAAACGTTTCACACGCATTTCACGCCCACACCAAAAATGACTAAAAGCCGTGTGACCAGGCTTGGCGCCAGGAGAAAATACAGAGAGGTGCACTTGCAACCCATGGGGGTGAACAAAAGTCACAAGTAGTATGTAGACATTGGGAAATAAGGAGACAACTGGGGGTGCACTGTCCTCCATCTGGGGGTGCAGTGCACCCCTAAGCACCCCCATAGCACCGGGCCTGCATGTGACGTTCTGAGAGTCTCTGCAGGAACACGTGTGTATTAGTCATCAGAGCATCTTCTGGCTAAACCAGTGGGGCAGAAGAGACAGTTCACCGACATTGTGTATTAGATATGACATTATGTTTTATCGCTGCCTCTGCAGCGTATTATTTCAAAATGGATAAAATTATAATCTGTTAAAACTAGATTTAAGAGGAGTAATGTTTTACAGGGAGTAGAAGGAGAATGAGAGACGCTGTGGAAAGATGTTTAAAAACAGAGACAATCACAGGCCCAAAGTCTCTCCTGACTCATCATTAATTCAGTGTATGAGTCACTGGCAAGAGTGTCTTAAAAGCAGCTGAGAGTCTATAGTGGTATTGCTAGAGGATATTTATTCAGAATGAACAGCAATGTAGACTCTGTAAAAGCATCAGGGACATCGGCAGTGTTTATAGAATTAACCTGACACGTGCAGTGAATGGAGCACCCTCAGAAATGTGGGAAACGCTTTCTAAGGTAGTCCGCCTTTTCTCCATATCACCTCAAACGTAAACAGACGTTATAATTAAGTACTACAAGACGTCTGAGCATATTTGATCTGACGTTTGCTGATCATACTCGTTCCCAAAGCCTGATATTAATGGTACATAGCCTGCGGTTATAACCAAACCATAATAAACTTTAGATTTTCTCCCTTGCTGAACTGCCAAAAAATGCATTTGTGCTTTTTTCAGCCCCCGGGGTGGTCAGGGAAGGGTGAGCCCTCTGGCCTGTGTTGAATTCCGGACTAAAAGCAAACCCACGCACCCCGTCCCCAGCTTTATTAAAAGCTAAAACCCGCCCTCACCCCCTCACTTCACCTCCCTCAGAGCCAGGCACAGCAGAGTCTCTGAGGGAGTGGGTACACCAGTGCAGAGACTGCACTGCTGCCTTACCCAGGCATGTTATACCGAACCATCTAACGCCCCCTCAGCACAGAACACAGCTGTGTTTCAGGACCAGCAGTTTCATATGGGAGCTTTACTCTTGAGCTTATTCTGCACTTCTGATGTACTGTAAGCTGTGAAGCTGAATGATGGAGGTGAAAGAGGGCAAGCATTCTGAATATTTCCAGGGGAATAAAAGCTCAGTACAATAAAGAACAAACATTACAATGAACAACCTCCTGGAAACCACATAATATAATGACAAGGTAAAACGAAGGTAAACACTTCGTGGCCTTTCCTAAGTATGCTTCCTAAGTATCACTGCTCAGTATCTGCTTTCCTAAGCATCTATACCCTGCACTCAGCTGTACCTGTCAGATTGAGAGGAATGTTCTTTGGGCTCACAGGCTGTGAAATTAATAGCTGTGGAAAAACCAAGCTGTTAACTATATGCTAAAATTTCAGGTGTTAATGTAGACCACCAGGTCCTACCGTTGGTAGCAGGCTCATGACTGAGGAGGGCTGTTTGTGATTTCACAGCCCTGAGAAGTTTTCTCTCTCTCTCTTCTGCCCACATATTTCAGTCTTGCATCATGGATTGACTTTTAGCCAACAGACTCGAGCATTTTGTTGTCAGATACCTTGCCTCTGCCCTGCCAAACACATTCACTTTCATTTAGACTTTTTACAGATTTTATGGGGTCAGATATGGCGTTTTCCAGCTTCTGGCCCTATTTCTCACAGTTCTGATGTGCTTTGGCAAAGAGACGGCTATTCACATACCCTACTCAATGCCTGCAGCAAAGCAGGGATCTGACCACATCTGGACATTAATGCACGGTCAAGGGTGGCAGGCAAACGGTTTTATGCATAATGTAATTTGATACTTTACGAGTTCTCTTCACTTGCTCGTTACAATCCTGTGGGTACGTCTCGGACTTGGCAGTGATAATGGCTGTGTGGATACCACTGACTGCGCATGAGGACACACAAATGCGCATGCACCTCAATTGCCTGCATTCAGGAGCTATACCTCCTCTCAGCAAGTATAACTTAAGAAGTCATAAACAAGAGCAAGAATGAGTAAGCGTTTCACAGAAGCTACACCTGTTTCCATCAAGCATATCACACAGTTTTCCCCACACTGAACGACATAATCAACTCCTGTACTCCCAAAGCAAACTCAGCCACTGATGCAGATCTCTGTATAAACTGTTCACCCCAAAAGCATCCCATTCACCCCTAGTGTCCGTGGCGGCTCCAGCCGCCTGTAAGCATTACAGAGGTGCCGTGGTTCCCTCCCGTCCGCTTGCGACGGCTTTCCCGTGATCTCACCGGCGGAATTGAGTGCTAACCAGGTGATTCGGAGCAGGCCCGCCTCTCCGAGCGGAAAACCCGGCATTGTTCCGCCTCGTCCACTTACCAGCCGGGCGCCACATGCTGCTTCCATCTATATGCTAATGACCACACGTCGCGCTGCAGGTGCTCCGGGTCCCGCTGGAGATCACACGGCTGGGCTTCCTGAGGGACAGCACCGTGCCCGCTGGGGCCGTCAGGGATCGAGGGCTCTCACCCGGACCGAGACCCTGCCGCAGCACCTCACGTCTCTGAGGAGCCGCTGTTCCCCCCCCAGCCCCACAACCTCCCGCCCCACAACCTCCCACCCCCAGCCACTTCAGCAACCTCATGCCCTCCTTAACCTTGATTAAGTTTGTGCATAGGTTAAATTGCATCCTATGCATCTACTTCAACTGTATGAACCCTGCAAATTGACATTGCAGTAACAAAAAAAACAAGGGGAAGACATCCTGGTTCATTTCCTGCACAACACCACAGGTGCCTGTTGGATTAATGACACCAGACTGCTGCATGGCACTGTCGTTGCTTCAAAGCCCCTAATGCCAATTTCAGCTGATTTTCAAGGAGGAAAATTTATTATTGAGGGATTAATTTGATCGTTTTCTCCTCCAGTGATGCAAGTGACCCCTGTGTATTGGATTTGATTGCAAGCTACCAAACGCCCCTGAAAATGCTCTCAACGCCACAGTGATCACAAGGTCACTGTGGAGAGCCACTCAGGAGAGACACTGAGGACACGCCAGCATCCTCGTGTCTGCCAGTGAAGGTCAGAGTGACAGTAGGGCCTGTAACTCGCCTGTCCTGCACTGTAAAAACGCAGCAGCGTTCAGCTACGCGGCCGGGAAACTCCTCCTGTTAACGACCAATGGGAACTCTTTAACAGGAACCAGAGCCTTTCATAACACACACCAAGGAGCCAAAAAATTAATTAGCACCGACATCGTTTCGTGACTCTCCGGCTCGTTCCCCCTCTCTCACCGCCTCTGCTGAGTGCACTCCCACCCCAATCACCACACCAAAGCCTCCCTTTCCCACACAGCCTCCCTTTAACAGCAAACTCAGGCGGCTGTCAGTTAAATCAGCCAAAGGAATCTCATCTATCCCCGGGACAAGCAGCACCAGCAAGCCCAGCCGTTCGTTTGAGTCCGACTCATTATCAACGCTCATTAACACTGCAGGGAACTAAGTCCCAAACGGGAACAAAGGGGAAGGATTCTCCTCTTTCAAATAGGTACCGCGCCCCTGCAAGGACTGATCCAGAGCTCTCAGTGCAGCGGAAATCTGATTTGCACTGTCTAAACACACCGGTGGAAATGCTTTCACCCTTAACGGGGCAATTGTCTGAGTGCCATCAAAAGACAATCGGATTAAAAAAGATGGCAAATCCAGTTAAAGCTCCCCTCTCTCTCTTCCTTTTCTCCCCCATCAATTTCCTGTCACTGCGATGGAGTGAGCACGCTTATTTGAAGGACGCTATTTATCCAATGAACAGTAATAACAGCAGACAGGCTGCCTGTTGTGGCTGAATTAGCTCGTTAGCAGGTAAAGTGGGCCCCCCAGATCCACGCTAGTCAGCTGTGACAGATGAGCACAGGAGTTTCAAAGTACCGGCTCTCCAGTTTGGTTTTTGGATTCATTTCATTTTAGATAGATCTCTCTAAAATACTCTGAGGCTTATCCTGAAATGTCTGTGTGATCAAGTGGAAAAGCTTATCAGCTTAAAGAGAAGATATGCTGTACAGTTGACCCCTGACAAGTGGTGGCATTTACTGAGGACTGCTCTGAGGTTATGCACTTAAACACAGTGTGCTTATAACAGGAGTAAGTAAAGTCAAAGGGATTAAAACCAGCAGGGTACCGTGTAATAAAGAAAGATGATGTGACTCTCCAATATGCAATTACAAGGAGCTGACTACAGAAAGTCATTTACTGAGTTTTTCGCTCTCTTAAAATAAAGTGTAGAGTTTCTGCAGCTCTGACTCCCTCCCTCTCTGTGTCCCTGTCCCACAGCTCTCTCTGCACACTTCCGAGTGTGCGAGCCCTACTCCGACCACAAGGGGCGCTATCACTTCGGCTTCCACTGCCCCCGCCTCTCCGACAACAAGACCTACATGTTCTGCTGCCACCACAACAACACGGCGTTCAAGTACTGCTGCAACGAGACGGAGTTCCAGACCGTCATGCAGCTCAACCTCACCGGCAGCTCAGACGGATTCGCACACAAGTACGTCCCCTGACCGCTGCGGCGTGAGGTCTGCTGACACCTGAACAAAAATAATATATTAAGAATACCTTTTAGCAAATAGATTTTTTTTTAGCTCAATCGGTATTCTGAATACATAAATTATTTCTGTTTTTGTATTTTGAAATATATTTCTGCCTTGCAATAATATATTTTAAATCTACTTGCAATATATTCTTGGGTCAAACAACATTTCTTTTTCATATGAATTTTTCATTCATGTCAGCCAAGATTACCACACTTTACCAAGTTTACCATGATGGGAGTCATTTCAGGGGCATTAGAATGCAGGTGACTGTGAAGACACTTTAGCACTTCTGTGACTGTGGAACTGGTTGCAAAGAGTCAATACATGCAGCAGCTGAATACTTAGACAGCGCACCATGTCAGACATCTTCTCCTCCATCTGATGGTGTTTACTGGCGGCTGGCAGCTGCCATCCACTGCGAGTGTCAGAGATGTTAAGAGAACCAATTTCCTATTTGACACATCGGTGTACCACAAGAAGGAGATCATTAACTCAAAAAAGAGAATAATGGACCTGTTGCTGACAGATCAGCGGTACCCAGTTAAACTGTATGTATCTGTTGGCTTTCAGCTGCATACTGTGGGCTAATCAGCCATGTTTAGTGTAGTTAGCACTGTTAGCGGTGCTTGTTTAGCCCATCCTGCATTCAGACAGCAGTGCGTTCTGTATGTGGCTCCCCCTGGGCAACGCACTCTTACCCGGGACTCTGTGAGGATGCTGAGCTTTGACGAAACCCAGCCCAGCGGCACTCTGTCTCCGCAAAAATCTCCGGCTGGTTTTGGAAGTCTTCTTATTTACAAAGTAGGAGACAGCGGGTAGTTTACCAGACAAGGTGACATTAAGCACAAGATCCGAGTCTGTCGAGCTCTGGCACAGGCGGGAGGTGATGGAAGGGAGAATCCTCTCCGCACATAAACAGAAGGACCGTTAACACAAACCAGCACCGATGCTGCTGACATCACATACCTTATAACTTTCATTAAGCTCTATACTTTCACATGCCTTTTCTCCAGATATGGTACATAATAAAGCTGTTCTGTGCAAGTAAGACCTGGAGGTTTGCAAACTCCTTTACTGTTTAAGTAACAAGACACACTGAGCAGAGTCAGGAGGGGTCTGACACACATTACACAGCACAATGTATTTAAAATGCTCTCTGACCTTCCTGCACCGTACGATATCAAAGCCTTCACTGCACCTTAAAAACTTGACATTTCAAAGACACCTCTGCATGCGCTCCATGCAATAAGAGAATACATGTGTGCCAAGAGACCAAAGATTACAGGGAGTATTTTCCCAGGCTGTATGCAGACTCATACTGCACCTCCACTGAGTCTTATATGATTAAAATAGATAGCTGACGAAATAGATAGAGACGTACTCTTTGTATGTCCCACTGCAGGGACAGTTTTCAGCGTTTGTCACTCAAACACACAAACAAAACATCTTTTTAGACAACTGACTTCAAATTGCCAGAAGTTAAGACTTTAACCTCCAGACCAGCACTGCTGAATGATCCACAATCTCAGTAGAGATCGTCATGTGGAAACTGAGCAGCAGCAGTGTGGTTTTCCCTTTTCACTGGTGCAGTTAAGGAGTGAGTGTAAAGAAAGCAAACACAGCCAGGATCCCTCTCTCCTCCTGCACAAGGAGAGGTGGAGAGAGAACAGCCAGACAAAACACAGAGCAGGAGATCCACAGACATGGCATCTCAGCAGTGGGTGGGGTAATTTCCCGAAAGGAAAAAAAACATCCATGCTTAAGATCTCTTATTAAAATAAACCAATTTTTTGGAAACCGGTGCATTTTCCGATCAGAGATCACCCTCGTTATGCGGCTCCCCCTGACTGCACGCGGACACCGATCTGCTCCAGCAGGAGAGCGAGCTGAATAAAGGCGGTGAGATGCAGTGAGTGATGCGGGGGCTGGCGGTGTGAGCTCTGTACCGATCAGGAGCTGCACACTCCGCCACTTTCACAGCGGATCCGGGGGGGGGGCTGTGGATCGGGGGATCTCTATAACAGGAGAGAGTACGCTGCTCATCAATTAAAGCTGTACACAGCATTCCTGGTGTCATTTTAACACACCTCTGACATTGTGCATACATCTCACGCTCTGTTTTACACTGCAGATAGGCTCACTGTCAGACAGACAGCCTTAAGAACACACAGCCCAGCCACGCTAATGATCACTCAGCACGGCTTGCTTTAGGCCAGACGTACAGCCTCGGGCAGGGACTGATATTTCAGTCTGTGGGGAGAACCCCGTTTACTGCAGCTAAAGTTCAGCTGTCCACGGCACAGCTTCTATCAGCTTTGTAATACACAGGAAGAAAAATAGTTCATTTTTCACCGTTAAGAAAAGTTTGAGCTGATGGATACCTGGCCCTTCTACCCTCTGCCCTCTGTCTGTCTGTCTGTATCAAAGAGGCACAATCACAGTGTTTTCCCATTCAAGACTGAGGCTGAATCGAAAAGGCGAGGGTTTGCGATTTCTGACTGCACTGGGCACAGTGTGGAAATACACTCTGAATGATGGGCCAATCAAGCAGAGCCGTGTTAGCCCACCACACTGCCCGCATGCAGCAGGAAACTTCCATCTGGACACAGTCCCACAGTCCTAATTCAGTCCTCCACACTGAGCGCCTGCACCCTGAGCGAGAGCGTCTGATTGGCTACTGCCATGCTCCTCTGGGAAAGGGCAAGGGTAAGGGAGAAACACCAGGGAAATGCAGCCGCTGTGATTGGACTGTAGCTCAGAAAGGTCACCCTATCACGGCGGGCAATGCCCCACGGCTCAGGAATTATGATGGAGTATGGCCACCTGAAATAGGCCGGCACTTTCCACACTGAGAATTCTCCAGATTCTGCCTGCTGGGCAAGCTAACGCTGCTGCTCTTTCTGGCTGACTCACTTTTATCGATACCTGCGAAGTCGATACTTGCACCGTATGTCACATCGCTAATTGCTTTGTGCCACACAAATTTAAATCTGTTACAGAGTTTGTGCTTACACTGGAGATTTAATGAAAGCACTGCACAATGAGCCCGGCAGAAAGTGTTTCTTTCCAGTACACACTCAGCTCCACACCCGGTCACGCGAGGGAGAGGGGTGACAGCGAGCTGAGGGCTGCAGTATGCGAGTCCTTCTCTCAGTGTACTGTAGGTCACTCCACTCTCAGAGGAATTGCCACAGTGGGGGGGCCCTGCTGGGTGATCGATTGTTGCTTTCAAACAGAGGCAGTTCTGCATAACCTCAACATCGGTGCGGGGGTGGCGAGAGTATATCCAACCTCAAGGACGCAGTGAAATGGGGGAAACAGCGGTCTAACTGCATGCCATGCAGCAATTCATTCCCCCAGCTGTCAGGGTAGCCTTGGACCACGCCATCGTGGCATGTACCACGTACCACGCAGGTGTGGAGTTCACACCCCCCTCTGACAGGCCGCACCCTGGGAGACATCATCTGCCTGGAGAGGGCTAACCCTTCTGCAGTGAGCTCCGGGCCTTCCCATAATGCCCCTCTCTTCCTGCTTCAGTGGCGCTCAGTGCTGGCACTGTAGCTCTGTCTCAGACACTGATGTCATTGCTGCTCCCACACACTCACTGCAACTTCTGCTTAGTCTCCCGCGATCCCTGTAGCTCTCACACTGTCAAAGAAAGTCTGGTGGTACTAACATACAGATGAAACGCAAAAAGCGTCCTATCACTGGAGTCAGAAATAAAATACAGATAAACTAATCAACAGAGCCATGAGCATGCAAAACTCCAGTCCAGTCAGCTCATTTCACCCTGTGAATCACATGATGACTTCACTGATGAGTGAAGACCCGTCCGTCTGCCATCCTCTACCACTCAGAGAACTCAGCACCTGTAAAAAGTCCTCTGTCAGCTGGCGTAACTGCTGCTCCTGTCCGAGTGTCCCCTGAGGCCCGAGGGTCAGTGCTGAGGTGAGAGCAGGATGCTGTGCTTTAATAGGCTGCATTCACCCTGCTCCAGCTGGCCTGCCAGCGGTGCAGAACATCAGCAGCCCTCACGCCCTTCTGACACACCTCACCAAAGCTGCGCTGAAATGTGATTGTAACCCAGTTCTGCACATTTGCATTTGCAGCAATTCATGGTTCTGGAGCTTAATCTATGTGTGCTCTCCATAACCTCCTACACTGGAGGATTCATGGAGGGATGAATGGAACAGAATACTAATCAGAGGGATCCTATGAAGACTCCTCAGCAGGGATGGGCTGAGTGATCTCCACTCCTTCAGCAATAAATCAACTGGACATTTTGGGCTGTTATTTTACTCTGAGGTATGAAGACTGGAGGACTGAATGCAGACATTCACATGTGCTTTACTCTTCCCCCTTTCTCTCTCTTTCTCTCCCTCTCTCCCCTCTCTCTCTCCCTCTCTCCCTCTCTCCCTCTCTCTTTCTCTCCCTCTCTCCCCCTCTCTCTCTCCCTCTGTCTCTCTCTGTCTCTTTCTCTGTTGCTCCCTCTCTCTCTCTGGGCGCAGTAACTACACGGCTCTCGTCGGCGTGTGGATCTACGGCTTTTTCGTCATGGTGCTGCTGGCGCTGGACTTCCTCTACTACTCGGCCATGAACTACGAGCTGTGCCGGGTGTACCTGGAGAAGTGGGGGCTGGGGGGGAGGTGGCTGAAGCAGGCCAGGAGCCAGTGGAACGCCTCTCCACAGGTGGAGGCGGAGCCCCCGCTGCACCCCATCGTCCTGGCCCACCACCCCCGCCACAGCCTCAGGGGAGACACCCAGAGCCCCTCCCTCATGTCCTTCCACACGTCCACGGCCTGGTGAGTCCGCGGGGGGTGGTTACCGGGCAGGGGTAAGGGGGCCACAGCTACACCCCCACCCCAGAGAGGAAAGGCACTGTGCACATTCCCAAAGTAGAGTACAGCTGGGACTGACAGACTGCAGGTACAGTAAGAAAAGGTTTCATGAATAAAAGATTTATGCAAGTGCAGCCACACATCAACAGCGGAGCTGCCGGGGAGAGTAACGCAGGGCTCAGTGGAAGCACAAACGACAGGCAAACCTGCTCAGTATCACAGCCGATAATGGGAACAACAGAGACTGAGCATTAACAATAATGTAAAATACATGAACAGCTGCTGTGGTTATTCATACAGCCGGCCCGGTTTCAGGGCTCCTGGGGTCCCTGCTGTGGGGGTGGGCCCTGGTCACGGGGCACCGGGCCGGCCCACAGGGGAGCGGCTCCCGGTCCATCCCACGGCTCATCACCCCCGATTACACCTGTCCTCTCCCCGCCTCTGCCATGCTGTTGCTAAGCGAGGGTTGCCATAGCAAGCCAAAGAGCCCCCCCCCCCCCACCCCCACCCCCCAGGAGCAAGCGTGCGGTGGTGTCCCATCAGCTCTTACCCCTCCAGTAAATCCGCACCACAGCACCTCACTCTCTCCTGATGCATTCTGGGAGCAGGTCTTGGACACCAGCGAGGGGAATTCAGCGTGTAATGTGTTGACACCCGACCTCTCCTTTGAAGCTGCCTGTTTAAAGACATTCTTAAAATTCAAAAGGGGGGCACGATAACTTCCAGAGGGGATTTATTTTTTTCTTTCGCATTTTTTATTTTGATTTATTAAACGTGCTGTTCTTTTGGAGTTTTTTTATGTTAATTTGATTTCTGATTTTGAAAACGGTTGGAATGGTTTCATAAAGGCAGCAATGAGCATGGTCTTTAAGAATCATTAGGTGGTGGCACCAGCAGTCATGGACACAGTTTTTCGTGTGGCCCTTTCTATTGGCTTCAAATGAAGGTTTTCACATGTACCGCACACTGGCAACGTGAGGCCTTCAACCATACTGGCATCACTGGCCTGACACCAGATAGTTTTTTTTTTTTACTAAGAATCACATCATAAATTCCGAGTGGAATTGCAGAAGAAAAATCCATCTGTTCTTAATAACCTATAATTTTGCTTTGAATTGCCTTTGATGAGAGTCAGAACTTGGAGACCTGTCAGATTGCACGGTCTGCTTGCTTCATTTTTGGTTCATTCTCTTCCATTTTTTTCTTAAGCAAACAAAACAAAGCACACAGGGAGAGAAACAAGTGAGAAAGGGTACTGCTACCATGCACACATGTACTGTCTGCTCTGAGGAAAACCAGAAATCAAATAGGAACCCTTCTCTTATTATTATTTTAAGGTGCAGTAATTTATTTCGACTGAAAACGTGAAATATGCAAAGCAACGTCTCCTCTGTTGCAGAAATGTACAGTAGATGAGCTAATCTCTGCTCTCATATTCAGGACAGTCAAAATTCTGCTGGGATTTCAAATCAGAAAACGACTTCAATGCTTAGAGCAAATCATTTCTACTGACACAAGGAATGTCTGGGAAAACCAAAAAACAATACTTTCAAGTATTTCTTTTTCAGCTTTTGTCATCCTAGCAAACAAATAACCTCATTTTAATTGTGACCTCTCATAGAACAGAAAATCTACCCACACACTGAATACTGCAGGGGCTTAATTACTCTTTCAGACACAAAACTGTAATTTTCCAATAGACAGAGTCTACTAGCTTTTCAGATTTTAAAAACTTTCAAAGAAACTGCCTTCAAACGATACCTCAGAACTGCACTGATCAGTAGACTTTCCCTTGTAAACTGCATTGGAGAGTAATGCGTTTGGGCACTGAGCTGGCTTGGGGAGAGCTGAGGAGGCAACATGGAGTCATGGAAGCTGAGTTTGCCTGGGGTATCCAGGGCCATCCTGAAAGTGCGCCTCCCAGGGTTGGGCACCCCTCCAACACAGCCTCCGTTTGCTCCTCATTTCCCTTTCTGAACCAGCATCCTGTCAGAGATGCTGTCAGTTTGTGTTTCCCTGGTTCCCCATTCTACTCCAAAAGAACAGGAGGGGCTCATCCTGCGAGGGGTACCAGGACCTCCCTGTTTCAGGGAGGGGGTTCTGCTCCCCTGCTCCCCTCCTCGCTGTACCTGAGACACCTCCCCGTCAGCTGCACAGTCTCAGCGGTGCAGAGTGTTAGCCATGCAGAGTTAATTCAGCGTGGGTGCCTGCTCACGCTTTGCAGAGGAGCCATGAAACACTCTCTAATGCCTTCAGTGCTTTCAATCCTTCTGAGGTTCCGCTTCTAATTCCGAGCCATAACCATAACGGCGTAATTCCATTTATTACCTTTTATTGTCTTCTGAAATTCGCTTTTATTTCCCGGTGGGAAGAGCGGGGGCGGGACCATCGCCCGTCTTCAGGGCGCCCGTGAAAAATTACCGGAGTGGGTTTGGCTCTGACCCACCTGATACTAATCTGCAATGGTTCTGGAAGGAGCTGAAGGGCCTGACAATCAGAGCCTCACTGCGGGAGCTGGCACGCACAGGCAGGTGCTGCTAATGAGAGAGGCACTGCCCTTTCCTCTAAGCCAGCAGCCCAGGCTGCTTAAACGAGGCCACGGCCTCCGCAAAAAGGCCTTCCCAGCCAGGCCGGCTAATCAATGCCAGAATCAGCCAGCCCTAAACAGGACGAAGAGAGGTGGTGAACCTCTGATAAACTGAGGAGGAATGAAAGCTGGGGGTGTCTGTAGTCGTATTTTACATGAAATATTGCTTTGGCTGAAGAAACAGAGAAACTCATCAATCTGGAGTCACGCACTTCCTCTGAGGTCATCAGGCAGCAGTCCTCAGTCTCAGAGGACATGCACTGTTAACACATGCAAGACTTTATCAAGAACAAGGAAAGAGATATGGCCTGTGTCATTCAGTGGAGGGTGGTGGCAGCTCACCTGTTCTGTCTGATTAAGTGTGGCTTTTAAGTAGTTGTCAGTCATTCTTTTAAACCAATATTTACTGAAAACACTCACGTGACTCACTCCTGTCTTTAGTAAATTTTCGAACTGAGATGCTGGCCTTGCGTCATAAAGTTTGACGCAAGTTAATAAAATAAGCATGCATAAACGTCAGTGAGTTGTAGCCTAACCTTTTAAGCACATTTCATTAAGAAAAGTGGGCAGTAAATAACATGTCTAAAACAGCACTAATCACAGATATTTATCTCAGTCATTGCTTTATGGCTCTCATATCTTAAGGCTCTGGTTCATCCTTCACTCACAGACACGTAAGCAAGTGTGCAGCACGTGTGTTCTCACAGTACATAAATCCGCGCTGTTCCACCTGTGTGCCAAATAACAGCCTTCACACGACACAATGTGAACATTTCAGTTAGACCGAGAAATTTAGTCTTAAACTGAGATGACCTATCATTGATCCATTTAATGATAAAACTGAGTATTTTTCTTCTTAAACATCTACCACGTCACTTAGGAGCTCAGCCATTTTGAGTTAAGATGACCTTGTTTCCTCTGACAGGCTGTGTGCCACAGGCTTTGAATGGATCTGTAAATACAGTACCTATAGCCTACCTGTGTTATTTGTTTAAACTGCAGTAAACTATGCAGAGTATTGACAGAATTGAACTTTTCCTTCACAAAATAATAACCACAGGCCTGCTAAACTGGCAGTGCATGGTGCAGGGTGTCGATAGACACACCAGGCTGTGTAATTGCATCCTTAACACCAAGCTGAAAGAAATGCCTCAGTCTGAGAGGGTGTTCCCACTGCACCCCAAACACCCTGAGACCGATCAATTTAAACACACAAAAAAATGAAGACTACAGGGCACACGGAGCTGAGCTCTACAAACACAAACCCCAGAGTGCGGCCGTGTCATTTCATCAAGCAGAGCTCATCTGAGAGGCCCCGACAGCACAGCGCCCCCCGCAGTAACGGCTCGGAAATGACTGAGAATTACAGGAAGATCCGTTGCATTAGCGTAAACAGAAAATGAGTCATGTATGAGGTGTTTAAATCAGAGCGGAGCTGAAACGCACTCATGCGGACCTTTGTTTCACTCAGTATCCATTTTTCTGAGAAATTATAGCAATGTATTATGTAGGAATGCTGCTTTTTTTCCCAAAGTAAAACTCTGACAAGAGGCTGCTAATGCAATTTCAGATCCGCAATAGCTTTAGCGTAGGAGGCAATTACTGTCTCTCTGTGGATATCATGTATTTACCATTGTGGACTGAGGGAGCCTTCCCACCCTGATATTTCCCTCAATGTTACCGCACAGGTATTAAAGTCGAAAGGATTAGCCAAAACAAACAAAAAGCTCCTGTCGGCTGTGAATGAGTTTACAGCAAAACAGACAAAACAAAAATATGAGACACAGGTGGCATTTGCTGTTGAATCTAGCAATGTATTTGAGGATCTCAATCCTAATTTTCACCCATTTATCATCTAGTTTTGACCAAGACAGGCAGCTTCTCCTTCCTGGGAGAAACTTCAGCCGCATTATCACCGCCTCTGCTGAGCAAATCATTCCCCTTGTCATGGCAACATGCAACTACCTGTAACTTTCATGCATAAGAACTACTTCCCTGTCAGAATGCAGCAAGCCTCAACAAACAGAGCCACTGTGTGACCATTTAGCGTAATGGCTGCAAATAAGATACATATCATTAATATTATCATAAATTATTTCTCAGGATTAAACATTGGCAGGGGCTGTCTGATGGCCTCTGGCATTATTCCCAGTCATTACTCACCTCAAGCATGAACTCCCCGTCCTTTCTTATGCTGATGGTGCTGATCTCCATGATTGAATTGTCCATTCCAATTCAAAGATGGCAATTGGAACTGAATGCGTGTTGGAGGAGAATGAAAGCCGGAATTAAGGAGAGTGAATTGATGTGGATGGAGAGGACATGAATGAAATGAACTGGATAATGGATTTGACCCCGGCTTTGTTCTGAGTGACAGCCAAGGACAGGATACCCCCCCCCTTCCGGCTTCCTCTCTGAGTCACTTCGGAGGTACAGTCTGACAGAACACAGTATTACAGCACAGAGCATGAAGGTGACAGACATCAAAGTGGCATTCCAAGATGACTGCAATTCACAGAAAACAACAAGAAATTACACAGTGGACAACCGAAAAGACAGCACGGGGCCATTCCATTTTTCATGCCTACAAATCAAGGCACAGAAATAATATGATAATTATTAAAGTTGCCAGTTTCTTGAAAGGATCATGGAGCTTCTGCACACCAGTAAACACAGCTGCTGGGAGAATCCCTGAAGACAGTGCTCTAAAGCACTCTGTGCTGAATTATTAAGCAGACAGTCCTGTCTGGAGATTTACTCTTTAAATGGGTAACATAAATTTTGAAACCTGGCTGGCTCTGGTACTGACGTCCCACCTCCGCCAAGGCCAAAGGTCACAGCTCCCCACATCTGGTTTATCTGATTAATTCTGGTTGTCAGCTCGTGTCTGCCAGACACCGAAGGGGTGACCTGGATCGGTTCTGTGCTATAAAACTTTCTCTTAACTAGTGCAGCCGGTGGAAGGGGTACAGCTGAATTCCCAGACCGCCATTACCGAGCTCTGGATGCACAGAGACGCTGTGGTGATGACACGTGACAGAGCCAGGGGGCGACGGGAGAAAAGCAGGCGCTATAAGGCAGAGAATAGCATGAGCTCTGCTGCTAACCCTGCCCTTTCAGTGGGAAGTGTGCCAGGGAGAGTGGAGGGAAGATGATGCTGAAGACAGAACAGCATGGATTCATGCGTCTTAAGCATGAGAGCATCAGCCTACAGCGGTCTGCACAGTGACCTGAATGGCCAGTGAATCAGACACTGTCAGCACGTTTGGTAACACTGGAGTATTATTTGAGCAGGGACTGATGCAAACGAAAATTAGACACTTCACATAACCTGTCAATCTATACGACAGATGAACAAAACCAACGTTCATTAGCCTTTCCTCAAACTGGAAAGTGAAGCTCAAAAGCCGTTACAGTACAGCCAAGTAAAACATGAACGGTATTGATGTAAAAATACAAGGAGGCTGACATACAGTAGTCAGCACATGTCTGTGCAGAAACAGAGTAATGATTTTACGGTGGTTGGCTGAGCATTTGGTATGCCCGGGCGGCGTGCCCGACAGCATTGCTCCCCCAGGGCCGGGGGGTTTGCTGGGTCAGCCGGGGCCAGAGCTCGGTGGAGAGGCCACATGAGGTGGCATTTGTGGCAAAGCTCAAAGAAGTGCCGGAGAGCCTACACCAATCAGAGCCTGGTGTCCAGACAAGGCTGCACCAATCAGGGCCTGGTGCCCAGGCCAGGCTGCACCAGACAGGGCCTGGTGAGTCAGCCCCTAGCTGCAGAGCCTCTGGAACTTTCCGTCTCCCGGTGAACAGAACCCAGCCCCTTTCCGCTCGTCAACAAGTCTGTCTGAGGACCATCACTGCAGCACCAAGCCCTGGAAACATAACCCAGCACAGCAGGACCCAGCCCGCCCCCTGCTGGTGGAGCCATGTAACTGCTGGTGATGAGAGAGTGAGAGCTATTCTGTGTCACCATCGACTCACTGACTTGGACAACTTTCATTACAGATAATAAATTCTTTTGATTGGTTCACAGGAATAAGTGATAGGTAGCATATGTTAGCTCCTCTCATTGTGAGATCCATTAAGCATCCCTCTCCCATTCACAAGTTATTACTGCTACAAAACTACAGCAGATTTGTGAGTGACACTACAAAGAGACATGCCTTTCTCTATTTCAGATACTTTATTAGGAGAACCTTGCAATAAGGTGCTGGTGGACTGTGTCGCATTTACGCTACAAGCTGATAAAGTATGAATCATGTGTGTCAGTGGCCGCTTGTCAGTGCTGCAGCCAAACACTGACTCTGTGTGCAAAGTCAGAGAGATCTCAGCACAGTAAAGTCATGGACTAAAGGAAGACAGCTACCCCTGTGGCTTCAGGAAATCTCCCTCCCCCGCCATTCCATCCTTTCTGCTTTGCCTCGGGTTCAACACCCACTGTCAATTCCACAGAGCAATTCCCCAGACGGCAAAATGCCAGGAGAAGCTTCCTTGCAGGACCAAACCTCATAACGTTCAGGTTAATGAAAGTATAGCAAGCAGGGTCCTCTGAATAACACCTGCAGTCTCATCCATGGCTCTGTCTCAACTCTCAGCGAGTCTGCAACACCAAATAGTTCTCCTAATAACCAGGCAATCATTTTCATATTCAGTGTGTGCCATTTACAATCTGACTATCACACAGTGCATCACATTGGCCATTTTCTCAGGGGAATACATTTTAGCCAACACAGGAAAAACTGCTAAATTATTCCCTCATCAAATCTTAGGCTTTCAAGCTGAACTCCTGGAAAACAGCGGGATGCTAAAAAATTGGAAAATAATTAAAAGAGGACACATTCCCTTCGATGATTAAATGAGTCATTGCCATTTTAAAGGGCTTCTGATGCATTAATACATCAAACAAACAGAAGGCGCGTTCTCAGAAACCTCACGCTGATGTTTGGACTGGGATAATTACGCTGCACTTGCTGACAAACATGCAGATTCCTCTGAGAGCATTTCCACGGCTCATGGTAGAGCATAAAGAATAAATATGCAACAATCGCAGCAACCTTCTGTGCACCTCACCTGAAAAATCAACATACTGCTGACTTAAAAGAGTAAAAGATACAAAAGCAGTTAATTAGTCATGTTCACAGCAGGCCAATATATTAAATTTAGAAAAAAAAGTTAAAATATCAATGTATTTACTTCATAATGGACTAAAATTACAGCACGCGGCATCTTCATAAGCAGACGCAAATATTTCATAAGTGTAGAGCTTGTGAGCTGTAATGTCCTATGTCCAAATACATTAAATATTACATTTAGCTTGCGGGATGTTGTTTAATATCCAGAGTATTCCTTCAGAAATGATTGACAGCACAGAGTTGCAGGTGTTTATGTGCAGATTTTCAGTAATTACCCCACCCCATGTCTCGGCACTGGGAGGGCAGACGCACGCAGATGCCTGTTGTGTGTCTGAATGGCTGAATAGCACCCTGTGAACGCGCTGCATTACTGCGGCTGGTGACACTCGGAGACGAGTCGAGCGTGTTGTCGTGTTCGGGCATGTCCAGGCCTCCCGGGGGGGCCGTGTCTAATCAGGGTGTAACACACTCCATATGGCGAGTTAATTAACACGGCAGTCCCTGTTGCTGGGGGGCAGCGCTCATGTTTTCATCCAACTTTTATCAATTCAGTCACTCAGGGAAGAAGCCTGCCAGGTCAACACAAGAAAACTAAATACAGGTATTCCGAATTTCTGTACCCTAACAATAACCCCTCTCTCTCTCTCTCTGCTGGCAGACAGACACATGGCTAAGCTGAGGTGATGAGGGAAGTGACCCCAGGAAGGACTCCATGCCCAGTGCTTTCTCTGAGGACCAGCCTCCAGTCTCCGCCTCCAGACTGCTGACACAGGTGGGCGGGGCCAGTTATGGATTCTCTCGCCTATCCTTTACTGCTGGGTCTCCACACAGAGCCACACGGACTCCCCTGCACCCAGAGCAGGGGGGAAAGACCTGTCAAAAAACCCGCGCAGAGCACCCACGGACAGCCTGCGCGTTCTGCTGGGACTCACTGCGTTGCTGTTCCTCTGCCCTGAAGAATCGGAGGACTCGCAGGCACACCTCACACCCCTCTGACACCCTCACGGCACCCTGATGCCGCCGTCCCGTCCTCCGCCGTCCCATCCTCCTAAAGAGCGGGCTGAGGCCACCGGCGACAGCAGAGACGCTTCTCTCTCCACACCTTCAGATTACGTGTGTTTTGCACTGCTGCGTAGCCAGGTTTGGATTCAGTGGTTATTAGAACTAGCGGTAGGATTATTTATTGGTTCTTTGTAAATGTGAAACGGTCAGGGAATCACACTAGAAATAAGCATTAAGGAGGTGTGACCAATGCTGGCAATATCTACAGGGGATCTCACAGTTAATTCGATGCCTTTAAACAAGGCCAAAAATACCATCTCTTCTCCTCCTACACAGCGTATTCAATTTAATTTGGATTCTCCATATTTAGATTTTCTTTAATCAAACGGCAGTTTGTTTCTGAAGTAAATCTAGAATGATGATTCCCGTTGGTTGCTCTGACTGTGAAAATCATACAGTAGAACTATGTCATCAAGTTCTTTGGAAAACTTGAGATTCTAAAATGAATTGATTGCAATCAGTCGGCTTACAATTTAAAAGAATTGCGCCTGTAACACCCAATTAAAACGAGGATGAACCCTTTTGGGAGGAAAAGGGTATATTTGCTCATTTTGAACCCTGGAATGTAATTAAATGAAATGTGTTTAACTACTGAAAATGGAAATAGGATAATGTGTACCATAAATAGAGAGGTAGCATAGCTGCAGTTAATCGTAGCTTTTGACGAGGTCACAGTGAATTTGTTTATCTTGCTGCCGTCTTGTAAAGCCATCATAGACAACTACAGCAGGGGACGCTGAGGAAAAACCTGTTAATATCTAATGTGTGTATATTATAGTAGTCACTAAATTTAGAATAACATACAGTGCAGTGCTGTTTCACAGTTTTTCTAATAGAAAATTGCAGTAAAGCAAAGTTAGCACATGCCTAGATGACCAACAAAAAAATCTCAGACAAGAAACACAAGCCCAACGCAGACAGCAGCTCTGAACAGAAGGCAGAGGGAAGTTACTCGCTAGAGACTGACTCCTCTCTCTTCCAGCTGTTAATGAGAGCAGGAGTAACACAAGGACGCAACGTTACTACACTAAATGCACATATTTGGCAGATTTTACACTTAAAACCATGCATTTGTGGGATGCACGTAGCGCCCTCCAGGGATAGACCAAGTGAAACGACTGTTCATTAGTTAGTAACTGCATCAGCAATAACCGCTAGCGTCTGGCTACTTCCGACTGCCAGCAACAGCTGTGACATTAAACAGCACCCCTCTATTGAACTTGCCTCCTGCGCAAGCTGAATCTGACACTTTCTTTCAGGGGCACTTTTTAAAGACATAGGACCCCTTCCCTCTTCTCCCCACCTGCACAGTGACATGAACACCTGCCACAGCTAGGACAGAGCAGTCCACAAGGGGGCGACACCGTGCTGGTGTCGTCACTGCGTGAACTTTAGATGAGGACACATGCCGCATTCAGCATCTTTCCATGGTACATATGGAGCATATTCCGGCGATGAGCGCACATTAGCATCTGCTGCGGCCGGGCGGAGGAGGGAGGCAGAGGAGTGATTAGGAGCTGGAGCTGCCTCCTGCAGGTGTCTCCTCCCACCAGGTGACAGACAACAGCTGCTCTCACACGGCGAAAAGACCACGCTGTGGTGTCCATGGTTACGCCAGGTGTCGGGTGGTGTGGGGGTACTGATCTTACGATGCACAAACGCTCAGATCACCAAGGTGAATGACTACAAGAAGCACACTGATCCACTGATCCAGAATCAGACTTACAATAATGCCCCCTGTGAGGACGGGCGAGATGAGGCACCAGGCAACATTTAAACATGTCTGCCTCCTCACACCCCTTAAAATCCCAGCAGGTACGGTCAGTGGCACGAGGGCCACGAGCTGACCGAGGTGTCCCGACAGCACAACCCTTTCCAGCTCGCAGGGTTAGCTCCTGCAGGTCTCACACAGTCACCCCTTGTTTTCAGCAATAAAGCCAAGACCTGGCAACACAAGTTCTCATTAATGCAAATGAGGGCAAGTGAGAGAGTGAGGTCCAACCTGCCCTGAACAGCATGACCGCGTCCTCGTTTACAGAGTGGATTTGCCACGCTTGCCGCTTTTAAAATAATTGGCCACTAGGAGCCCTTCTTTGAGCCGACAAACCACACCATCCACCCATACACACACACAGTAACCAGAACTGAGGAAAGGCAGAACTCTTTTAATGAAACACCACAAACAGGAATGTAACTGCGGCTCAGAGCAGAAGGAGAGGGCAGAGAGCAGACACAGGGACGTATGTGAAGCTGGAAACATGCAGGTTCACCATCTCGGCCCCCACACTGTCCCTCTCACTGTTCCCCAACACAGCACCATCCTCATGAGTCTCCCCCGGAGGGGGTGTGTGGGGTCTCAGTGACCTTCCACTCATCTGACCTTCAGTAAATATGTGACTGATACTCTGATATGGATGCCGGTTGGTATGGTCGGCCTGTTTCAACTCTGAGGTCTGGGATTGGGGCAGCTACATATTGAACTTCTGCAATGCAGATATGACTGGCAGCACAGCGATGTCCTTCAAACTCAGATTCATCAGTTTTCCTTTAGGAGGTGAGCTGCAGTGCTGCACTGACAGCTCAGTCTGCTCTCCCGGCTGTCAATCACACGCCCTTCGTTATGTACCTATACTGATGCATCAGTGAGGACTACAGGATGAGCTGGTCCAGTGAGGCAAGCAGTGCTCTGGGCATCCAGAGGCCGAACAGCAGGGCCTGCAGCACAACCCCACACAGGGCACAGAGGGGCCGAGGCAGGACAGGCAGGGCTGCAGGACACGGGATAACCACAGCACTCAAGCAGAGCCACGGCCGAACATTCACACCTTCACCTGACCCGAGGACGACCTGCAGCTGTGTGCAAGGGAACAGACAAAACATTCACGCTTAGTCCTGGTGCAAAGTACCATATCATAAGTTTGCCTTCTGTTATAGGTCAGAGTCTTTTTTTATTTTTGATTCTTTGAGGTAGTGAATATTCTGATCCTTGCCTTACAGTACGGAAGCGAGCACACAGTATTCAGCTCTTGAGGTTGCCATGGTAACAGTTGCCTTACAGTGAATCTACACCTGTACTCTATAGCTTTGTAGTGGCTGGTAACTCCGCTCAGGTGTGAGGCTGACGAGCACCTGGCACTGTCTGTGTTTTACTACTAGGTAGAATGTACAGTTTGAGTTGAATTGTAATTGCACTTGTTAACTTTGTATTGTTCTAACAGGGAGAAATAAAGATCTATCTTTTCCAGTGTGTTTAAACGGCCCGAAGTGCCTCTCTGCCTGGGTTCAGTGGTTGCAGTTCACCTTTAAAATCGCCTGAATGGCTTTTGTTAGATTCAGCCGGCGGGTTTGCGGTAATGGATCCGCATGCTGAAGCGAGAGTCAGCTCCCGGAGAGAAACAAAACGAGTGCATTATTTCAGCAGAACACAGAGAGGGAGCACCCATACCCAGAGGTGGGGTTACTATGCTTATTAAATGCAAACATACACTGACTTATCGTCAATTCATGCATAATTATGTTCCAGCAAGGTGTAGCCCATTGTTTCTGAATGACATCAATAAGGAACGCTAGTTATATTATTTATGGCGCATTTTGCAGATACATCAGCTGAGCAATAAATTACAGCTGTTACTATGTACAAGTATGAAAACCATCAGCATGATGAATACTTACATTATTGAACCACCCAAGGAATCTGCGGTTCAACATAAATCTTGCATTACGATGCTGGGAGTAACACACACTGAAAGCAATGCTGGCAATTCAAAACACCATGTATTTCAGCCCTCATTATCCATCTATGATAATCAGTTCCTAAGAAAACAAAATGGTAAAACACAATCGATTGAAAAAATCAATATTCAAGTAATTCTCTCCTCAACCAGGGCAATTACAAATTGCCCTTTAAATCTTGAGGTTTTTAAGACAATATACACCTCCCCAGCCCAAATGCTGAGTTGATTTTAGGGAAACAATCAATGTGCAAATTTAACCCTATCAGTCCTGTTCACACTGATATTCCACACAGCTGGGTAAGGCTTTCTCATTCACAAAGCACCATCATGCCTGCATGTAATGACAGACAGGCCATGCTCCAGTTCCAGGTCTCTACGTGACTTAGAGAAAAAAAGAAGTGAAAAGTTGTGCTTTGCAGTAAATGAATGACTGCATCACTGATTCTCCACCATGCTAAAGCAGAGCCTTGCTTTCTCTGCATTTACTGCTGGATAATTGAGACTTTCCTGATTCCACAGAATATAGAATGACTTTTTTAAACAGAGACCTCTTTCATTATGTTAACATGTCAGCATTTGACTGGAGGAAAATCTTCCCATAATCATTACACTCTATAAACTCTAAATCCCCTGAGGTTATTTGTATTAATTGAACATGTATCCCTTTTCTATCCTCTTCTTATTGGTATAAGACTCTTCATTTGGGAAAGGCACCGCTGACATCCTCCTTTAATGAACTCATTCTCCTTCTGCTGCTCTGGAATTAAGTGTAAAAGGTGAGCAGATATGAGCTCCTCTGTCCAAATCTTTCAGGGACACCATTTCTGCACTTCCTGTGGGATACAGTGTTGATATCATATGCAGATAAGCAGACCGATTAGCTTAATGTCACATACAGTTGCTGGCAGGGTGGGGGGCAGGGGTAATACAGGTGCAAGTAGATTCTCCCCCACACCCTCAGTATGCAGCACTGTGACGGTGGCTGTCTGACTCACACCCATGGTGAAAACCCGCCGTGAACTACAATAGACTTACTGGCTTGAATCCTGGGTGAAAAGAACAATAAGCAATAATATGTAATGATGACACAGAAATTTACCCACAATGCTCTGCTCTGACCAAACTGAATCAATATGAGAACCTGCTATGATGGTCTCCCAGTCTTCTGTTTGACAATGACAGGCATCTGACACAGGAAAGAATGTCACATCATCACATTGAACCATATCAAGGACAGGAAGAGGAACAGGAACAGGAAGAGTGCAGACTTACTGTTGCTGGGACAGAGTTACATTCAGACGTTTGGTATTTGGTCTTCCATTACGAGTGCTATGACAGACTGTGTTTCTTTTCAAACTTGTATCAAGTCTGCGTCTTCAGTTCTGGCAGAGTTTGAGAAGGCCTCTGGTCTGGCCTAAATAGGTTTATTTCAGGCGCCCGGTCCACGTTGACAGCACAGGGCCTGCACTGTCTGACCTGCAGTAACCACCTGCAGCTGATGCCCAGAACAGAACAGACCAGACCAGACACATCATTAAAGACAAGAGCTGAGGAAAGGAACAATGGGAACAATGGCACAACAGCAGACAGACAGATGATTCACCAAGAAGCCTCTGTCTCGGTCTGAAGATAGAAGCACAACCTTTGCACTGTGGACTCATTGTATCAACAGCACCAGACAGGAAAACATATTAAAGGGCTGACTGCTCCACAACTCAGACCTGATGCTTTTTCCAAAGGTAGCATTCTTATCACTTCAAGAAATTGTGACAGTGGACAAATTGCACATTGATACAATCACAATACAGGTATTTTTCTACCGTATTTTTCACATCAAACTGATGGGAGAGCTATTTACTGAAAAGGGCATGTTTTGACAGGGTTTGTATTACTCCATTCATCCTGATAGAGAGCTCTGGATGCCAGAGCGGCTGTCAGTGCATCTGATCACTGACTGGGGGAGGGCTGAGTTCCGGGTGGCCCAGACTGGGATGAGAACGCTCACTTGAGGATTTAAGTGTTTCATACATACTATATATCTCATCAAACCCAAATCTTTGAGCATGGCTCTTCTTTTCCACCACAAAGGTGGTGTGTCAGCAAACACAATAAAGGGAAAGTATTAAAAGACTACAAATCAGCTCATATGATTGTATGTGCGTGGGGGGATATGTGTGAGTGTGTGAGTGTGTGTGTGTGCGGTACACTCAGTGTCACACTTTCCCTGGGGTTTATGTTTCAATACATAAACTTGACTGCTCTCCAGAAAGCCTCATATTAATTTCAAGCTCCAATTAGAGACGTGTGTTAAATAAAACTGTGATAAATCACAAAATTTCAGAGGGCGACCCTAGATGCTCCTTAAAGAGCTACGTCTTTACTGTAAACCCCTCCTCCACCTGACTGCACCTCACTCCCCTCCTCTCCCTCAATACGGAACATGCAGAACCACTGCTGCCCTCCCTGATCTAAAATCGCGAGGGCCCCACACTGTTCTATCACGCTGTAGAATAAGGAGGAACGGAGTCACAGAGAGAGGCAGAGGAACATGTGAGCTAATTGCCACCATTTATCACCTCAGATAAACACAGCTTTATTTCCAGCATTGGTGATTTCAAGGGACCAAAGTAACAAATCACCTGGACTGTACTCATCTATTAAAACCCAATTATTACCTCCTACCTGCTATTTCCATGCCCACTCAAACACAGAGGAGAGGGAAGGAGGAGAAAGACTCTTCAGAAGCTTAAAGTTCACCGTAATTCGATTAGCGGCCGGACTCCATGCAAAACGCTTCTGCATTAATGCATTAAACCCCTTTCAGCAGCCCCTGCCCTCATTAACTCTGGCCATTAAAGGTCCTGCTAACTCTGAGAAAGAGAAAAATGTTTGTTTCAGCTGGAGGGCAGTGTGACCCTAAAGAAGGACACAGAGGGCAAACTCCAATTCCCAATTCAGAGGCCCATTAGGCACGAGCACACACCCCACCAGGGTGAAACTCCCACTGGAGGAGCAGTTATTCATGGAGTCATTACTCCCTAATGCCAGAGAGCTGTGTCTGCTACCGCTGTATGAATGGACTTTGCACTGGGGACGCATACAGAATCGCTCAAGCCTCCAAAGAAGCCTCTCACATCTTTTTCACATTGTGCCACAGAGTGAATCAAATCACTACAGCAAATGAAAGAAACCTTGCAATGTGACCTCCAGTGCCTGATCAACGGTCACCAATGTGGAAGTCTTATGAGACGTGCTGTTTAGCAAAGTTCAAAGCATCCTCTATGTTTGGTGGCATCACACTCTGCAGCCTGAGAAGCATTATTAGTCCCCCTTATTAAACACCAGGGTGGATTCAATCTAACCACTATGGTACCTATCCTTCCCTTTCAATAACTAATTTCAGCAATTAAGATAATTCTTCGATTCTTACAGAATGTTTTGTTACATTTCCATTTACATTTATTCATTTGGCAGACGCTTTTATCCAAAGCGACGTACAAAAGTGCAAATAGTGAGCAAACAACAGGCACAAGAGCAAGATTGTTATTTTATATGCAAGATACAAATAATGTTACACGTCCCCAAACGTGCCACGCAGTGTCCTGGGGCTCAGCTGACTGTGAGATAACTGTATGCTTTCTCAAGCTGAGCAGTGTGGTTGCAAGGTTTGCAGGTTTGAAGCCCACTTAGATCAAGCGCCATGTCACCGCACACCATACAGTGTGTGATAGGGAAACCAGCCAGGTGTTCAGTGGCCTGCCCCGTGATCCACACCCCACTTACACTCCATCTGAGAACCAACTTCAGGCAAGACTTCACTCAACAGGGCCTTGTAAACCGCAGATAGCTTTGCTTATGTAAGGGATTCAGCCTTCCTGCAGGGCTTTGCAGATTTCATTAAGATAAGGTGAAAGTGAGTAACGAAATGAAATCTTAAAAAATGAAAGGATCCCTCAACCAGACGCAAAGAGGTTGGGAGACACTTCAAAGGACACAGAGTGATAAACTTCATTTCATTTTTAGCACACTTCAACAGCCACACATCCCATCCATCTGATGGTAAATGCCACATTCCCCTGCAGGTGGCTCACACAGGTGGGTTATTCCGGAACTGATAACACGCAGCCAATGAGAAGGAGGGTTCTCTGTTCCTCTGTTACTCACCGCACCATGCTGTCTGGTACCTAAGGCTGCCTCACAAGCTTGCTGCTGGACAGATAAGCCCAAGACTGGGGTACCATGGGGACCAGGCCATACAGAGGTTAAACTGAAGGACATCTGCTATTGCAAAGGCAAACATTCAAACCACAAACATTCCAGACACAAAGATGAGGACTGCAGCAGAACATTATCAGCATTCTGCTCCACAGCTATCCCAGAACAGAACTCGGAGTGAAGAAGCAGCAGAGTACATTGTACAGTCCCCTCCTAAGAAACTCATCTGTCCAGAATAATTTCACTCTTAGCAGCAGCTGCCTCTTGTAAATTGAGCACTTTATAAGGTGGTGTTCAGCACAAGCAAATTATTCTGTTATCAGTGCTTCCTCTGAGCTCAGCGCCCATAGCTTGGATTTAAGGAAACGGAATATACTGTACTTTCAAGCAATGACTTTGAACGCTCTGTTCATTATTATTTCCAGCTGGGAAGACCTGACGTGCATAGCTGCCTGTGCTGCATGAATAACAATAAAAAATTCAGAATAAGGACGATCAGAGAAGTTGTCGTTTTAAAGTACACAGCAAAACTACAAATTGAAGCTTAAAGAAAAATTACCCAAAATCCTCTTTCCATCTCAATCAAGGAGGACTGTAAATGTTGAATTCTCTAGTTGGCTGTGGTGCTTTACATGGCTGAAATATTTCATTTTCAAACTATGTTTTTTCAGTCCTAAGAAAATGATCAGACTATCATAGTCATTCACTAAAAAGTTTACCCAGAAAACCCATAGATTCCCCATTGCTTAATTATGTCACATCAGGCGTCTTCATATGCGGCTACAGCTCCTTACAAAGCCGTTTTAGCCACAGTAGTTTCAGGTTTGTTATTTATATTTAGGATCCGAATATGAAAAGGCACTGATAAAAATCGTCTACTTTCTTAGACATCATCACCCTGATTCCGCAACAGAAAAAAATGCGCAAAATGGCAATGTTTTGTTAAGGGTTGTTTCTTTCAACAAAATGATAAGTTTCAAAACCTAAGAATGCATTCGTTACAGAGTGCAAGATCAAACGCAGCCGGTAGGAAGTGTGTAAGTATTGCAGGTTAACGGCGCTTTACCTGATTCGACTACCTCGCGAGGAGACCCGTGGCTGCGGATTGATTAATCAAGGCTGCTTGGAGTCTGTGCATGTCATTACAGATTTTAAAAAGGTCAAAAAGCATTTAATTTACACTGGTTTAATCAATTCTAAATGGTTTTTACATATTTATTTCCAGCAAAATAGTTCATATTAAAGGCAGTGATCTACGGAACGAATAATGAAAACGCAGCTAAAAATAGTGAGATAATCAAGCAGCGATCAAGTCAGCGACAGTCAGCAGAAAGGCGGCGAAGCCGGGTGCAGTCACTGTTAGTGAGTTAACAGACTTCTGCATCATAAACTAAAGCGAGGAAACCTACTTCATCGGAGCAAAACAATGAGCGAATACATCAGTGGGCTGTAGTGCCTCGCGGTACACCTGCAGGGAGATGTCATTCGGTTATATTCAAACGGATTCATATCTGAAGAGTATGGATTGTGAAAATTAAGATGTCTGACCGCAGGTCGACCAGGAGATCCGTCAGCTACAGCGGCCTGCAGCGCCCGTGAGGAATTGCCCTCCTCAGCCCTGATGACAGAGTGCGCTACAATAAAGACGGACAGCTCTCATTTAAAGGCCCATTAAAAGACCGTTCACATCATTGCCGCTGTCGACCTTCTCTCCGCTGAATGCTCGGTTTTACATCTGACCCCAGATGGCGGAAATCACAATGCATTCGGTCGACAGGAGAGAGAAACAGTGCTTGACAGAGCTCGATTTTCTACAGGCAAATATTTCACTGACGATTACCCAGGACGTGGTGTTCAAGGGCAGTACATCTCTGCGCTGGTATTTGAGGAGAGCCGTCACAGTGATCAGGGAGGGGAAAGACGGAAAGTAGAGGATACAGCAGCGTCAGTTTGAGTTTACCGCAGTTTATTCACCAGAAGGGGGCAGCACAGAGTGCACAGGTCTTTGGGGCCATGTGACGAATGGCACCTGAAATAAATCGACAGTGAGGTGAGGTGGAAAACAGCATAATGGAACTTTACCCAAAGGACAGGCGGAGGAAGGTGCGGGCAGCTAATGCGCTCTCGCACCCGCTCACGGGGCGGGGGGCAGGAGAGCGCGGCGCAGAGTCTGAGTGGTGATCTCCCACACCGTGATGCGTGTGGACACGGTTTCCCTTTCCCCGCTTATTCTGCAGCTCCCCGGGGTTTGATGCGCATCTCGGAATGCTATGTGCAATGGACCGCTGTGTGCGCGTTCAAGGGCCAGAACTCCCCTGGTGGGTTTAAAAACGCACATTCTGATTAAGTGCCATTAGCTCTGTCTCTGGTGGCAACTGCAGACCAACCAACACCTTCAGCTGAATGGCAGTCCAGATCTTCACAAACCCATTTTTTTCAGTAAAAAAAAAGTAGGTGTGGGGATGGTTCTCTCATCTGAATGCCAATAGAAGCGTGTAATATTTCACCCTTTTAACAGTGCACGTCCAGCCACTGTTAAACTGTCGTCTCCAGACTTTGAAATGAGCAGAAGGCAGAGCTTTGTGTTGCCACTGGTAAAGGTTTGGATGTAAGAGGGCAGCTGAGAGTATGGAGTTACAGTGTGTTGGAACAGCATTATCCCAGCATGGTGAAATACACAGGCACACTAATCTACTGTGTGAAGCTTCCCACAATGCCCTTGCAACTCACTTAGCACCTATACGTCAGCAGTGATGTACACAGTTTTCTGTTATTTGCTTGCAGAGTGTCTTATCAGGCCACTTGCTTACCACATATGCTGTTTTACACCTCCTTCATTTACACAGACGGATACTCACTGAAGCATTTCTGGCTAAGTACAGTGCTCAGGGGTACAACAGTAGTGTCCCATTCGGGCTGTGAACCTGCAGCATTCTGGTTACAGATCTGCCTCTCAGACCACCAGCTCTTTCCCTGTGACCACCCATATGGTCGCATCTCACAAGTGTAAAATGCCAAATTCTCAGCTCAAGAGCTCCCACAAATGGTCACAACATGCAACTACATCTCTGATAACTACATGCACTGTACTGTCCAAGCAGCCTGGATGCATGGAGGAAATGTTCAAGCAAACGTGTAGCTGTCATTTCAGAAGATAATAATGTATTAGTCTACACTGCGCTCATAGCAGAAAGTTTATTATACTCTCCTGGACTCATTAACAGTTTCAGTTTGTCTAGTGTTTGACCAGTGTAATATTTAAGTGGGTTCTTTTACTCACAGAATGAAAATATAAACAGACTGAAGAAGATAAATATTCTGTTGACAGTTAAAAAAGAAAGTGAAATTAAAGCGGCGATGTGCATGGAATCTGATCCATCTGAAGTGCCTCAGTTTGAAATTTCAGTGTTCCAGCAGGTCATGTCCCCAGACAGCATGTCAGGTTCCTTCAGCCGGCTCTGCTAAAGCACAGCACTGCCTGGCCATGTTGACACATTCAAAGGCCTAAGGCTTGTTCACACAGAGAGCAGGGATCCGTCTCCGAGGGTCACACAGACAGCGGCGTTTATCTGCCACCAGGATCAGTCCTCTGGGACAGATAATACCTGCTTAATCCAGCTCTCTCACGCCCATGGCCACAAAGCAATTTTCTGCTCTGAGCATGAAAAGATTAATTTGGCCAAAAAACTGCTTGTTCAGGACTAGGAGGTCAAGCTAAAGTGAAGAGGAGAAAGAGAAGAAGAGAGAGGGGGCCAGGGGGAGAGAGAGAGAGGGGGAGAGAGAGGGAGGGAGAGAGGAGGGAGAGAGGAAGGCAGGGGGAGAGAGAGAGGGAGGGAGGGAGGGAGGGAGAGAGAAAGGCAGGGGGAGAGAGAGAGGAGAGGGAGAGAGAAAGGCAGGGGGAGAGAGATGTGAGAGAGGGATGGAGGGAAAGATAGGGAGAGAGAGGGGAAGAGGGAGGGAGAGGGGAGAAGATAGGGAGAGGCAGAGAGATGAGAGAGAGGGAGGGAGGGAAAGGGGAGAGAAAGAGATGTGAGAGTATATCTCACTGCTATTTCCTTTGCAGTGGGTGAGAGGGAAAGAGGGAGGGATCAAATACAAACTTTTAGACAGAGAAAATAAGCAATTTATGAATAATGCAATAGAAGATCATGAGATCATGAAATCAAAATGGATGAACATATCAAATGTTTGCTTGGCAGTGTACAAGATTTGCTGTCAAACTATTCTAGATCTCAGTCGTAATACTGTAACTTGCAAAAATGCTTCTTCAGAAGGGTGCATCTTCAAAGACCCTGAGAAAATAAACACGCATTGGAATGTAGCAGTTTCACTGAGGCAGCTGTGTTCAGATGTGGTGCAGATATATCCAGTGATGTCACTGCGAAGCAGCCAGTCTCTCTCCTCCCTCATTTCCCCAGTCCACAGTGTGTGTCTCTCAGTCTTCATTTGCTCTTGTGCTTCTTAAACAGGGCGTACAGGACCTTCAGTGTAGCAGCCACATCCTGGGAGACAATATCTAGCAACATACACAGTATATTATTAGTAATTTATTTGATAGACACTCTTCTCAAGAGCAACTTCAAAGGCCATATAGAGGATGTGTGTGTTTGTGTGTGTGTGTGTGTGTGTGTGTCTGTGTGTGTGTGTGTGTGTGTGTGTGTGTGTGTGTGTGTGTGTGTGTGTGTGTGTGTGTGTGTGTGTGTGTGTGTTCAGATCCTATCTACATCACTCACATCAGTGACACTGGTAACGGCAGGCCACAGACAAACACGCGCCTCTTTAAATGAAGGCAGGAAATAAACACCGTAAAAAGTTTCTGTTAAAATCTGTAAAACTAAAAATATTTCATATCACATTCTACAGCAACTTTTTATTTCGTTTTATTAATCCAATGAATGTTTGCTGAATGATGCTCCTAAACCTTCAGCAATGGGATGCCGAACTCTGTCAGAGAGAGTTTCTGATAATTAAGAGGAGGCTATAAACAAATCCAATTAGTGTGCTGTTTCAAGGTTAAATTAATTTTGCTTATCCAGTCGGCTACCAGCTTGAGCATTTTCGTTAAATTAAAACTATCCCAGCAAGCAAATTATCAAACTTTTCTCAGTGACTACAGAATATATACTTACTCTGCATTTCTCTCATGAATCATAACAATCATGCTAGACATTAACATTAACATTAACATAACATAGTGTGTCATTCCTACACACTACATTCCAATACACATACCAGAGGCGCACACAGACACACACACCCACTGTGGACAAACATACACACAGTCCACATACACAAATAAACATGCACACAATGTCATTTGTCATGTGCAACCATGTGCACAATCATACACGCATGCACACACACACACACACACACACACACACACACACACACAAAGACACACAGCCTCTGAGCACAATTCATTTAATCTTTCAACTCCCAGATTCACATTTCATGTACGGAGCCTCATTTCAATTCAACAATGCCATCTGAAGAAATCCAGACATGCATGAATCAATATTCCATACATCATTGCGTCCACTGCCCAATGCCAGCAGAGAGAGATAAAGTCAGAGAGGATTCTGGGAGAGAAAAGTGCATGATTGTGACCCCTGAGAGGGGTACTCAGCTGGCATCCTGACTGATTTCAGCCAAACACTCCATCTCCTTTTCCTCACATGCATGTGTGCTGTCATCAGCTATAATTGATCTGATATGCATTGCATAAATCCTTTCATACAACATACACAGAGTTCCCTGCATAATATCGCCAACATACACATTTCTGGAACATGAGACGCTATCATTCTGACCACATTATCAATGCAGACAGAGGAAAACAATGGCTTTCAAAGCAATTCTTCATAAAATTATTGTAAAAATGAATACACTTGAAAAAATGTTCCCTGTTTTTGCTTTTGCATGCCCTTATACAGTATCTTTTTGGACCTTTTTATAGACTCTCAAATAAACAAGAACAAGTCATCCTTCTCTCTCACCATTTTCTGTCTTACCAGAAGTGATCATAGAGTGTCTCTGACACACTAAGCCCACAATGCAGCACATTCTGTTCTCAGAAAGCTTGTCTTGCACATTGGTTTGCATAAACAGACACATACACTACAGGCAGTCTGCAGTGAATGTGCTCTCACCTTGAGGGTCAACATTGGACACCTGCAGCTCCCGGTCATTCAGGAGGTCCAGGGCCAGTGTAACATTGTGGATCTGGGGCAGGAAAAGGTGTGCATCACAGAGAGGACAGGCCAAAACCATGAATACTGTATACAAGACACTGTTCCCAGGACTAAACTAATACAGGCCACCAACTGCCCATAGATAAAGCCCTTCTAATATTATATCATACTGTAAATCAGCACAAATGTAATATCCACCACACCCATTTATATTAGACTTTATGGTATATTTGCTGTTGATCTCCAGAACCTAAAGATTCTCATCTGCAGACTGATTTCATGTACATAATCCATTTTTAAATAAACATTAACCCCAAAATAATATGTGACAGACATAATGCTTGCACCATTCTTGTTATACTAGTTAGGATTATTTCCAAAAGACTACTTCTGAGTGGTTGAGACATTGTCCACCAATGCAAAGCACTGAATATTACACAGTGGAACTGCTTTGGGAGTACGTGTCCTCACACGCTGCTTCTCTGAGGTCACGCAGGGTGTTGGAGTCTCACCATTTCAGAGTGGGTAGTGGGAGTGAGCTGGAACTCACAGAGGGGCACAAAGTACCCCTCCACCTGTCCAATCAGCAAGAGCAGAATCACTCCGTCTGCAAACTGGAGAAAAAGAGAAGGCCTGGTGACATGCTTTGTTTACTCCACTCAAGGTCATTTTGTGCACCAAAAGGATTAATGTCCATTTAATTTTTCTCTAAATGTGGCAACATTTTACTGTCCCTGACTGCTTAAACAGAATGCGTAATCGCACCCAGCTGTAAGCACCTCCAAACTATAACTGAACCTGGATCTAGCAATTACATTGCAATTTGAGTCAATGTGGACTAGCTGTTCAAGTTCCAAAACATTTTTTCTCCCTTTGTGATCACTGTGTTGGCTGTAATGCCAGTAATTTTGTAATAAAGATGAATTGCAACAGCACAACGATGCATTTCAGCCGCCACAGACAGGCAGCACCTTCCTGAGCCATGTGCAGGATATCACACCAGGATACCTCACATTTTGCTCATGACACATCAGCTGGGGTGAAGAGGGACAGATTTATTCAGCTAATTAAACTTGTGCCTCATTAGAAGGTCAGCCTGACAAGCCCAGTTTGGGAATTTGACCAGAATCCCAGGGTTAACGTCCCTGTTCTGTGGAGAAAGCAACATGGGACCGTTACAGGGCACAGAAAACCAAGACCACAGTTTAACACCTGAAACAAGGCACTTCCCTCAGCACAGTGTCCCCATCACTGCTCCACTCTTCAGCAGGGTGCAGAGGAATGCAGGAGGTGGGGGCTGCAGGCAGGGGGCTGCAGGCAGGGGGGAGGCAGAGGCTGCAGGCGGGGGGCTGCAGGCAGGGGGCTGCTGGCAAGGGGGAGGCAGAGGCTGCAGGCAGGGGGTTGGGGGGTTGGGGGGCTGCAGGGTGCTGCAGCAGCCTGCACACACACAGCACAGCCTGCAGTACAGCTGTGTGTGAGTGCACATGTACCTGCTTCTCCAGGTCTGTCACCTGCAGCCCCAGAGGGGACATGTTCCTGTTGACAAAGTGCATGATGGCCTGAGGAAGGAGAGAGACATCAGTCCACTCAGACTGTACTGCTGTGGTGCTGCTGCAGCTGGTGGGTATTTAACAGTTAGGTTAAGCTTAAACACACACAGAGAAATGAGGGTGAGGATTGTGATGTAGTGTGGATCTCCAGAGGACAGGGCCCTCATCACAGAGATGAGTTCAAAGAGACCTTCAGTTTTCCTTCAGCCATCATTACAGGGGCAGGGTCTCCTTGCTGCCCTCTTCAAATCCAGCCCACAGTGTCGGTAATGATGGCAGTCTCTCACAGCAGAAACATGATTCAAAAGCAGGGCCCAGGGAGTGAGCTGTGTAGTGGGGACTGATCGTACAGACGGGACCCGTTACCTGCTTGACTGTTTCAATTTTCTGAGAGTCCAGCTTCAGGAGCTCGTCAATGGGATCTCCTTCTAAATGCAGAGAGAGACAGAGAGAGAGAGAAAAGGAGAGGGAGAAGGAGAGAGAGAGAGAGAGAGAGAGAGAGAGAGAGAGAGAGAGAAAAGGAGAGGGAGAAGGAGAGGGACAGAGAGAGAAAGAGAGATTATTTATCAGAGGAGCACATACACCAGCACTATGCTGGGAATATGCTATGTCACTGCACTGATTTTCACAATGTAGTAAAAGCTCTTTGGTGGTCAGATTGAGTCAGCATGACCTTCTTCTTTCTTGGCTTACTTTTTGAATCCTTGGCCGAATCCTCAGCTGAATCACTGGGGGAAAACAATAAATTAAAGAGAAGTTTAACAGGCTGTGAAGTATTTCGTTGCACAATTGATCACACTGAGTCCCAAAACAATACAACACAAGAGGCATTATATTAGATTATAGTAGATTAGAAGTTAAGCACTGTCCACTGCTTGCCCACCTTGGTTCAGTAATGTGTTCAATCTGTTTTTCTGACTTGATCCCACTTCTATTTACCTGTTGGAGAGAGGAGATTGAGATGGGCAGGAGAACTAGAACTAGGCTCTCTGTGGGTGGGAGAGGAATAGTCACTTTAGTGTCTGTGTTTGGGTGGGATGGGAATAGTCACTTTAGTGTCTGTGTTTGAGTGGAATGGGTATAGTCACTGTAGTGTCTGTGTTTGGGTGGAATGGGTATAGTCACTTTAGTGTCTGTGTTTGAGTGGGAGAGGAATAGTCACTTTAGTGTCTGTGTTTGGGTGGGATGTGAATAGTCACTTTACTGCCTGTGTTTGGATGGGATGAATCTGCTGTAGTTCTGGACTTACCTCGAGCAAGACCACCTCCACACTGACATTGGAGGGAAGGGCTAGGTCAGGCTGGAAGCATCTCACCATGGCAACCAGCAGGTAGAGAGTGGCCAGCAAGTCCTTTGTATGAATGACTGCAAAAGAGGGAAGGGTCAGCATGTGGCCCCAGCGGGAACCAGTCTGGCCCACTAATACCTGTTTCCCACTGTAGAGCTGGAACCAGGCTAGCTCACTTATACCTGTTTCCCACTGTAGAGCTGGAACCAGGCTGGCTCACCTAGTTTAATTACAATGGGTTTCCCCATTATGAGGGGCTGACCCAATACCGTCACTGGTGCTGGCCTAGTTTCAACTGAACGGTTGGCAAGTGGATAGCTGGGAAGTGGATAGCTGCATAGAGATAAACATGTAAGGAGGACAGAAGTACACCCCCACTGCTGAAGGAATGGGGGGTCACACTGCAGATAAAGTTCCGGCAGTAGTTGTATTTGACACACACAAGAATATGGTATGATGGCCTAAGCTCTTATTGCAGGCAATGTGACGAAAGAGCATTTGCACTCAACCTGCTCAGCCAGCTTTGCCCCCCTACCTGTTCTAACCTGGGTCCAGCTCTGCAGAGGAACAGTCATTACAGACTGGTGCACACTGGTGATCATGACGTTGAACCAATCCTGTCATACTACAGCGTTTAAAATATAGTGCCATTTTTACAACACACACAGGAAATGCCTATTTACAGATATACATTTTCAACACACATAAGTGCTGAAGAGTTTGAAAATGGCCCTGAGAGATGTAATGCATCCTACTGTTAGAGCTGTTAGAGGAACTGTTATCAAGCAAGCACAGCCAGTCTTCTGTGCGGCTTATTTTTCACTGCAGCTGTTTTAAAACTCACACCATGAAGGAGGGGGTGTGAAGCCACTTTTCTGCTCCATGATGTCATCTCCAAAGGTATTTTTACCATCTCTCTGTTTGGAGAAGTTCCCCTGTCACTCACCCTGTTACAGAATGTACATGCATAGGCCCCTGACTCACTCAGCTAAGGGGAGCAGAGACATCTCCTTGGCATTTTAATTATGTACAGAAACTGCCATGGATGTGGAAAAACATGTACTTTTAATAGACAGTATCAGACACTATGACATAAATATAAATTCATAACTTTTTCTTCCAGCTATTAAAGGATCCCCCGCTCTTCGCAGCTGCTGTCCCACCCACCTCTCCCCTGCAGGTGAAGTGAGAGCAGCACTTTAAGAGAGCAGTGAAGTGAATCCAAAGCTGTGAACACAAGACTCAGCGACATGCCACAGTGCCAAAAATACCCCCGGGCCCACGCGCGTGATGACAGCGATGTGTGTGCGTGCGGTCAGAGCAGAAGTCATTCAAGTTTCCGCCCACAGTATCAGTGGATCAGTGATGGATGAGTCACCCAAACATGGCGGCCACGGACACTGCCGCCTGTCCCCGTAAACTTCACAAATGACCGTTGTTTCTCAGGGTTTCAGTGTAACGTGCTAAGAACACGTTTCAGAAACACTGCCGTCACACAGACTCACGCTTCACGCTCCACCTCCGGGACGCCTGGTCCCCCACGCCCAGGCTCTTGTTCAGGGCCTCCAGGATGACCCCCAGCTTGTTTAGCTGAGCCGCAGTGGTCACCGCAATCTCCTCCACAGGCAGGTGCACACCGGTGAATTTGGCTAGGAGAAACACATGCAGACAGCTGCTGACCAGCCCAGGAGAAGCATCCACAGACAGCTACATTCCAGCTAATGTGCCATGGAGAAGCACACACAGAGACAGCTGCTAATCCAGCCTGAAGATGCCGACCTGGCTATGAGCAGCACACAGACACACCTGCGCACTGGCTCTAGTGTGTGATATCATTACTGTCTCTTTCTATAAATCATTCACTCCACAGAGCCAGGCTCCACAGGAACCATTCCCATAGAATCACACTTTCTGCTCCCTTCCGACTGCACCAAGTAACTGCCTGATGAAGTGAGTCTCTTACAGAAAAGGTGATGCAGCACCAGGCCATCGTACAGGTCCTCCTCCAGACTCTGCACCACAATGTGCTCCTGCTTTAGAGAAGTATTGATCCAGCTGACAAGCACCTGCCAAGGAGGACGACCAACACAGTCAGAGAGCCGAAGGCTATCAGCTGAGTACTGAGGGCTAGCTACCCTAGGGCTGTCTGTCCTACATGTATAGATTTTGGGCTCAGAAAATGCATGAATAAAAGCTTCCTTTATTGTCCACATCCTTCTGATCAATACGTTTGGAAGAAAAGCTTCATAAAACCTTTCCTTGCTTCTTAAAAAATCAATGTGCATCTTACCTCTTTCAGCTTCTCAAGGTTCGGGTCGTTCAAAGATGTTGGTTGAATTATGGTTCTCTTTTCACCTGCACATTCAAACAGTAAAAAGCAACAAAATATACAACAACAGACATTTACTGTGTTAATTTGCACTTTCCAGAGAACCTTCTTCCACTGCTCATTAAGGGGAAGTCACTGAGAGCTTGAAAAATCTTGTTAAATAGATTGCAGAAGTGTGGTAATCAGAAAAGGATCTCACGCATACAATAAGAGGAACCACACTGGCTATGGCAGCAAGTACTGCAGTATGGAGTGACTGCATGACCTGAGGCCTTTGCTCGTGAAGCTGTCAGGGATACAGATTCACCTTGGAAGCTCTCCAGGTCCTCAGAGCCTTGGTCCGGCAGAGTAGACGCCTGGTCAAACCATGAACTCGGGGCCTCATCCATTCTCAGTCTAATGGGCAGGAAATGTCTGCTATTAGCAAGTCAGCTTGACCCTGTATTTCACAGAGCCTGGTTTACCACTCTCTCTGTCTCTCACTCTCAGACACATTCTAACAGAGTGTAGTACTCAGCAACAATGTCAACCTGGACAAACAGACCGCTGCATACTGTATATTTATAGTAACCCATAAGATTCTCCACAGAGACTCCTGCACAAAACCAGAGGAGAACAGGTCCAGTGTCTGAGGTGACAGAGATGCAGTCTGACAAGAACTATGCCAAAGTTCTCAACTCAACACACTATTTCTTCACTGTCGCTGTGTGTGTGTGTGTGTGTGTGTGCGTGTGTGTGAATTGAATTGAATTGAATTGTGTACATCTTTGATTGAATGTATTTTCTCCCTATTTCCCCCAGGTCGTCATTCAGTACAACTCAGAACAGACGTCTAAACAAATAAGCTTACCTCTGTTGAAGTGATCACATGCAATGAGGAAAGAGGAAGACTGCTGACTGCTGCAGCTATAACAGCAGGCACCAGAATCCAACCCGATTCAGAGGAGGTCAGAGGTCACAGGAGGATCATACCTATTGCCAATCAAACCATTAAAATGTACGAATCTGTGCAGCAGCGACCTGCTGTTTGCAAATAATGGTATAAGCTGCCTCTTACAAGGAGCAAGAGAAAGAGAGAGAAAGAGAAAGGAAGTGGTAATGAAGAGCCGTTCACTTCCTGTTCCAGCACTGTGGTTTTGCATGGAGGCTGCCAGCTTCCTGAAGAGGACAAGTGTTTTCATGTGACACGCTGCGGTTCAGTCTTGTGAACTGAAGTTAACCCTGTCGAAAAACCAGAGACCCTCAGATACCTGCACAGGGCAATGTAGCACCCATTCAGCGAACCTTTCATTCAAATGCCAGAGCTTTCGCAATGCTGAAATACCGGTGCGCTGAGTGTTTGGACGCTCGAAAATAAAAGGTCTCTTCACAGTGGAGGAGTGAAGTGGTCATCGCGTTAATTTGGCACCTGTCACCGGAGACAAAAATGGAGGGGCTCAGAAGACGAGGTGAAAAGGACGACTTCCCCTCCAGTGGCAGAAGGCAGCACTTTACTGCATTGTGTTTGAAGAAGGTCATATCGATTTCTCATGTGTGAAACAGCAGCATTGTGTTAAAAGCTTTTACCGAGCTCAGGGTTTTTCTGAAGCCATTTCAGAGAAAACACCAGGCTTTTTCCCTCTAGGACAAGAGTGCGGAAAAATGCCAGTCTGTCACTCTGATGGACAAGATTGATTTGGGACCAGGAGTAACCATGGAAACAGGGGGACAATACACTTGAAACCAGCAAGAGACTGAGCCTTAAATAAACAGCAGTTTATACAGTAAAGATCAAAGCATGTCTAACATGAGGTAGGGCTGGGCTTTGACAATGTTGGTGGATTATGGGCACACACTCATACTAACACAGACTGCATGTACAAAGCAACCACCAGCCATCAAATCAAATAAGAATTATAACAGTAAAAACAATAACTACTGACACCAATAATTTTAACACAAGTGTGTGTTACTGGTTTACAATTTCATTTAATCAAAGAGACACTAGAGCAGATAAATAACGTGTTTTCTCTTCACAATCCATTTATATTACAGTAGGCCTGACGCATCATTTTGATCAGCTGAGTTTAAGGCAAACATGCATGAAAAGTCTCTGCATATACAGTATGGCTTTTCACAGACACTTGCTGCCATACAGCGGCCAGGTCTCACCCAACCACCGGGGGCAGAGAACCACAGGACAGTAACTTACTTAGAATGGCCATTACATTCTAAAGACAGGTATAAACTGGTTGAGCAAAGGGATTTACATCAATCATAAATATGCTTTGGAACAGACTGCACAATTCATTAAACTGAAAAAACAGTGGTATTAAAACAACGGGTGTCACATCAGACGTTTTAAATAGTTGCATAAAATACGCACATGGAGCAAAACATTCCCTTAGTCCAGGCAATACAGTGTCAAATATACTTACTCACACTACAGCACATTTAATAGCGAGCGGTTTACCCTCAACAATCTAAAATCACATACAGTGTGAAACATTTTTTTTATCCCGTCATGCTTTCAGCTGAAACTCCAATCAGAATCTGCAGCGTTGGCTCAAGGACCAATCACACACTGAAGCTGACACAGCCAGCCTCAGCTCTTTGGTAACTGATGAGTCATGTGACACATGAAGAGGGGTGGTTAGAGAGTCCTGCAGAAGGTGGTAAAAAAGGGAAGGTTAGACAGCGCCCCCTTGTGGGACTCCAGTGTTAAGGCTCCAGCAGGTGGGGGAGTTACTCCAGTGGGCAGATTTGGTAAAAGGGGAAGGTCAAATAGCATCCCTTTATGGGACCCCACTGGGTGGGGACTCCAGTCTTAAGGCTCCAGTGCGTAGGGGAGTTCACTTCTCTCTGAGGGAACATCACTCTGCATTTTTGTAGTTGGTGAACAGGTTGTAGAGGACCCTCAGAGTGGACTTCAGGTTCAAGTTGACCACATCTGCAAAAAGCAAACAAATAAAAAGAAAACTCCAGAGAAGTCTGGACTCTCAAAGAACTGTCTCTTAGGAGAGGTGAGTATACACAAACCACCAACATAAACGTGCAGTAAAGGATATAAGGTATCTGAGTATGTTCATTACATATTTGTGGTACCCCTACCTTCACTGCTAGTACCACCAAGCACACAAATAACCTAATGGATGATGCAAATGTGTGAAATTCAATTAAAAATTGCAATTAAACTCTGATAAAAAAAGTGGACCCAAATTATATCTGTGGATATTCAGCTCTCTGAGCTCTAGCTGACCTTGGGTATTTTTTATGATGTAAATATGAAAATACACTAAACACAAGCTAGTCTTGAAGTTCAGTATCCAGAATGACAAGGTCACCATCTACTGGTCAAATGAAATATTACAGTCCCAAGCCTAAAGGCTGTGCTGTAATTGCAGTCTCCTCCTACTCTGCACTGTGAAGATTTACACCTTGTAAAGTCAAAGGTTTGTGTACGTCATTATGCACATGCTTGGTGGATTTTTTTATCCAGGATCACACTGTATTACAGTTTTAATTCACCTCACTCAGGCTGCTGGGTTTTCAGATGAACAAACGAGGTTATTACATTACCTAATATAACTGAAACACAGCAGTGTTTAATCTGGGACTCAAACCCACAACCTTTCAGCCCAGGGCTTTGACCATACACCCACACAGCAGGTGTACCCCCCACCCCTTCCCCTTCCTGCCCGATGCCAGTACCTTCCGGCCGGGCCTTTGGCTTCTTCAGCCCCCCATCCTGCATCAGCTCGAAGGCGAAGGCCACGTTATGCACCTGCAGAGGACAGGAAGTGGGCAGGCTCAGTCTGGGGGAGTCTGTTCCCAGCATGCCTTTCTCAGACACCACACAAACACAGCAACACACTGAAGACAAAAGCCCTGCCTCTCTCTCAGTTCAGAAATGTCTTAAAGCCCTCAAGGAGTTTGACTCCAGAGCTGCAGAATGCTCCTCTTCTGAGGAGGAACCGAGGACACACAAGGACCTGCTGAGCAAATTAGTCCCTGGATCAGACGAAGCCAGCGCCGCAGTCTGCCTCTCTCTCCCTCCGGAGTCTGACATCAAAAAGCCCTGCGCTTCACACAGCCTGCCTCCTACCTTCTGCTCAAAGTTCTCCGGGGTGAGGAAGAAGTTATAGAGGGGAACAAAGTAGTCCTCCAGCAGACCCATCAGCAGCACCAGGTACACCCCGTCTGCAAACTGGCAGGGACAGGGGGGAGACATGGGAAATAGATTCAGCACAGGGACACAGCATTTTTACTCCCTCAAACATAATGTTTATTCACTCAGAAACTGCCTTTACCCAGAGCAAATGACACAGCCTTTCTCTGGCACATTTACACAGCTAGATATTCACTGAAGCAACGCAGGTTAAGTGGCTTTTTCAAGAGCAGCAGCAGCAGTGCCTGAGGATGTGAACTTGCAACCTCCGCAATGCTTCAGCATTCATTTAACTCCGATTACCACTGAAGCCTGTGAGAATGACTCTCAGACACAGCTTACCCCTGCAGTCAGCAGTCAGGGTGCTGCTTTTGAGCTGCCTCTCCCTGCTCCAGCAGTGAGTGAGCTGTTCAGTTTGAGGCTTTTTCAGGAGATCAACAGACCTGAGTCATAGCATACCTGAGACTCCAGCTCTGTCACCTCCAGGTTCAGCTTGTTCAGGTGTTTGTTCACAAAGGTGATGAGAGACTGTCAGCAGGAGAGGAGAGAACAGGAGCATAACAGTAAGTACAGAAAGTACGAATGCACTGACACAGCCTGTTTAATACCCGCACTCAGAGCCTCTGTCATTCGTTCATACACTTTACCTTCTTAACAACGTTGAGTTTGTCAGGTGCGTGATCCAGCAGAGTGTCAAATGCATCTCTTTCTGAAATAAATAAAATCCATAACATTCGTACTGAAAGCACATTGTGTTCTAACCCTTCAAATGCTATTTATCATGCTGAATAATACAGTTAAGATATACAGTTGCTTTACTCACCAAATCTTCCCATCATCATCCTAGAGAATAAAGAGAGAGACAAATAGGCAAAGTAAATTAAAGTAAACAAAAAAATTGCTAATGTTAATTAACTCAAATGTGCTGCATTGCTAAAAGGGAGGGTTTCTGTGACTCATACTGATGTTAATTCAGACTGTCAGGTGTACAGCACACAACGGAAACTGTTGAACATTAGACAGCTCTACACTATACACACAGCAATAAACACACACACACAGCAGAGTGAACACAGGTCAGAAGTGGGGTCAAAAGCTGCATGCAGAAATTGCCCACAAGGGCTGATCTAGAACCAGCTTTCCTGCTCAGCTTGAAAGAGTTGATATTGGAATTATGACCGTGGAATCTGGACCTAGATCAGCAGTTACAGGTACCTTCTGCCTTGAGTGGGGTCACAGGCATGAGAAACAGTGTGGTACTCACTCTGTGGTGGTGGTCAGCTCCTTAGTCACATGGGACGTGTGCAGAATGCCCTCTCTTTTCTGTTTTACACAGAAAGTCAACTCAATGTCAAACACTCACACATACACCAGAACTAATTCAATCCGTTTTCAAATCTGCATTTGTTTACAGGCTGCATTTAAGTGTCCATTTTATAGATGTGGCAATTATTAGAGTTTGACCCATACTTTTTCCTTATACAGTACTACCATCCTACCACACTCTGAGGTAGGTTTCTCAGAGCCAGTCACATGGATCATTTACATGTCACACCCAAACTCTCCTTTTTTGCATAGAAACAGGCAGGTCTGGGTATTCTGTTAACAAAAACAGCCTTGTCTTGTTTTTCTGAGCAGACCTGAGTTTCACTCAGGATTAGCACATGTGGAAAAAAAACCTGAACACCAATCTCTGCCATTAAGTTTAAAATGTTTACAGTCTGTTACTGATATTATACTGTACAGATACCCATGCTAAACTGCATCATAGGTCAACACACAGGACAGTGAAGTCCTGGATTAGAGTCCCTCACCTTGACCACCACCACCTGTACAGACACCTGCTCAGGTAGGCGGATAGGGGCCTGGAAGTGCATGGCCAGAGCCACCAGCAGGTAGATGATGGCCACCAGGTTCTTGCCGTGGATCGCTGTGAGGGCAGGGAGAGAGGTGACAGTTATGATGGGCTTTCTTTCCACACAGCATCTATCTTTCACACACGCACTTGCCTTTGCTCTGTGAGTTCCTCAGCAAAAATGTAATGTAGTAAAAAGATCACCAGAGCAGAGTCCAGAACATGTGATGTGATACGCCATAGTTTGGTGGCATCTATAAAGGGCAGGTTGGTTTGGGTGTAACAGGACTTTTTTAGAGTAGCCTTCTAAAGACGTATCAACATGACTCACTTTCCGTGGGTTACATTTTTAAAGGGCTTTTTCAAGATAGAGACAAAAAAGGGTAATGAAATAGGCATTAAATGATAACACAAATGATAATAAGGAAGGATATACTAATTTTCAGAGAGCTAATCTTCCCATGGACCTGACCTGAGCCTTTGGATCAGTCACAGGAATAGTGAAGGACAGTGCAGGGGCGGGTCTGAGGTACTCACAGTCCACGCTCCACTCGATGGCCCAGCCATGAGGAGTCAGGAGCTCATTCACAGCCTCCAGCACCGTCTGCAGCTTCTGCTTCTGCCCGATCTCCGACTGCGTCACCTCCGCAACGTTCAGCTTCCGCCCCGAGAGCTTCTCTAGGAGAGGAAACACACACGCGCACGCACGCGCGCACACACACGCAAACACAAACAAAACACACACACACACACATTCACACACACACGCACACACAAACACACACACACAAACACAAACACACACACACAAACACACACACACATTCACATGCACATGCACAGACACAGACGCGCACACACACACACACACACACACACACACACACAAACAAATACACACAGACACACTGATCAGTTTCAGCAACATCAGCTGCTTAGCCTTCATATCATCTTTGAGCACAAAGAGCTAATGGGAGTTAAATTTCAGTAGAGCACTAGAGAAATTAAATCTGCATTGAAACATTAAAATCATAATTAGCTCTTTGCTGGATGTACAAAAGATTTAGTAATCTCAAGTCAAGCTCTAGCCATCAGAGAATTTTTAAATATCCAAAAACATTCATTTCTCATGACATAATTAATTTCTAACAGCGCACGTATTAACTGCATTTAACAGTACATGTTGAAAACCACGGTATGGTTCCTGGTATTTCATAATTTCTTTTGAGAAATAACGCACAGCTCTGATTTGATAATTCCAGCACCCACATCATCCTTATTCATGGTCACTGTGCAGCTTTGGAGTCATTTCTTTATTGTGCAATACCAAGGGGATTCTCCCACGGTCACGACCTCACAATAACCACTGCAGACAAAGGAGAAGCAGCTGGAAGGTTACAATGGAGAACATTTCATCTGCAGTCCATCTCATTAAGGACCTCTGTCTCCTTTGGCACCCATGTCACTCTACTGATGATATTCCTGCTCTTCTTCTCTCAGTTATTAATGTGGTATCAACACTCATAGAGGTGGGATGCTGGGATCTTCTGAGCCACAGTCATGCCCCAAAGATCAAACCCTGCCACCACCCTACTGGCAGAGCTGTCTGTAGCAGACTGAGTGGTTCAGACCATGTTCATGCAGGTTAGTGAGACAGCACCAAGCCCTGCACGTACCTACACTCCACCTGTGAGAGCACCCCACGGCTGAGTCTCCCTCAGACAGCAATGACTCAGCAGAGGTTCTCTTCCCATCGCACTCTACTTACCAAATAACTTCTGCAGAACCTGGCCGTCGTAGAGGTCCTCTTCCAGGTCCTTGACGATGATCCTCTCCTCCTCCAGCTCGTTATTGATCCAGTCGATTAACACCTGAGCAAGGACCCAGAGTCAGATCCATTCGCTCCCATCACCCTGTGCCCAACACAGGCCAGAGAACATAGCACAGAGCCCACAGCTCACAGCACAGAGCACAGAAACCCACCTTCTGCAGGTCTTTAAACTTGGGGCTGTCCCTGGATGTGGGGTCCAGCATGGTCCTTTCAGCGTTCTCCTCTGTAGAGAGACTCATAGTGTCAGAGAGACCAGAACAGAATGACACGCGCTCACAGACACAGAGAGATAACTCCCACTGACATACGCACACAGCTGAGTCTATTACAGGGCTTGCTCCACAGAGTTCTCCTTTTAGCTGTGAGGAAGGGACATCACTGCCCGCACACAGAGTGATTCAGCAGTCACTCCCCACACCGCCCACCCCACCTCACCCACTCACCAGCCCCTGCGAGCACCTCCACTGGGAAAAACGCTGAAACTACAGCTGAACACAACTTCAATCAGAACATCAGAGCCTTCAGCGTGGCTCAGTGCTGACCCGCTGAAGGTGTTTCACTGAAACCTGCTGCTATAGATCGCAGAACAGCGACCCCTGCTGGAGAGAAAGAGCACTGGGCTGAGGACAGAGGACGGGACGTTACCCAGCAGGGTGTCCTCGGGGAGCAGGTCCGTGCTGGAGGGCTGGAGGGGGGCGTTGATGGCATTCTTCCCCTCTTCCTGGAGGTCGCTCACTGCGGGGGGACACAGACAGGCCTCGATGAGATCAGACTGCATACAGATCAGACTGAAAGTGGATGAAAGAAGGATCTCATACCGAGATTGCCTGCTTGGCAATTTTTTCAAGTTCAAAGCTTTTGAATGAGAAGAGCAACCTTTGCAGATGGTAACACAGCAAAGCCTCCTTTTCCAGTCTGTCATCCTTACCAGTGAGCATGAATGAGGCACAGCAGTGAACAGCAGCCTCCTCAACATCATGAACGGGCTGAGTCAGTACCTTTCACTACTTTATGTTATTTAAAAATAAAAATTTGAAAAGAAGTCAATTCTTTAATTCACTGTTCATTCTACACTGTCTGATGATACTGACAGTCAGAAAATATGGACATGGCCTAACCCGAGCGCTGCTTCCAGTCTCAGCTCTCTCTTTATTCATGGAGATCAATGTAGGAATGTCGTTACATATTCTGAGCAGAGATTTACAGGGTCCATCTAGACAATGTGTCTTGCTTAACACCACCCTAATCACGTCTAACCCAGGACTCAAACCAAAGCGCCGCTGGTTATTACCGGGACAGCATCACATGTGGCAGACGTGTCTGTCGCACATCCGCAGGCAGGACAGACTGGGCACCACACCCACACAGACACGCACCAGCAGCCATGACTGCATTTCCTGCTGATGCTGTAGATAAGCTGATTCCCCATCCCCAGATACTCCACGCACAGCGAGGACAGCGGACCGCATGGGCTCATGTTACTACTACCTCTATAGAGCAGCATTTTGCTGTGGCACACAGTGCTTTTCTGGATTAAGCACTCTTTTCAGTTCGAAGTTTATGCACAGACTATGATACAGGCTTTTCCTCAGAGGACTGGAAAAAGAAAACATACAGAAGCCTTGGGCAACATATACATCACTCTTAAGATCAGCATTTCCTGCAAACTGCCCTGCTCACTTTCATCATGATCTGCATCACTTCCTGCCCTCAGATCCCAGCCTGGGTGGTACTGTGCTAATCTACAGAGCACACAGCACAACTGCAGCAAAGGCAGGCGAAAGATCGCTCAGAATGAGAGCATAAAATAACCTCTAATGCTAGCGAAGGTCTAACTTATGACAACAAACTGAAATGAAACCAATGAATCAACAATCACTGAAAATGTGGGGAGCACGTGCCCCTACAAGCCAGCATAAAAACAATCAAAACCATCTGCCACAAACTCCTTGCACAGTTCCTGTATGACTGGAAAAGACTATTTGTAAGTCTCCTGTCATTTAGGCTCTCGATCAGAGGCTCTCTCTCAGAGGTCTGTCGATAACAAACAAAACACACTCAGCAAATATGCCCCCAACAACACATTAACAGCAACTAGGATGTAGCCTGAAATAGCCACTGACAGCACTACGTCGGGGTATTGCCTGAAGAAGCCCTCAAAATATCTGCTCCCCTGTGATGTGGGACCCCCGCAGCCCGGCTCCTGCGGCAGGCCCCCGCACTGCAGCAGTACCTTGCTTCTTGCGTTTGGTTCCACACAGCAGGCCAGCCATGTCCTTGTTTCGGGGCTCCGCTCAGAGCGGCCGAGAGACGGAGAGGACAGTGTCCCGGAGCAGCTGGAGGGGCCAGGCTACACCAAGCCGGCCGTCACGTGTTATTTTTGTCACAGCCCCCGCCCCGCCTAACCCCCCCACCCCATTCCAGTTACACGGTGGGGGAATGGGGTCAGCCGCACATGGGACACCAGCAGATACGTGGATACATGGGTGCCCTGAAGGAGCATGGGGCCGCAGAGACTTCACACAGGTACTGTCACCGCCTTTCTTTCATACTGCCCGCATGCCCGACGTGCATGCCAGCTCATTCAGTACACCTGTGTGCTGTGCCTTTGCATCAAACAACACAACTGTGCTGAAGGCAGAGAATGCTATGCTCATATATTTAAAGGAAACTCCATCTGGTGTCCTCAGAGTAATACTTTATTGCATGGTTTATTTCTTCATTAAAGAATCAGCAATGTTCAATAACTAAAGGATAGACATTTCACATCACTGCCTGTCATATTAAATCCTTAAAAATCCAACCACCTTACAGTTTTGCATTATGCTGTATTGTGTACATGGTGCTGAATCTGTTGCACAGTATTGACAAATAAGCAAATCTTGCAGAAAGGTTGCTTCCTTTTAGCATGATTACTTTCACTCAGATGTAAATCAGGTCTTCCCCTGAGACCGACCTCCTGCCAGAACTGCACTGCTCTGTGCTCAGCCTGCCCTGATATAAAACCATTTCTGCACAACAGTCCTCCGTAGAACAGGCAGAAATGAGGGCTGCAGTGATCTACAGAGTCTGCTGAGATGGAGACAGAGGAGGCAGATTCACAAAGAAGCTGCCATTCCAGATCTAACACATGCAGGGTGGCTGAACTTCTACCGGTTCTACCAAAACACCAAACTTCTCAGAAAATGAGACACGACTTCCACGGGAGTTATGATTTGTGACGGCGCCAGGGAAGATATTAATAATGCCGCAGCAGGGAGGTCGCTGGTGAGGATTTAAATTTAGCTGCAGTTATTTATGAGGGGCCAGACGAGCTGTGAGTAACAGACACGCAACCCCCAGCCTCGCCGTCCTGCAGCACGGAGCAGCCTGTGTGACACCACAGCCTCTCAGCACGGCTATTTCAGGTGTCCTATGCCAGCGTCCTACACAAGCGCACGGCAAACACAAGCAAATCACTGACACACCTGCTTCACACAGGTACAGACTGACTGAATGTTCTGCCAAGGTAAAACTTTTTAAGATCTTCAATATATGTGTGGATACACAAACTGAATGAAAGTTGGGTCATTCACACTGAAAGGTCTTTCTACATTTGATTGGTCACTAATAGGTTATGTTTATCTTTAACAACCACAGATGACAGACACAGCTACAGAAACCGTTCTGTATAATTTATCAGAACTAATACTCAGAAAATGTGCTATTTACCCTGAGAGCTGCAGTTTTATTCAGATAAAATAACCCAAACATGCCAGAACTGCAGGAATATTCTGCTTATCATCTGATAGATGTGACTATGCCTTATATGCACCACTTTCAGAATACCAAGGGCTTGTAGGATTGGGCAGGAACTACATTCTGCAGGGCTACATTTTTCTTGCAGTGAATTGGGGCACTGCTCTTGAATCCTCTTAATCATGCAGAGAAGCTTGAGGAACCCTGCCTTCTCATTTCTTCAGCAGGAGACCGTGCTGGTGATGAGGCAGTCAGTGAGAAACAGCACCACCCACCAGCAGCAAGAAGTAAGACATCAGTATATAACTGGAAGTGAAGGTAACTCCTACACTACCACCTCTACACAGGCTCAGTTCTTTCCCACAGTCGCATAAAAACTCACAATCTTCATCTGGAGTGAACATATCAAGCACAACTTGGAATACTCACAGGGAAGGGCTGCTCCTATCCTACAGCAGGAGACTTATGTCATTTTACCAGTTGGGTGCAAATTTAAAATCATCATCTCTTTGACTATTAAAATTTTCGCTTGCAAAACTGTACAGATTATTCCAGCTGACATTCAAACACACATCAGTGTTATATCCATCGTTTCTGTCTCTTTGCAGCCACTTTACTAGTGGTATTGTCAGACACAAATGTCCAGAGAGAATGTCTCACCGCTGGACATTGTACATACTCTGCCACACAGCAGTGCAATCACATTGAACAGGGAATGCTGACAGAAAATCACCCCTTTTTCTGCATGAGTGGAGCAACTTTACAAATGCAGGGAGCTGCACAGTCTCCAACATAAAGCAACCCTCAGAACCTGGATTCTACACCCTGCATCATATCAGTCACCTAACAGGTTTATATAGAGTTTACAAAAGTATTTACACATGACACAATCACCATCATTAAGGTCCAACTCCTCATGTACTGTACTGCGGCACATTTAACATCAAGCTGAAAATGTATAAGCCAATAGCATCACCCACACACTCCAGATGCTGTTATGCTTTAATGTGTGAATGCTTTCATGCAAGTGCACTGATGCTAGGAGCGTTTTTAATTTTTAAACACATTTCTCAAATAATCCCATCCAGAATCAACATGTTAACACACCAAGAAACAAACCCAAAAAAATTCAACTTACTTTCAACAAACTCCTCACGGAGGAAGATGACACTGAGTAATGTATTATAAACCACCACTGAGTGTGAACTGAAGGTCTTGGCGGTTACTTCTCTTTATATAGAGGTCTAAAATGACTTGCACTTTTATATGACATTATCACACACACACACACACACACACAGTGAGAGACACAGGCCACAGTCACTTCCTTCAGTAGGGACGGATCTGAAAGAGTTGCTTCCCTTAAGCAAGTGAAAGAGTGTTATCAGAAAAGGCAGCTACACACTGTCCATCTCAGGGCCTTTGCAAAGGCAGTATTTCCACTGACCCAACACATCAGTGTTATTTTATTTATTTTAAAGAGGTGCTTTGTATCAGTATCAGTATCGGCACTTAGCAGATGCTCTTATCCAGAGCGACTTACATCAGTTACAGGTTTTTACAGTGTTATCCATTTATACAGCTGGATATTTACTGAGGCAATTATGGGTTAATTACCTTGCCCAAGGGTACAGCAGCAGTGCCCCTGTGGGGATTCGAACCAGCAACCTTTCGGTTACAAGTCCTGCTCCTCAACCCTCCTTAACCACTATGCTACACCGCCGCCCACTTTGTGTTTGACTGCATGTCAGCACTGTGATTTAAGTGAGTGTTCTCTGCATCCATGTCAGAGGTGGGGCACTTTTCCCCACAGTAAAGCTCAGCATTGCTCCACACACAGGGAGGGCAGTATTGTACAGTACACGCAGCAGGGACAGTGTAGGACTGTAAATACCACAGAGGAGTGAGTGATACGTGCTGTGGGCAGAGAGAGGGGAAATCCTGCATGAGTAATTCACAGGGGAGTGAGGAGAGCCAATAAGCACACACAGGACAGCCAAGCGTTAATGACTGAGCTGCAGAGGAACTCAGAGCAGCCTCACATTCCCTCCCCTCTGAGGCCCTTATATGGGCACTCACACACACATGGGGGGAAGATACGTGCACGCGCGCACACACACACACACACACACTCACATCCTAAGACAGAACCACACACACACATCTACACAAAGACACATACACACACACACACACACACACAAACCCATTCAAAGACAGAACCACACACATACATACATACACATCTACACAAACAAAGACACTCAAACACACACACACTTAGACAGACCCACACACATTCACACAAACACAAAGACACACTCACACCCCCACACACACACACACACACACACACAGGCCTCAGATCTTGCAGCTGTTCACTCAACAGACAGCTAAAGGAGGGCAGCGATTAAAACAGATCCAAGAACCAAACAACAGATACTGTAATCCTCTTAAACTTATCTAAATAACCTTGCATTCTTGGCATAGGTGACCCTTCTAATGGTGTGCATTATATCGCCAGAGATGCCAGTCTGTTTTTTCCCCCCTCACCCTCTATGGTTGCTTCTGAATATCTCTATTGATTATTTCTAAAGTTTCTGCTGTATATCAAACAGGACAGTTCTCATCTGGAACAGGAACTATACATGCTAATGGTTTCCAACAAGTTTGAATGTGTGCAGAAGTGCCACAAGCTCTGAATAAAAATCAGAGTAATTGCTGCCCATGATGATTCATTTAAGATCTTTAAATAGCTATCATTTGGAAAAAGTTATCCAAGCCTTTCGTAACAGTCAAATATACAGTTTCTGTGAGAAGAAATAAACATATACTTATGTTAAAATATTAACACAAAGCATTACTTTCCCATCATACATTATACTTAAAAAGGCATCGGACAGCTGTCCGTCGAAAGCAACAACACGCAAAACACAAATAAAATGGCAATGCGTTTTTCAGATATTCACTACAGCACCATGGACAGTAACGTTGTGATCGCAAACTAATACTTTTTCTGATTGTTGATATCATAAACAGTAATGCTGTACACAGGATCCTTTGCAGTGGAGTTACCTTCTTTCGATTTTTTCTTCCGAACCAGCGTGCCTCCCAGTTTTCCCAGAAAAGACTCGTCCTTTTTCATCTTGCCCGACTGCATCGCAGATGATCTAATCGGAGCTGCAGACATGATACTCTGCGTATTTCCCCGCTCCAATCTGTGCAGAACAATCACGTTTTACGGTTTTAAAGGCAACACCTGGCCGAAGCAAACAGGAAAGGGATGTCGCGGGCACGCGTTGGAACAATGCGCGGAGGGAGAGGGCTAATTTGGAATGAATGAGACCGGCTGGCTGAATTAACAGGCGGAGAATGGGCCCTTCCTCCCCCACAGCGCCCGTCCATGGCTGGATGTCCGCGTGAGTGAAAAGCGTCCGCGTCCAGCCGCGATCACGGAGCGCATCCCTGTTAGCTGGCTGGATGGTGCCCTTATGTTTTGCGGGGGAAATTATGACAGCAAGTAAGGGATAAACTAAGCAATGATAAACTATACGGCAAAACAAAGGATTCCACCCTTTTCCAGTACAGTTTTTAACCACACATCATATCAATAGTTGTAAGCTGAACAGTAGCCTACCAGAGTTCATCGGAAAAAAACTAACCGGGTTTATTTACATGAAATGCATTCATTAAAAGGCACACATTATATGGTATATTTTTATACATTTTTATATATTTCATATTTTTATACAGTACTGTCATTAAGAATTGAAGTTCACACTAAGTTCTAGGAAAATGCCAGTGGTCTGCAAGATACATTTTTGACTTGCCCAAACACTTTCCACAGTTTAAGCTGAACACAATGTGCCATTCCTTCCAGAAAAACACAAAGCATGTGCAATTCCCCAGCCTGGGTGGTGTGCAGGGAAGGTGTCATGAATGAAAGGGAAATGTTGAAGCTGCAGGGATCCATTCAGAAATCACAGTGCACTCAAACAGTCCCTGCCAGCTGCTCACTGTGGGGGAACCCCAAACACATCACTTCCCTCCAGCAGCTGCCAGAGGAATAATGAATCCATACAACAATTTCACTCCTGCTTTTAAAGACCTCGTAAGTCAGCAGTGCCACCTACCTTACAGGCCCGCTGAGCTCCTACACCCCCCCTCAGACACCCCCAAATGCAGCACCGCAGCACCCAGGACTGGCTGCACACCATGGGGATCCAGCCCTCTGTCCCCTGGGAGTCCCCCTCTGGAGCACCCAACCCATCCACCTCTACTCACTGGCAGCTTCTAACACTGCCATGGAAACTCACCCAGATCAGTTCTTATGCTTCCCAATTTTATCTCCTCTTCTCTTGTTTGTGTTGTCATTACTCATTTCTGCACTGCTCTGCCCTGCTTCCAGCCTGTGAGTCTGACAGTGCTTCTGTGCTACTGCAGCTTCTCACTGCTGTACACCTGTCATCTCTTCTCATCTGGATACTTTGTTGATACATTTATACCTGTAAAGCATTTTGCAAATCCCTGTAAGGTTCCAATATGAATAAAACTAATTACAAAAAAGCTTATTTTCGTGGATATTTTGTAGGTTTGTGTTGAAATCTCAAGGTCAATTGAATGGAATGCACATCTATAAAAATTGTTCAACATGACATTTTCAGACAGTTAGCAGTTATGTTTCAGCCCAGATAAGAAACCCATTCTCAACAGAACTGTGCCCACACTTGTCAACAGGAAGATTTCTACAGCTGCCATTAGCCTGGCACTTTGAAAAATAACTGCAATACCCTTCTGTCAGTGTTTATTCACCAACAAATCCCTCTTTGCACCTACAATCAGTATAACAACACCAAAACGAGAGCAAATCTTTTTTTTTATTTTGCTCATCTCTCATTGAGAGATTAACATTCAACTTAGAAATATATAAAAGTATCAAATAGTAGTATCAAAAGTATCATATTCTGATAGCGAAGAAACACATGAATTTACCAACAGGCGTTATTAAAACACTTATTTTTATCATCAGAAGCATGAGTATGAGGAGGCCGGTGCTTGCGGCAGTCTCTGTGCGGGGATGTGTGACCCGTGGAGGGCCGCTCTGGCAGGGATTCACCTCCAGGGGGCATGCTGTTCCTGTCAGTGCTCTGCGGCAGCTGGCCCTGTGTCCCCTGCAGAGGAAACACACAGCAGCGCATGAGCGCGTCTCCCGCTGTCTGCGGCTCTGCCTGCATCAGAGTCTTCCTCACCTGCTGCTCGGAGCAGCCCCCACTGCGGCTGCAGCCTCCGCCTCTGCTCCTCTATCACCTGCGTGTTCTCCGCAAGAGGGGCCCCCAGGGGCCCCAGAGCAGGCACAGGGTCCTCCCTCAGAGAGCTGACTGTGGCCCTCAGAGTCTCCCCCTCAGAGCCTCGCTGAAGAACATGCCGATAACGTTACAGTCAGACCATTACTGCGACATTAATAGCTTAGTTCTGTCACTGCCTCCTCTCAGAGTCTCTTACCTGAATGAGCGCCACGGTCTGCCCCTGTGCCAGACCCTGCAGCAGGCTGGTGAGGTGTGCCAGCGCCCCCTCTCCCACCCCGCTGCCCTCACCCAACACCTCCAGCACCAAGCCAGGGTCGTACCCATACGCCAGGGGCAGCAGGAGGCCCAGGACCGCCTGCAGAAACCCTGGCACATCGCTGCCACCCTGCTGGAAGAAAGCAGGAACCTTTCTATCAATGCAGCATTCACAGCCTAGCTCTTAGGGAACTAATATTTCCTCTTCACAGAAGCACTTCAATAAATCTGATAACTCAGGTGCTAATGAGGCTCCACTGCTGCAGAGAGCAGAGACAGAGGCTTATGCCTGGCACAGAGTCATGCGCTGTACCTGCTTCAGACACACAGGAACGTGGTACTTGGATTTTCTGTCCTCAGGTTCTTTACTGCAGATCTGCACTGCAAGCACCTTACTGAAACACACACGGGGGAGAGGGGGGTACAGACATGAGGAAGCACAGTTATAAGCAGCCTTCATTTCCGCTAAAGACCTTTCAGAGCTTGCTTGTTTTGTTTTTACAGCAAACATAAGTGCTCTTGACTGTATTTGTTCAAAATGTCCCAGTCATGTGGCTTCTGTAAGTTATCAGATGTTATTTAGGATATTTTTTCAACTACCTCATTTCACTACGAAAATGTCTCAGGAGGAAATCCCCCCCCCGGCTCACCCTTCGTCCGTGATCTCCACCGGCACCTCCCCATCCCCCAGGAACACCAGCAGCACTCTGCAACCACACACACCAACATCACTGCTGCAGCATTACGACACTGAACCCCACATTACAGGGGCAGCTGATACAGGCACTCACAGCATGGCACAGCACAGCACAGCACAGCACAGCACAGCACAGCACAGCACAGCACAGCACAGCTCATGCATTTATTTCACTGCAGCAATGCATGCACATGACAAGCTGTGAGGAGTGTTGTACCTGTCAGTGAGAGAGGATACAGCATGCTGGACCGCACAGGCCGTTGCTATGGACACATCAGGCACCACGGCCAGGCCATTCCGTATCTGTGAGCATGTGACCATGGTGTTACAGCTTTGGTTGTGATGGGTTAGCAGGTTATAACAGCAGGTTAGACAAACACAGAGAGGAGACATGTGGCCTCTACATCAGCAGTCACAGGCCATCGGTCCTGAATGACCTCCAGTCATGCTGTCTATGGCCATAAATGCAGTGATGGAAGACAGATCTGGGAGTCCAGTGACAGCAGTCACACAATGAAGCACATTACACAAATGTATTAGCCCTGCCCAAGGCCTCACTGCACTGATTTGGAAATGAAACAAATAGAAGAGCAAACTGCACAACAAAGGCAAATAAAATCTATGAAGTGGCCAACATCTTTAAATTCAATCAAGCTCAAGATCACACCTCTCACTAACAAAGAATGAGAGACATATGGCATGTTTAAATCTCACCTCCTTTTTCCCAATCTTATCCAGGAGTGAAAGGACAGACCCCAGGGACTGCAGAAGGGTCTCATCCTTCAGCTCTCCGAGATTGGGATTCCTAAGAGAGCACAGGGATTTGTGGATTTCCCATCATAATCTACACACTGCACACTGAAATGCTGAAAACAGATATGCGATGAACTGAAACCTCATTTGAACTTTTTGAGACAGGCTGGGATCCTACAGTCTTTCCAAACCTCAGTCCCTTTTCCGCCTCCTTGGGGGTCAGTGGTGTCCCCGTCACATGCAGGCAGCCCTCTGGCACCGAGTCCTCCACACCAGCAGGGAGCGCCACTGCCGTCCGAATAGAGGGAGCCGGTCGGGGTTTGGGTTCCGGCCACTCTACCTCCTGTGCCTCCTCTTCCTTCTGAGCCGGCGCTCCTGGCCCCTCCCCGTCTCCCTCCTGCAGCCGGCAGCGCTTAGTGCTGGGCTCTGGGATCAGTGTTTCAGCTGGGAGGAGAGGGAAAGTCATTCACTGACTCACGAACAGGACGGAAAGGGAGGCTAGGCCTGGTTATGACTCAGACTCCTGAAATGGCCATACACTGACTGAGTAACAGAGCCAGCTGCACAGTATTCCAGGGTAGACAAAATGGCCACAAGCTCTCCAAGGAACTGTGGATGAAAGTTAAGGAGATAAAGTGTGGTATAATGCAGACAGGAAGCCCTCTGTTACCTGTGTGTTTAAGACAGCTCCAGTACTGGCGATGCACAGCTCTAACACACTGCATGGACTCCAGGGCACTGTGGATGATAAACACTGGCATTTCACTAGGCAACTGATCAAGTTTTTTTAAGTTCAAATTTTAATAATGTTTAGAGTTATAATTCATTTAACATTATTTATCTACTAGTGGACTATGTATAAAGGAAGGGATTGTTTTGCCAAACAGGAAAATGATTTGAAGGCCATACTGAGAGAGCCAATTTGAGAAATCTGTTATCTCAAAAAAAACACCCTCTGCAGCTGTTTCCCATTGTGGCGAATACTCCTGCAGCAGTGCAGTTTTGTTAGGAGTCACTAACCAAGCCCTGCCCACAGTTTCTGCTGTTTGGCTTAAAACAGTTAGTGTGATATGGAATGCAATCTTTTCCATGTTGTGTCATTTTCTTCATTTTCTGATGAGAAAATGAGAGAAACCAGTAGAAAGTTCACCAACAAAATGAACCTGTGATTGACAGTGTCACTAACCTCTCACAGGGGCTGCTCAGTCCTGACAGCCTGGGGGCGGGGTCTCCCAGCAGAGTCTGTACTGTTTGGCATACTGATTGGGCGAGAGAGGTCAAATTGTACCCACCCTAAAAAAAAGGCCTAGTTTAGAAAATGCAAGATACGACAATAACACAAGATGTTATATGTTATAATGAACTGAAATGAATTGGACTCACCTCCAGGATGGCACAGAGTCTTCCCCCTGCCAGAGGCATCAGCAGGTGAGTCAGATGGGCGAAGATTTCTGGGGTGGCAGACATGTGACCCTTGAACAGGAAGGAGACATTCACAATGTCATATTTGTGTAAAAATGCCAAGATGGACTGATGAGAAAACTCCCCCATATTCTAACCTCTGGGTCTCCAATGGCCGAGTCAAATCCTGCTGATACCAGCACCAGCTCTGGGCCAAACTGAAAAAGAGGACATACAAATAAGCCTAAGGTGACTGATCACTCCCAGCCTTGGAGTGGACTCTTCTGACTTCTTTCATCTAAAGATCATTGAGTAAATAATGAAAGAGGAATTACAAGCAATCCAGATTAATAATGTCAGACATGATCTTCATAAGCACAGCATTATTAAAATCACCCACCTCATATGCGATAGGGAGGAGCACATGAAAGAAGACAGAGAGGTAATCGCTGTTTTCCATCCCCACCTGAAATGAGATCAGAGATCAGATAAGAGCCTCTGCAGCACTGTGGGACAATCCAGCCTCAGAGAGACAGGCCGCTGTATCTCAGCGAGGGTGTGGCACTCGCCTTGTTCCAGGGCAGGTTGATGTTGAAGCCAGCCCCTCGGCCTTTGCCCACGCTGTCGTAGTCCGACTCGGGAAGATTGGGCCAGAAGCTCTGATGTTCATAGCGGTGCCAGGAGAAGTACAGCACACTGAAACACGCAGAGGTCAGAGGTCATTGAGGAAGGGACACTGAGGCTCTCAGAATGGAACAGAACAGAATATACACTATTGCTTCCTCAGGGGGACAGAGGTGGCACAGGTACAGGATGTTCTCACCTGGGGTCCTCCTCAAAACAGTACTGCAACCCCTGTCCGTGATGCACGTCCCAGTCGACGATCAGCACTCTGTGACAGACAGAGGACAGTGTAAGTGTCTGTGTTTGCATTAAGATTCAGTGAACAATTGCATTCTCAGGTGTGAGGTGTGAGATTCGGGATCTCTGTACCTGCTGATGTTGAAATGCTTCTTGGCATACAGAGCGGCGATGGCCACATTGTTGAACACACAGAAGCCATTAGCAGCACTCCGCTGACTGTGGTGTCCTGGTGGCCTGGATTAGGACAGAATGAGAGGATGACTGAATGAATGTGATACCCACTGTAAAACACTGAATGCTGAAGGAGGCTCCTCATGAAGCCAAAATGAATATTCTCTGCATTTCAAATCAAGGATTTCAAATCAAGGATCCAATTTCAGTGCAGTGAAGAACCACACACACCACATGCGGTCACTGACTCACCTGACCAGAGCCATGCCGTTCCTCACCTGCCCGGTCATCACGCTCTCCACCAGCTGTAGGGTGGCCCCGATGGCCAGCTTGGCACAGTGGTAGATGTTCTACAGTCACAGAAGGAGCACAGATCCAGTCACATGACCCACACACTCAGTCCCGCCCCTGACCCCCCCCCACACGTGGGCTCAGTGCTCTGGACCCTCCCACGTCTCACCGGGTGGAAGTACACGTCTCCATACTGCTGGGTGAACGTCATCAGCTCCTCCAAGCTCATGTACGGGGTCTTCTTTACAGCTTCCAGGTACTCCTCACTGCAAGGGGGCAGCACTGAGTCAGCAAGTGCAAGAGTCACTGTCACTGCAGCAGCGTGACTATGCTGCACACTGATCTGTACACAGGCCACTGTATTATCTGTGTGTCTGCGTGTGTTAACCACTAACATGAACATAGACTACTGTGTGTGTGTGTGTGTGTTTGTGTGTGTGCATATGTAGTGGCCACTCACCTGTGTGCCAGCAGGATCTCCTGGTCTGTGGCCTGTGTATGGATTATTGTGTGTGTGTGTGTGTGTGTGTGTGTGTGTGTGTGTGTGTGTGTGTGTGTGTGTGTGTGTGTGTGTGGCGGCCGCTCACCTGTGTGCCAGCAGGATCTCCTGGTCTGTGGCCTGTCGGATGGGCAGGGGGACACAGCGCTGGATCAGACCCTGCTTCTGCAGTGCAGTGTAACTCGCAGTGAGACGCTCGGGAACCTCGATCTTACACGCCGGACTGCAGAGAACCAGCACACAGCCAATCAGCTCCTCTGCACAGCCTGCGGCAGGACCTGCCCTCTCAGCTCCTCTGCACAGCCTGCTGCAGGACCTGCCCTCTCAGCTCCTCTGCACAGCCTGCGGCAGGACTTCTGTCCTCACAGCTCACACAGCCCAGCATTTTGGATAAATGCTGCCGAGTCCCTCTCTGTCTTCAAGAAACATCTGAAGACACAGCTCTTCCGCTCTCATCTGAGCACCTGAAACACTACCCCCTAAAGGAACCTCTGATGTCTCAAAACTGTCTCCTACTAAACTATAAAATAAAATCTAAGAAAAAATGTAATCTAATGGTTTGACGCACTCATCAGCTTTACCAGCTAGTTTGTACCTTGCCTGCCAACTATTGAAACCTGGTCATGCAGTGCTTCTAATATTGTTGACTCCTTATGGTTTTTTGCTGGTGTTGTACTCTACCTCACCTGTAAGTCGCTTTGGATAAAAGCATCTGCCAAATGAATAAATGTAAATGCAAATGCAAATGCTGAGTAGGGCTGCAAATATTTACTGATCCTAAGTGGATCAGACATATTACTGGGTTCACAAACAGAAAGAGGAATTCAGATGATATTAAGACATAAGTGAATGCATGCAACATTCAGAAAAAAGAAACAACATTCCCACAACTGCCTCACTTTTTGAGAATCCCATTCCTGTCATTGCTACTTTAAAACCTAAGGCAGGCAGCACGCTAACTGCTACTCACTCAACCCAGAGCAGTTTGTAGCGGGTCATCTCCTCATCGTAGATCAATGCAGTTCCCGTAGCCATCTCTTCCAGTGCGCACAGCCAGCTGCACAAAGACAACAGAAAGCACTAACTTCCTTTATCCGTTCAGACTGCATAATAAATCTGTGGCTAGCTAATATTTTACAGAGTAGCTGGCAAGGCACTCGTAGGTCACCCTTTATAAAATTAGTTTCATTTATACATATATGTAATTCGTGAACCATCTCTCTGTCCCAGCCATGCCTCTGTTGAAAGATCGACTACCATTTCATTTACTTCTAATAACTAATATTACTCGCAATTCAATAAAAATACAATAGAAGTAATTACATAAAGCTAGCTTGTCAACATGTGGACGACTTAAGTTTGGCTTGAAAGAAGCATTCATGCAAGAAGCAATAATCTCTCAACGCTTCTTGAAAGGAGCATTCGCCGCTTAGCTAGACTTTCAGTCAGTGTTTTCATTCATTCTGTGCCTTCACCAAAAGTTACGATTTTTGCGGACATGCGCAGCTTTTCGCTCGTTAGCCAGCGTTTTTAGTTTATTACACAATTATAGTGTTATAGTTATAGTTATAATTATAATTTTAGTTTATTACACAAAATTATACATACCCAGTAGTAGCTTTGTTGAAATTTTTGATTAGTTTACGATTAAGAATGAGTAGCCAGAGTTAGGTCCACACATGAAATGCAAAACAAAACCAACTGTACACTTCCGAAACTTCAATACTTCCTAAAGTCAACCCTTTCCAGGGCGCAGACATATTGTTTGGTCATATGACGGTAACCTGTTTCCTGATTGGTTGAGCTAAAAGAATCATCACGTTCAAGGGCTACTGTATGTTATGACTGCGCATGACCATTTTATCGTGAGAACATTTATTTAATGGCTAAAGCATCTTTATGTTCTTTTCTGATAGCTTTAACCGAAATTAAATGGTGATGCTTTTACACCAATCACAGATGAGTAGTCTTTGCGTGAACAGCGAAAGACACGCCCCCTGCTTCTCAACAGTTTGCCTCCGTTGCCATGACAGCGGACACTATCCCATGGTGTCAGTCTGTTGGTGGAGAAAGTAAATTATTTTCCAAACAAAAATGGATCCGACGCCAGCATTACTCTATAGCGAAATAGATAAGAAGAATCCCGTCATCATAGTTTTTGACAATGAGATAAAAGAGTTTAAGGCTCTTATCAAGCGAATGATCGCTTCCTCAAACCTCGACCAAAACTTGTATGCAAGGGGGTAAGGTGTTCTTTTTCAGTATACAAACAGCCTTGGGATACTGTGTTTTAACTAACGAAAATATTACTGTTTTACTGTAATAATACTTAGACCATCAGCTAAATGTAACTGGCTTATTTCTTAATTCTGACAGGTCAAGAAATTTGTTTGAGATATGGAACAAGTTCAGACCCCAGCTGCCCACCTGTTATTATGAGGAACACATGTTGCGGACCGCAGATTTCCTCTTTGACGTTAAGGTAGGCATGCTCTCTACACTGTTGTCATTTAGCAGACGCTGTTATCCAGAGCGACTTACAGGTGTTACAGTTTTACATGTTACCCATTCATACAGATGGATATTTACTGAGGGTACGGTAGGGTTTACAGTTGTGGGTTTAGTGTCTTACTGAAGGGTACAGTAACAGTTCCCCAGAAGGGAAATGAACCTGCAACTTTTTGGGTATGAGCCCTTCTCCTTACCACAACACCACACTACCTCCCCAGTGTTAGCACACATGCAGTGTGTACACATGTTAGCTTCAGTCATACATACATACAGCATGTATAAATGCACAGACCCACGGGGCAGTGCTGTGGGACTGCGGGCCAGCTGTGTCAGGCTGTACTGTCTCTCCTCTCTGCAGCTGTACTGCCTGGCTCTGAGGCAGGGCTACGGCCGCTACCTGCTGCAGTACAGCTCCGCGGGCATGCAGGACGTCAGGGATGTGGAGCAGCTCAGGAGAAGCTTCTTCCCCGAGGGCTTCGATACGGAGCAGGCCGGCCGCACGGTGAGCACACACACCCTGCCTGTGTTTGTCTGAGTGTGTGTTAGTGTGCGTAAGTATACTTGCTGATGTTAGTGTGTGTAAGTGTATGTGTGTATCTGTGAAAGTGTACTCACATGCATCAGTGTGACGGGCTGTGTGCGTGCCAGCTGCGTGCGTTGCAGGGCCTGGCCATGTGCAGCTTCCAGCTGGAGAGGGCGAGGGCGGAGCAGCCTGACCCGGCTGCGGTGCAGAGGATGCTGGGAATTCTGGCCTTCCTGCGCACTGTGATGCAGGCTGTGCTGCCCCATGAGAAGCTGTGCTGGCTGCTGTACAATGGTACCCTCCCACCCCCAGGGGGCGCTGTAGGCACCTCTGTCTCTCATTGTAGTCAACCTCATATGGGCTGTGATAGTAAACCCTGTTTTCTGTGCAGGCTCGTTACACATCTACAACATCTGCAGATTCCTGATGTCCACCAGTCACTCTGCACAGGTGATGAACACACCTCACGAATGTCCTTCCTTTTTATGAGAGGAATTTCCTTGTCTGTGTTAACTCCTATGTCCGCTTGTTTTCATGGATATTCACATCTGTGTGTGTGTGTGTGTGTGTGTGTGTGTGTGTGTGTGTGTGTGTGTGTGTGTGTGTGTGTGTGTGTGTGTGTGTGTGTGTGTGTGTGTGTGTGTGTGTGTGTGTGTGTGTGTGTGTGTGTGTGTGTGTGTGTGTGTGTGTGTGTGTGTGTGTGTGTGTGTGTGTGTGTGTGTGTGTGTGTGTGTGTGGTGTGTGTGTGATGTGTGTGTGTGTGTGTGTGTGGTGTGTGTGTGTGTGTGTGTGTGTGTGTGTGTGTGTGTGTGGGGTGTGTGTGTGTGTGTGTGTGTGTGTGTGTGTGTGTGTGTGTGTGTTCTCTGTGTGTATGGGGCCCGTTCCCTGTTCCCCCTCAGGCGGTGGAGTTCCTGCTGTGGGCCTGTGTGTGCATGGAGACCTGTGTGCCGCTGTTGAGTGTGCGCTTCCTGCCGTGGAGATGCACGCTGTACTGCGCAGTGTGCCAGTGCTACTACAGCTGCAGCGCCGAGACACAGGCCGAGGTGAGGGAGAGACACCCCACACACACACTCACACACTCACACACACACACACACACACACACACACACACACACACCCCACACACACACACACACACACACACACACACACACACACACACACTCACACACACACACACACACACACACACACTCACACACGCACACACACATGCACACACACACACACACCCTCACACACACACACACCACACACACACAGGCAGAACCCACACACCCCAAAAACCCAACACCCCTCCCTGAGCTCAGCGTTAACCTGAGGCCCACTGCACTCACACCCCTCCCTGAGCTCAGCGTTAACCTGAGGCCCACTGCACTCACACTGCAGGCCTGACATTACCTGTTCAAGATGGCACTGCTCTCTGGTTTGCTGAGGGAAACACAGGCCCTCTGTAGAGTAGATGATAGGCATTAGTTGTGTTGTGACAAGCATGTCTGTCGACAGTGTCCCCTTTCTCATTGCACCTGTCCCTCTGGTCTGCAGGTGTTTGCGCGCAGGGCTCTGGGTAAAGTCAATGAGCTGGGGAAACTGCTGGAGCTGAGTGGCTCACCTGCTTCCTCTGAGACCCAGGCAGCCTTCAAGGAGGCCACAATCAAGGTACCTGACCATGGGCTGGAAGAGAATACACTCAAGACCCTCAGACTATTTGATTCAAATCTGCCCTCAGGACCGGACACTGCGTGGTGGTTACTGTTCTGGGATCTCTGTTTCTCTGCTTCTTTGCATGTGTAGCTGGCAGTCATGGTGTTCAGACGGTCAGTGTATGAGCCCAGGAGGAGACCCAAAGGCCTGTTCAGACCCAGGCAGAAGACCCACCTGAAGGAGGTGAAGACGGTGAGTCCTCTGTGCTATGACAGCTGTGCCATCTGTCAGCTGAATCTTCCACTTTTTGAATAGAGCGGAGGAAATCACCCCTTGTCTCTGACTAAAGCCACTAACTGCCTGTCTCTGTCTGTCTGCCACTCACTCTCTCCCTCTCTCTCTCCCCCTCCCTCTCTTTCTCTGTCTCTATCTCTCTCTCCCCCTTCCCTCTCTCTCTCTGTCTCTATCTCTCTCTCCTGTAGGCGCCGTGGCCTCGCTCGCCCACCGAGCGGGTTCTGATGGAGCTGTTTGAGGGCAATGCAGCGCAGCTCCTGGCCCTGATGGAGGCGCTGTGGGACAGCTCGCGCCGGCCCCTGGAGACGGGGGCCCCCGAGGAGCCGGAGGTGCAGGAGGTGGCCCTGGAGCTGCTGTCTGCTGGCATCAGCATCTTGGCAGGTAAAGAAAACCACAGGCACACAGACAAACTGCACATTCAGTGCGTCAGACAAATATCACACTCAGTCATACTCACGTCCCAGAATAACAGCCATTATTCTACAGTGCCATCCTCAGCTGCATCAAATAGGGTGTGTGTCCCTTTCTCTCTCTCTCTCTCTCTGTGTGTGTGTGTGTGTGTGTGTGATGTAATGTAGGAGTTGGAGGCTCAGCTGAGGAGGTTGTAAATGAGCACAGCCTGCCTGGCCCTCTCGCTGGGATCACCCTGCACCCCTCCTCTCTGCTGCAGCTGGCCCAGGCCGGTGAGTGTGTCTCCCTCCAAACCCCACCAACATGGGCAAGTGTGACAGAGAAACATATCACCAGTGTATCTGTCTTAGCCCTGCATCTCTCCCTCCTGCCAGCAGCCGCTGTGTGAAGCCGCTGTGGTCCTGTGTGTGGGGTGAGTGTGTTACTGAGGGTGTCTGTGTTGCAGGGGAGAACAGGGTGTCAGTGGAGGCTGCAGTCAGGTTTGTGAAGCTGCTGTTTCAGTACGAGCAGTGGGATGCGTTCTGCCGCCTCTCCGAGCCCCTCCTCTCTCTGCTGCAGGTAGGTCACATGATCACCCTGAAACTGTGATGTGTGTGTCCTGTGGGGGCGTGCCTGAGCCCACAGTAACCAGTGTGTGTGTGTGTGTGTGTGTGTGTGTGTGTGTGTGTGTGTGTGTTGGGGGGTTCCTGACCCGGCAGTAACTGGGCCTGTGTGTTTTCTGTGTGGCAGAAGCTGGAGGACCACTCCTGCAGGAGGGCGGAGCTAGAGCTCAGCCTGCTAATGGCTGCACAACCCCTGCTGATGTCACAAAGGATCAGACACACCCCCAAAGACGGCTGTGCGGATGGGGGGCCGGGTCAGTGTGCTCACTTTCAGATATGCAGTCAATTTACCATTTAATCTGATTGTGTGCTCCTGTACACCTGAGCAGGACTGAAGCCTTCAGACCCCATTATACGGGCAAGCTGTGCTCATGAATGCAATGCTGTGTATGTGTTTGTGTTTGTGTGTGGGTGTGTGGGTGTATGTGTGTGTGTGTGTGTGGGTGTGTATGTGTGTGTGTGTGTGTGTGTGTGTGTGTGTGTGTGTGTGTGTGAGTGTGTGTGTGTGTGTGTGTGTGTGTGTGTGTGTGTGTGTGTGTGGGCGTGTGTGTGTGTGTGTGTGTGTGGGGTGTGTGTGTGTGATGGTGTATGTGTGTGTGTGTGGGTGTGTGTGTTGTGTGTGTGTGTGTGTGTGTGTGTGTGTGTGTGTGTGTGTGTGTGTGTGTGTGTGTGTGTGTGTGGGTGTATGTGTGTGATGGTGTGTGCGTGTGTGTGTCTCTGCAGAGAGGGACCGGCAGCAGGGACTGGCGTCGGGGTCTGATGGCGTCCTCTCCCTGGTGGAGACGCTGCACACCTGTGTCTGTAACTCAGCCCAGGTCAGCACTGCACTGAACACTCTGACCCAGAGAGCACCGCAGGCATGGGGACTACTGTCTCATTACCACTGTGTGTGTGTGTGTGGGTGTGTGTGTGTGTGTGTGTGTGTCTGTGTGTGTGTGTGTGTGTGTGTGTGTGTGTGTGTGATTGTGTGTGTGTGTGTCTGTGTGTGTGTGTGTGTGTGTGTGTGTGTGTGTGTGTGATTGTGTGTGATTGTGTGTGTGTGTCTGTGTGTGTGTGTGTGTGTGTGTGTGTGTTTGTATGGGCAGGATATGCAGCCAGACCGGGACCTGGTGATGGACGTTGTGCTGTTCCTGTGGAGTAAGTGCAAGGCTGTGTTCAGGAGAGTCCACACAGGCCACTCTGACTCCTTCCGCAGGCTGGACAGCTACAGCAAGGTACTGAGCTCACACTACAGCCTAGGATATAACACACAGATCGGCCATACTAATATTACTGCCCTGCAAACTTACAGTGTCTGTTATGCTAATATTACTGCCCTGCAAACTCACAGTGTCTGCTATGCTAATATTACTGCCCTGCAAACTCACAGTGTCTGCTATGCTAATATTACTGCAAACTCACAGTATTTGCCTATATTGTTTATGTTTCTCCCCCTCTGTCAGGTTGGATTGAGCAGCCTTGTCCATATACATTCATGCACTCCTCCATTGTGTAAGACATAGTAATGTCCTGTGTGCACTGTGCACATGAGTGGTTGACAGCTGTGTGTGTGTGTGTGTGTGTGTGTATGCGCGTGTCTGCTCTCTGCAGTGGGTGCAGACTCTGTCCCTGCTCTCTGAGGTGTCTCACGCGTGTGACCTGGCCCTCTCTGACCCGGTGGCCGTGGCCGAGATGACCCTGCGTTTGGCCTCAGTGCTGGAGAGCGGGGTGGAGTCTATGATCAAGTCCGGGAGAAAGACAGGTACAGCGTGAAGCTAGCACAGACTGTTCCTTTGTGGCTTCAGTGAACCGTCTTCAGGCATTCAACCCCTCCTGTGACAGACAGTGACAATGTGACCTCTGACCCTGCAGCCGTCTCCGAGGACACAAGCCTGGTGTCAACATCCGCTGACCTGCAGGGTGACGTGCCACCCGTTTCAAAGGTGTGGCATTTGGAACCTGACCTCACTCACTGCATGACAGTGCAGGCTGTGATCACAATATGCTGTGTGTATGTCTGTGTGTGAGTGACAGGTGTGTGTGGGGGAGTTTGAGGGGTTTGTCTGTATCGGGTTTGATAGTGATAGGATGTGTGTATGTCCTGTTCTTAACAAGACCGTGTCCACGTGTGTGTGTGTGTGTGTGTGGGTGTGTGTGCGTGTGTGTGTGTGTGTGTGTGATTGTACATGTGTGGGTGCATGCCTGTGTGTATGTGCGTGCATGCATGCGTGCGCATGTGTCTGTGTGTGTGTGTGTGTGTGTGTGTGCGCGTGTGTGTTTGCAGAGATCCGCGGTGGAGCAGCTGCAGGCTGTGCTGTGTGTGGTGCAGAGGGCTGTGGAGAGTGTGTCCTGCAGCAGGGCCCGGTGCCCCCCAGGTGACGGGACGGCCCTGTACGACACTGTCTACCTGCAGGTAAGAACAGACAGTCAGTTTTTTCGTATTCCTGAGAAAGCCATACGTTTGGAAGCTGGTAGCTCAGTGCATGCTGCTCAGTGTCTGGCTGTAGACCAGCTCTGAAGTTTTCTTTGTGATGTCACAGCCACAGGGAGGGGAGGAGTCAGAGGGCGGGGTCAGTCAAAGGAAGAACCCTAAGGATACCTCCCCCTCCACCCCTTTATTGATGGACCTCCACCTGGAGATGCTGGTGATCCAACACAGAGTCTCCCTCAAACTCCTCTCCGCCAGCCCAGGTCAGGGAGTCCTCCAGCACCCCAAACACTCACCATGTGACCCCGCTTCTGTCCGCCTCTGAGCTGAGTGACACATGAGGGGCAGGGCGAGGTTTGTGCAGCAGAATTCCCCATCGCTATGGAGACCCCTGAGGGCGTGAGCAGGGCCTAATGACTCACACAGTGGAGTACCAGAGCTTCAGCACGTACGCATAGGCCCATAGAACAGAAGTGCAATAGGAATATAGTGTCTGTTGAATAATTCTCAGACAACCGGAGACTTCGGTCAGGCTCGAGCTTTATTGCGTGATATCATGGAGAGAAGTGCAGAGCGGTGCAGTTCTCTAACTCAAGCATAGATAAGGTAATAATATATATTTTGTCCTAGAGTTAAAAAAAAAATAAAAAGACTGTGAGTAAAGTAATAGTGACAGGATACATATGTTGGGAACATTCTCACAAAAGAAGACAAACTAGATGCCCAGTATCACAAGATAACAGTCCCCCATACATAAGCTAGAAATATAGCGCACACGGTGTCATCCTTGACAGCAATGTTGATTAACTGTGAAGGGGAGTGAGCAGAAGCCACATTAGTCACGTATGCCTAAAACAACAGAAGGCTAGCCTATATCAGATTAAAATAATTTATAGGTCTACAGGAATTTCTTCCACAGTGCCCCAATAAAATGTCCCATACTAAAAGAAACAGGTCCCTTACACAGGTAGCAGGCTATATGAATATGGGGAACTGTATCATAAAGCTCCTTTGTGAAAAACAACACAGTGACAGTGTCTGTGACAGAGAGCACTGAATGGCTCTGTGTTTGGGGGACAGTGGCAGGTGAGTATTGAGACCGTGCTCTGCATTCTCCCCTCCTGTAGAGTCGGTGCTGCCGGACCAGGTGGGGAGAAACGGGATCTCCAGGGCTGTGTTCCTCATGCAGAAAGCCCTGCTCTCACACAGGAAGGACCCGAAAAGCCAGGACACCAAGAAGCTGCTGGAGGTCAGGGCTCTGAAACACTGCAGATGCTGGAGGCTTCTCACCCTCCCACACTCTCTGTGGTGATCAGATTGTGGGTGCACTCACAGTGTCTGCTTACCCATGATGCCTTGCGAGACTCAGCTCTGCAGTGGTGTGTCTTTGTGTGTGTGCCTCAGGAAGCCGGGAGTCTGCTGGAGAGAGCACAGGTGGAGGAGAGGAGGCTGTTCAATGCCTGGGGCCTCCGGCGGGGGAGGGAGGGGGGAGAGGAGAAGGGCAGGGTTCCCCCACCCCCCATCCTGCTGTCCCGCTCCCACCGATCCATGACCTTCACCCCTGCACCCTATGCCCTGGACAAACAGGTACAGACACACAGACACTGCTGTCCCTAACCCAAAGGATACCCTGTGTTACAGGATATTCCCTGGACGGTCACTGATGGGAGTTGAGCTGTGCAGTCCTTCTGCTCTGTTCCACCCCCCAGGTGCACTGGTACTGCCTTTACGGACGGGAGGCCACAGGTGTGAATCAGAAAGTGCGGCTGGGTGACTGCCAGCTGCTGGGCACAGGAGAGGAGGTGGGTGCATTCTCACTGTGGGGGGGTGCGTATCGCTGCGGGCGGGGCTGAGCTCTCTGCCCTCCTGTGCCCCGCAGGTGCCCGTGAGTGGGGAGTGTGTTCTGCGGGTGGAGGGGCTGGAGCCCAATCAGAAGTACGTCTTCGCAGTGGCCGCCTACGATACCCAGGGGCAGCTGGTGGGCGGAGCCATCGGAGACAGCAGCAGGCCCCTGCTGGCCTCCCCTCCCCTGCCCCTGCTGACCGCCTGGGCACACCTGGCACAGGTACGAGGGCGTGGCACACGCCACACAGCACAGTGTGATGTCATACAGCAGACCACAGCCCTGTGATGGGAAGCCGTGCAGCCTGATAGCAGTCTCCATTGCGTTACAGGCATCGTATCAGACTGGGCACTACACGCTGTCCAAGAGGGCATGCAGTGAGCTGTGGGCACACTTCACCCACCCGCCTGACCCCGGGGCCAGCTGCACCCCCGAGGGGCTGGCTCAGACCAGGTGAGGGGGCGTTGGGGGGGGCAGGTGGTCAGCTCTGAGGTGCTGGGTGACGCTCCGGTGGCGTCCTCACTCTCTCTCTCTCTCTGTGCCTCAGGCTGAGGAGGGAGGCCCTGCAGCACGCCTCCCCCCTCCTGCTGCAGCTCCTCCTCGCCTCCATCTTCACACAGACAGACATCCACGTCCAGGAGGGGGCGCTGTACTGCGACGCCCTGAGCGACGGGGGGCCTCTCATCTGGGGACAGGTAGGGGGCTGACCCTGCCTGGTGAGGTGAAGTGCTTACTGTGCGATCCAGATTTATTAAAACTCTTGCCTGCTGAAACGGGAGTAAAAGTGGCACACTCTCCAAAGTCAGCATTCCTTTGAAGGTCATTTCAAAGCCAGCTAAGAGAGGAGTGTAGTGTCAGTGCTGCTGGCACAGGCCTCAGCAGAAGCGTGGTTTGGTTTCTCTCCCCACAGACGGCGCGGCTGGCGGAGTGTGAGCGCACGCTGGTGGCCCTGGACCTGGCTCTGTGGCTGAATGACAGCGGCGCCGCCCTGCAGGGCGTGGTGGGCTGTTACGGGCTGCTGGCTCCCCTCATCTACCACCGGATACCATCTGAGGCTGCGGTGCAGGTACAGCACCTGAGGAGTCACTCACACACACAGACGAGTGTTCACAGGAGTGCAGTTACTGAGGAGTGTCTGTAGGAGGCGCCGCAGAGTAAAGCATGGTATTACCTCTGACAGGTGCTGATGAAGTGCCTTGCAGTGCTACAGGAGTTCCCAGGAGTGTTCAGACACAAGCGCCAAGCTGCCACAGCAGAGTCTCTCCTCCATATGGTGGCCTGCATTACCTACTACCTGGCCAAGGTGACCTAATCTGTGTGTACGTGTGTGTGTGTGTCTGCATGTGCATGTTTGTGCATTTGTATGCATGGTATGTGTAAGCATGTATGAGTGGCAGTATGTGTGCACATAGGCTGTGTGTGTGTTTGTGTGTGTAAATGTGAGTGCATACATACGTGCGTGCATGTGTTTGTGCTTTTATGCATGCTCGCCTGCATATGTGTGATATCATAACCGTGTGTGTGTGTGTGTGCAGGTGCTGCGCTCCTCTCGGGAGTACCGGCTGGCCTCGGCGGTGCTGGAGCAGGGGAAGAAGCTGCTGCAGGAGGCCACAGAGGGCGTGGCCACGCAGCAGGGAACAAGCAAACCCCGCCCTCCCGAGCGGCAAGCGGTACACCCCCTCTGACTGTACTACAGGAGGAGTGTGATTATAGAAATGAATGTGTGGAGCAGCAGTTACAGTGATGAGTGTGGAGCAGCAGTGATGAGTGTGTGGAGCAGCAGTTACAGTGATGAGTGTGGAGCAGCAGTGATGAGTGTGGAGCAGCAGTTACAGTGATGAGTGTGTGGAGCAGCAGTGATGAGTGTGGAGCAGCAGTTACAGTGATGAGTGTGTGGAGCAGCAGTTACAGTGATGAGTGTGTAGAGCAGCAGTTACAGTGATGAGTGTGGAGCAGCAGTGATGAGTGTGTAGAGCAGCAGTTACAGTGATGAGTGTGGAGCAGCAGTGATGAGTGTGGAGCAGCAGTTACAGTGATGAGTGTGGAGCAGCAGTGATGAGTGTGGAGCAGCAGTTACAGTGATGAGTGTGTGGAGCAGCAGTGATGAGTGTGGAGCAGCAGTTACAGTGATGAGTGTGTGGAGCAGCAGTTACAGTGATGAGTGTGTAGAGCAGCAGTTACAGTGATGAGTGTGGAGCAGCAGTGATGAGTGTGGAGCAGCAGTTACAGTGATGAGTGTGTGGAGCAGCAGTGATGAGTGTGGAGCAGCAGTTACAGTGATGAGTGTGTGGAGCAGCAGTTACAGTGATGAGTGTGTAGAGCAGCAGTTACAGTGATGAGTGTGGAGCAGCAGTGATGAGTGTGTAGAGCAGCAGTTACAGTGATGAGTGTGGAGCAGCAGTGATGAGTGTGGAGCAGCAGTTACAGTGATGAGTGTGGAGCAGCAGTGATGAGTGTGGAGCAGCAGTTACAGTGATGAGTGTGTGGAGCAGCAGTGATGAGTGTGGAGCAGCAGTTACAGTGATGAGTGTGTGGAGCAGCAGTTACAGTGATGAGTGTGTAGAGCAGCAGTTACAGTGATGAGTGTGGAGCAGCAGTGATGAGTGTGGAGCAGCAGTTACAGTGATGAATGTGTGGAGCAGCAGTTACAGTGATGAGTGTGTGGAGCAGCAGTGATGAGTGTGGAGCAGCAGTTACAGTGATGAGTGTGTGGAGCAGCAGTTACAGTGATGAGTGTGTAGAGCAGCAGTTACAGTGATGAGTGTGGAGCAGCAGTGATGAGTGTGGAGCAGCAGTTACAGTGATGAATGTGTGGAGCAGCAGTTACAGTGATGAGTGTGGAGCAGCAGTGATGAGTGTGTGGAGCAGCAGTTACAGTGATGAGTGTGTGGAGCAGCAGTTACAGTGATGAGTGTGGAGCAGCAGTGATGAGTGTGTGGAGCAGCAGTTACAGTGATGAGTGTGTGGAGCAGCATTAGTGTCTCAGTAGCATTGAATCAGTGTTTTAGCGCAGTGCTCAGTGAGCTAACAGCACAGCTGTGGGTCAGTGTTTCGTGCTGAGTGTGGTCTCCACTCCTGCAGGACTCAGGGGAGAGGGGCCAGGGGGAGAAGCCCCAGGGGACGGCAGGCTGTGGGCCCCAGCAGGTGGAGCCCAGCGAGCAGCTCAAAGCGCTGGAGGCCAACGCAGCGACACGCGTGATGGCGGACGCTGTCCTGCAAGGTGACAGCAGCACAGGTGAGACCTGCCCCTTACTCATGAGCTCTGTTTCAGCTGACCTGACATGTAGAAAGTAAAACAGGTCATTATGATAAAATGATACGCGGCACACAGTGTAGGATATACTGTAGTACTACAGCTGAGTGTGCGGGTTGGCATGTCTAACATCAGCCATGGTTATCCTAACAGGAACAGAGAGGTGTAGAACAGTGTCAGAGAGGAGAAGAGAGTGTCTGCAGCCCTGTGTTTCAGAGGGTCATCATGTCTCTTACGGTGTGTATCTGGGTGTGTGTCTCACTCCAGTGACCCATGACCTGACAGGACAAGAGGACCCCATCCTGCTTTATGCTGTCATCAACAGCAGCCCGCTGGAGACGGCTTTCAAAGAGGGTACAGGAGACTCTCCACAGCGCACAGCTGCAACATGCTGTCATTTCACACGTCAGGATATAGCAGGGGTGTGGGGGAAGATGTGGAACGTAGCGTAGCCCTGAGAGGTTAGCCTTGTGTGTCCGCAGTGATGAAGTTCAAGCGGAGGGCCTGCTTCCTGGAGTATGCCGCACAGCTCCTGCAGAGGGCGCTGTGTGAGGACCAGCTGGAGCAGCTGCTGCAGTGGGGACAGAGCATCCTCAGCTGGATCAGCAAGTGAGTGTGTGGCTGTGTTTCAGTGTGTGTGTGTGTGTGTGTGTGTGTGTGTGTGTGTGTGTGTGAGTGTGTGCATTTGCGTGTGTGTGTGTGTGTGTGTGCATATGCGTGTGTGTGTGCGTGTGTGTGTGTGTGTGTGTGTGTGTGTGAGTGCGTGTATACAGAGGTCAGCCTGGGTGGTTTGGGTACAGTCAGTGCAGCCTGTCATGTCATCTTACAGGTTATAGAAATACCCCAACCAATAGTCGAATAGCTACAGAATGTGTGAGATTGTTCTTCTGTCCGGTCACAGTGCAGAGATCTGTGGCCTTGCTCTGTATTTACTGCAATGTTATTGTGCAGCTGGTTAAGTGGTCTTAGCACCTGCTGAATGAAGGTCTTTAACAGAGAAGCTCCCCAGCTGGGAGCAGTGTGTGGTATGCATGTGATTATGAGGATGCCTGTGTCCACAGACGGGACGAGGGGCTGACAGGGGTGAAGAAGATCTCCGCAGCAGAGATCAGGGCGCAGGGCGGGGCAGAGGAGGAGCTGAAGAAGTACACCTCCTCCGTCATCGAGTACAACAAGGCGAGTAACACACGCTCTCAAACCCAGCCACACACACACTCTCCCACCACTGGCACTACACTCACACTGACCTGGACATGGCTCAGAGGATGTGTGAATCTGTGACTCTGTCTGCAACTGTGAGGTGTGTGAGTGCACAGTGCAGAGCACTGTGTGTGAAGGAATCTGAGGTCAGTGAGTGTGTGTCTCTGCAGAAGCCCAAAGGCAGCACCGTGAGCACAGACAGGAAGAGGAAGGAGCAGCACAGGAAACAGCTGAGCCAGCTGAAGGCACAGAGCACTGAGAGGTACAGCCATCAGTCTGTCCCTGTGCTCTGTCAGAAAACCTCAGGGACATCACTGAGAACCAGCTAACAAGCTGAAACAATAAGTGTCTGTGTTTCTGACTGTCTGTCTGTTTGACTGACTCTGTTTGGTTCTGTTGCGTGTAAGTATCTCTCTGTCCCTGACTGTCCCCTGCAGGCAGCGGCAGGCGTTGGACTTGCTGCTGTTTGACTGTGTGTGGCTGTGTGTGTGTGTGTGTGTGTGTTACTCTCCTGCAGGCAGCGGCAGGCGTTGGACTTGCTGCTCCTCCTGCTGCCCAGGCTGGTGAGGAGGCAGCAGAGGAGGAGGCACCTGCGGCAGGTGTGCTCTGAGGAGCGGCCCTGGCGCTGCCACCTGCACCTCAGCCTGGCCACCTGTCACCTGACCCTGCTGCACCGCCACCTGCAGCAGAGACACAGCCGCACCGAGCACAGGTACTGACCCCAGATCAGCACATCATACAGGGGAGGGTGTAAGGAGCAGAGACACAGCCTCACTCAGCACAGGTACTGACCCCAGATCAGCACATTATACAGGGGAGGGTGTAAGGAGCAGAGACACAGCCTCACTGAGCACAGGTACTGACCTCAGATCAGCATGTCATATAGAGGAGGATGTAAGGAGCATTTGATTTTGATGGTGTTCTGCACACACACCTGGTCTCTGACGGCGGCTCCTCCCCCTGTGTAGCTACAGCTCGCTGGACCCCCTGCTCTTCTCTCTGGCTCACTGCAGCACCGTGGTGAGGCGGAGTGATGTACCTCAACATATCAGAGCCCCAGAACTCACACCCCCAACCCCCAAACCCACACCCCCACCCCCACCCAGCCCGAGAGCACAACCAGCCAAGGCTGAGGAAAGTAAGTCCCTCAATCAGCAGTTAGCTTGTAGGAAAGGAAATAGTGGGAGTGTGTTCTTAGTCATGCTTGCTTGAAGTCTGTATGATCGATGATAAAAAAGCTTACCTGGCCGTATGGGCAGGAAGTTTGTCCTTGCAGTGATGTTGATATTAGTGTTGAACACTGGGGCTCCTGAGTGGCTCAGATGGTAAAAGCACTTGATGTTTGAATGTTGGAATATTGAAAAGAGAGTGGATTGCATTGAAAGATTTTACCACTTCCTTCAACCAAATACCTTTCAGGTTTAATGTACTCTGGAAAGCTCATTAGAGGAGGAGAATGAGTTATACTGGTGTCTCTCTCTTCCCCTTTCTCTCTCTGTCAGAGGTGAATAACACTACAGGGGAGGAGTCCAGTGCCACAGACAGCGAGGCGGAGAGTGACCCAGACACGCCCCGCACGCAGCTGACCAATGAGCCGGACTGTAACGAGCCGTCCCAGGCCATAGACACGCCCACAGGTGGCAGCGTCTCCCAGCTGCTGGACTGCCTGAGCAAAGCAGCTCTGCACTTCAGGAGAGCCATGGTAACCTGTTACCCAATGATGCACTGTCTCTGAGACCTGCCATCCCTGCCTAACCGATCAGAAAACACGCTGTCCCAGAGACCTCCCATCTCTGCCTAACCAATCAGAAAACACACTGTCCCAGAGACCTCCCATCTCTGCCTAACCAATCAGAAAACAGATTCTCCCAGAGACTATCTGTGTGTGACCTGTGTGTGTGTGTGTGTGTGTTCGTGTGTGTTCGTGTGTGTGTGTGTGTGTGTGTGTGTGTGTGTGTGTGTGTGTGTGTGTGTGTGTGTGTGTGTGTGTGTGTGTGTAGGTGCTGGCCCATCGTGGTGGACACTGGACATTGCTGCAGTGGGTGTGTCGGGTGATGTGGGACCAGGCCACAGCTGTCACTCACCTGGTGGAGCAAGGTCTGTCCCTGGAGCAGCCCCTCCCTCTGTCCCTGGAGCAGCTGCACAGCACCCTGTCCCCGCTGCTGCTGCTGGCCACTGACCTCCTCTTAGACATGATGCACACCCTGCAGGTACTGCACACTCCGCTCAGCGTGTGAATCATTCACCTGCAGGTACTGACTCATTCACCTGCAGGTACTGCCTCATTCACCTGCAGATACTGACTCATTCACCTGTAGATACTGACTCATTCACCTGCAGGTACTTATACTCACTCACTCAGGGCCTGACTCATTCCATCTGCAGGTACAGACACACACTCCTCATGCCCTGATATACTCCATTCACTCATTCATACATTCACTGGATCACCTTTCAGCTGCTGGTCTGTGTCATTTCCCCCTCGTCTGTTATCATTCTGGGTCATTGTTTTGTGACCTGAGGCTGAATATTAACTTGTAACAGTGTGAAGGCCCCCCTGAAATGGGGAACTGTTCTGGGAACAGTGTGACCTTGGCACGTACCCAGCATGCTCAGCGGCTGTGTCTCTGCAGATGTGGAAGCTGTTTGAGGGGGAGGAGAGGGAGCTGGAGGGTAGCCTGCGCTTCTCTGCCCCGGTGGATGATGGGACGCTGGTGGACCTGCGCTGGCTGCGACTGCTCTCCCTGCGCACGCTGGAGCTGCTGGCCCTGCAGGGGCGGTGGGAGACCCTGTCCCTTCTGGCGCTCCACTTCAACCATGTCACACGGTGACTCCGCCCCTCCGCCCGCCGCTCCCCTGCCTGCTGCTCGTACGCGTGTCTGTCCATCAGTCTGTCTGTCTGTCTGTCCTAACCGCCCGTGTCTCTGTGACCCGCCCGTCGCAGGGAACGCTACGCCCACACGGTGACCCCGCTCCTGGTGCACGCCCAGAGGAGTCTGCAGGAGAGGGTGCTCTCCCTCGGGGGTCCCCAGGTCCCGCAGCCGCACGTCACCCACACAGAGACGGCCACCGGAGAGAAGGTGAGAGAGCCGCAGACACCGCGGGGAGTCAGAGCTCAGGGAGAGAGAGCTCCGCCCCCCCGGCCAGGTCTGTCAGAGGGAGAATGGGGTATGGCCGCTGTGGGGATTGTCACTGCTGTCACCCCGTGTTTCAGATCACCTGCAGGAACTACACAGAGAAGCAGCTGCTGCTGGGGTGGCCCCCCCGAGAGGAGGGGCGGAGCAGGGACAGTGTGCCCCCTCTCCCCCCCGATGCAGGTGAGGACAGAGCGGCACTCAGTCTCCGCACAGTCCTGTGTGATGCTGTAGCAGCAGGTTAGACATGCGTGAAGACACGCACGTAACACGTTGCCTTCTAAGGATGGCAGTAGTGATGCGACAGCTTTTTCCTCTGGTGATGTGAGAGTCAGGCTTCTCAAACGCCACCATGGGCATAACTGGCATGTGCTGTTAATCACTGACTCATTTGAAAACCCTTTAATTGGTCCAGATCAGAGAGTCACGGACAGCATGTGATGGCTCTGCCCATTTTGGGATTTGTGAATAATTACTCTCTCCTCACTACATGGCAGTGATTTCATTCACTTAGTGAAATAACCCAGAACCCATAGAAGCTGTTTGTATTATATGTATGATGTCTGTCATGTATAATATGTATAATATGTGTATTATGCGCAGAAGCACAGAGGGCGCTGTGCCTGGTGTCGGTGCCCCTGGATGTGGAGGACACCCTGCGCTGTTTCCGGGAGGCGCTGGAGCGTAGGCCGTATGTTCTGCAGACGTTTCAGCACAGTCGAACCCTGCTCCTGCTGCTGCTGGCTGGCACACAAGCCAGTGAGTCTTTAAGCTGGAAATATGCATGTGTGTGTGTGTGTGTGTGTGTGTGTGTGTGTGTGTGTGTGTGTGTGTGTGTGTGTACGTGTGTTTCTCTGTGTGTTTGTTTCTCTGTGTGTGTTTCTGTGTGTGTGTGTGTGTGTGTTTCTCTGAATATGCGTGTGTGTGTATGATTCATTGGCATCTTGCATTTGAGACTGTCCATTAGATTGCTAAATCATTTAAGGTAATGGTCTGTTCAGTAATTGTTCAGTTTCTGTGAAATCAGACAGACTCAGTCAGTGGGGCTGAGCTCTTGAGCATGTTCGCATCATTATGAGAACATGTGGAGGTAACTGAGCGTGCTCAATGGCGTCCCTCTCTCCAGGCTTCCAGGCCCCTCTCTGTGAAGAGGGTGGTGGCCAATCCCAGGGCAGAGTGGAGTGTGGCATGGCTGCAGGCTCCGCCCCTCCTGTGGCCCCGCCCGACCTTTCCAGCGAGGACTTCAGCCGCCCGGACTCCATCTACAGCCGTCCCCTCCCCCCATCCCAGCTGAGCACAGTCATCTCCTCCTACAGCAACTCCATCAGTGAGAATCCAACAGCTCAACCACACCTACTGTCCAATAGCATTACTGTCAGCTCCACACTGTCCAATAGCCTGACTGTTAGCTTTTCCATCAATGAACTCAGCCTTGCCTTAATGGTCAGCACATTTCAGTGAATGTTGTACTCAAACAAGCTTCCTCTTTGAAGCCTATCATTTCTGCTCCCTATATCCATGGAAACAGTAGGAATAAATGAGCAGTAATCCCATCATCATCTCATCATCATGCTGTGTCTGAATGCAGAGTACCTGGAGGCGAATAACCAGAACTCCCTGCTAGTGCAGGCTCTGCATGACCTGGGGAACCTGCACTTTTACAACGGAAACACAAGGTACATCTCTGCACACTGATACACTCTCTCTCATTACTGTCATTATGAGATTACTGAGATTCCATCACAAGTGCTATAACATGTCTGTGTTTGTGTGTGTGTGTGTGTGTGTGTGTGTGTGTGTGTGTGTGTGTGTGTGTGTGTGTGTGTGTGTGTGTGTGTGTGTGTGTGCGTGTTTGTGTGTGTGTGTGTGTGTATGCGTGCGTGTGTGCGGGTGTGCGTGCGTGTGGGGTGTGTGTGTGTGTGTGTGTGTGTGTTGCAGAGCTGCACACTCTTCCTGGAGCAGGGCGTTGGACTGTGCCCTGCAGTGTACGGGGGTGCTGGGGTCCTGGGATGGGGTCTCGTGGGGCAGTGGGCCCCCTGTTGATGTCCTGCAGCAGGCTGGAGTCTGGGGCTGTCTGCAGGGAGCCATCCTGACCGCCAAAATCGCCCAGTGAGTCCCTTCCTCACCCCACACCTCCACCAAGATACAGTCATTCCCATAATCCCCCACACTGCCGCTGCAGGCATGTACACATCATGCACATGGAAACACACCCACCACCTCAGCTCCAGGTAAAACTACATCCACCCCAGAACATTTACAGCATTTCATACACTGCAATGCAAATGCAAATTCCATTTTTAAAGGTAAGATTTGTCAAAACGTTTTTTAAATTTTCACCAAGGGATACTGATTTCCTCTGTGCTGACTCAGTTGACGAGACTGGTGTAACTGACGTAGTGGCTCTGAACCTGCAGTGCATTGCAGTGGCCCTTTTTCACTGTGCCTCCATCTGCAGGTATCTCCTGACCTCTGACATCAGCCAGCGCACTCTCTGCAGTCTCCTGTCCGCCCGGCTCTTTAAGGTAAACACGAGACTGAGCTGTACAGCAGTATGGTTCTACTTCACATGTTAGTCTCATAGCACAGGTAATAGGCATTAATTGCTAAAGTAGGTAGATTAGAAATCATTATGTAACATGAGATGTACAAAGCAGATGTGGTGATTATAGATGTAGAGTGGGTGGATTGTGGGTGTGGACTGATTGTGAGATGTGAGTGGGAGTGTGTGTGTGTGTGTGTGTTTGTGTATTGTTTATGTGTTCACAGTGCTGATTGTATAGTTGTGTTTTGATGGTGTGGTGTGTGTAGTGTGTGTTCATGGTGCTGATTGTATAGTTTGTGATTACAGTGTGTTCCGAGTGCTGGCTGGGTATTTGTGGCTGTGTTGCACAGTCTCTGATTGTGAAATGTGTGTTAATTGTGTAGTCTGTGAATACAGTGTGTTCCTACTGCTGATTGGCTGGTTGCTGTGCCTGTGTTATCCAGCCTCTGCTCACAGCTTCGCTGCCCCACCCTCAGTCAGACTGGCAGTACTCCTCCTATGAGCCGGGCCCGGAGCTCATACCGGGCCTGGACCTGTTCAGCGAGCCCAGCCGGGCCCCCGTCGGCGCCGCCGTGTCCAGCCTGGCCTTCCTGTGCCACTGGCTGCACAGCTCCGGCCACGCCCTGACGGTACACCTCCTCTCCTGACCAATCACAGCACAGGGATAATCTGATAATAATGATAATAATGTCTGATAATCATGTGATCGAATGCAGTGCTGCTTTGATGCTGGTTTGGCTCCTGTGAGTGATGATGTCTCTCTGGTTTGTGTTGCTGCTGCAGGTGCTGCCCTTACTCTCCCTCTACCTCCACTGGGTGGGGACTGTGTGTCGCGACCCAAACTGCACCATCGGGGGCCGAATCCTCAAGGTAAGAGTGTGGCAGTGCTCTCTCTGCAGGTGCGTGTGTGTGTGTGTGTGTGTGTGTGTAAGTATAGCCTGCTGCTCTCTCTGCAGGTGCAGGTGCTGACAGAGCTGGGTCTGTTGGCTGATGCTGCAGGGGAGATGGTCTGTCTCATGCAGGGAGAGGGAATTCCACATGGCCCCTGCAGAGCCACCACCAAGCAGCAGGTAACACAGGCGCCCCTACACCTGCCTAATAACACCCCCCCAAATCACATCATCAGACATGCCTTTACTGTGTCATCTACAGCCAAAGAAGAGCTTTGACACCAGCAGACCCCTCCTGGAGCCGTCTAACCTGCAGGTGAGTGAGGCTCTGTCACTCACGACCCCCGGAGCACTCCACAGCTCAGTGCAGCTTCCTGTTTCGCTAAGGCTGAGTGCGAACATTGTCTGCATTGTAGGACGAGCCACTGTGGCAGGGGGTGTGTGTG